>CM050433.1:14681445-15193945 GCA_027564155.1 Gymnocypris eckloni scoliostomus
AGAGCCAGTAACTTACAGGTACAGAACCAGTGCATATAATTCATATGCAGCGATGATTTTTAATATGGTCTGTTTGTAGTCATTTTTCTGTGCTCTTGTAGTTCAGTGGCCAGCTCCAAATGGCTTGATGCTCACTATGACCCAGTCGCCAATCTCTACACCTTTTCTTCTTGCATCGGTGAGTCAGTGTTGCATGAACTTGCACGTTCACTTTCCATCAGTCTCACTGCTACAATCTCATACGTCCTGTTATTTTCCACAGCTCTTTCAGATTTGCATGGAGATGGTGAGAATAAGGTGAGATGGTGTGAAGTCTGAGACCAATCAGTGTTGAGTACTACTGTGAGGTTAACCCTGTGTGCTTTAAATGCTTCAAAGTGATTAACAGTTGAAAACATTAGCAACATTAATCAGTTACATTACTTTAATAAAGTAATTGAAATAGTTACACTATTATTACATTTTAAATAGGGTAACTTATGATCTGCAACCTATTACATTTTCAAAGTAACCTTTCCAGAACTGCTATTTCCTAACACACATTTGATGTGTTGATTAACATAATAAAGCACATGTAAAACCCTTGATTGTAACATAATAATGGTTTATTTCATATTAGTTTATTTAGAAAATATTTAAACGCATAAGTATATTTTAAAGTTACTTTGAGATAATGTTAATGAAGTATACCTTAAATCTAAAATAATACATTAAATATGAACGATTTAAGGTTTTAATATTGTATTAAATTGCTGCATCATTATTATTACAAATGTGTTTAAATGCATGACATACAGGTTTCAATAGAAATGACAGAAAAATATATTATAGTTACTATAAATGCTTGCCATATTTCATAGACAATATAAGAAAGATATTTTTAAATGTAATATTTTTTACATGTTTATTTAATTGTAAATAAAATAACATGCAGTTAAGTCCCCAAAAACATTACATTCAGTAATTACATTCTTTAAAAATGTTACTTTTCAAGTATTTTTATTAATCTAGAGTCTGCGTTTGGGTGATCTTTTATGCAATGGCAATAAACCATCATTAAAAGTAGACTGGCAATAAAGAGTCGTTGTAAGTGTCATGTCTGTGTGTGTGTACCAGCTGGTGGTGGGTGATCTTGGCACAGGGGTGTGTAACATGAAGCTAAAGGTGTACCGTGGCACTGGTCTTTTGAGTGAAAGCACCCTGCTGGACCTGCCCACTGGCCTGGTCTCCTTTCTCATGGACCTGCACGAGCCACGAACGCCAGCCATCGCTGTGGCCTCCGGTCCCTTCATCTACGTCTACAAGAACCTGAGGCCCTACTTCAAGTTCACGCTGCCTAGTCTGGAGGTGAACCCTCTGGAGCAGGATGTCTGGAGTCAGGCCAAGGAGGTGAGCTGTTCTTCATCCTATACCCTATATCTACATTCAGCTCTATGCATTATGTCATATGTGAGCCTCTTCACTGTGGTTTCATTTTACTGATGTTTTTTTGGTGCTTAGGACATGATTGATCCAATGGCGCTTAAAGAGATGCTAGAAGGTTTAAGGTGAGTTACTTTACGTACTGTATTTGGGCTCTTGACCCAATGCACTGCATGACTTGTAAAGTACAGCATGATACAATACATGTGGATTTTACAGTTACAACACTTTATTGATTCCTCTTGAACAGGGACAAAGCTGAAATTCCACTCTCTGTCAGATCACTACGGTAAAACCTCTTCCTCTTTTAACTTTATCAGTGTATAATTATTTTAACTGTAGGATTTATTTACCTCTATTGAACTTGTAGTAGTAGGAACCTACCTGGGCCTTTTCACAACATATTTATAATAAACGAATGAACAGACTTTAAAGGGTTAGTTCACCCAAAAATGAAAACTATGTCATTCAAAACCTGCCAGACCTCCGTTCATCATCGGAACACAAATTAAGATGTTTTTGTTTGAACGTAAGAGCTTTCAAACCCTCCATAGACAGCAACACAACTGAAATGTTCCCATGTCCTGAAACGTAGCAACGACATGTGTTCAACGTCATCACGCTGGATTTGGATCAGCGCTTGTGCCACCACGCGCTTGCGTCATGTACTGTCGTGAACGCACGTCCACAAGAAAAACAGTAGAGATGAAAATGTGGAATAAATGTTTTTTTTGTTTTCTTTGCGCATTTGTGTATTCTCGTGGCTTCGTAAAATTACAGTTGACAGACTGATGTTATATGGATTATTTGACTAATCTCCTTGCTATGTTTCTGGACATGGGAACATTTCATTTGTATTACTGTCTATGGAGGGTCTGAAAGCTCTCAGATTCAAACAAAACATCTTCATTTATGTCCCGACGATGAACGGAGGTCTGACGGGTTTGGAACGACATCAGGGTGAGTACTTAATGACATAATTTTCATTTTTGGGTGAACTAACCCTTTAAATATTGATAATATTATTTTTGTTGTGGTAAATGTTGTGTAAAATGTGTTTATTTACAGGGATAATTCTCAAGAAAATGAACATTTTCATCATGTGCTCATTTTAAATGTTTGTGAATTTATTTATTTTGTGGAACACAAAAGAACATATTTGCCCCTCATTTTATGGATAAAAAACACTAATATTCTTTAAAAAATTATACACTTTTAGGTTCCACGGTAGTAAAGTAAAGCAGTAAAGTAAAAAATGTCAGTGTCAAGGTGATACAACTGTCCTATTAATATCATAATGGAAGTAAATAAATACATTAAAAACTCCCTAAAAGAATGAAAAGACAATTTTAGTGTTTAGATTGGCATAATCTTTTTCCCAATTTTTTAGAAAAAAATCTAAGTTAAATGTATGCTACTAACACCCAGAAAAACGTGGAAATTATATCATCATTTTTTTTACCTAACGATTCATTGCATTTCTTGTGTAAATTATTCAGGTTCCTCATGCTTGAGCCACAGGAAATGGAGAATTTCGTTCTTCTTCATAAAGAACAGCCTATACGTAGACAGGTGCCGATATCTACATATATGCAATCACTCATACATAGACAAACAAAACCTGATGCATTTACAGGGCTTTTATCTCTTTGTTTGTCTCAGACGGTCATTACCTGTATAGGGACGTTGAAGAAGAACATGGCAGATGAGGATGCAGTTAGCTGCCTGGTGATTGGCACAGAGAACGGTGATGTTTACATATTAGATCCAGAGGCCTTTACCATCCTCTACAAGGTCAGCACCTGCTTCATATTTGCTTGTTACACACTATATTCTTTTATTTGCATTTGGCTTTATTCCTCTGAAGTATCATCAGAATATAAGTGACTTACTTCACATTTAGGTTAAAGTAAGCTGATTTCCCCAAAAGAATGAACTGTGTGTTTTCAGATGTCACTTCCCAGTACACCTACCCTAATGGACGTGACGGGTCAGTTTGATGTGGAGTTCCGTATCACTGTGGCGTGTCGCAACGGCAACATCTACGTACTACGCAGGTAACTGAGTGAATTGCAACTTATTTAAATATTTTTAAATAGGACAAGGCTTTTCAAAACTCAACATGCTGAGTTGAGAACGCATGTGTGTATATAATCAGCAAAATGTAAATACAATGTGCATAAAAAGGGTCTTTATGGGCACACTTTGAGTATGCAAAATTTCTTCAGATATCGCAGCGGGTGTGGCATGACATCATGATCTGTAGCATGTAGAAATATACAATATACTCCACTTTTCTGAAACCTTCAGCTTAATTATTAGCATTATTTTAATTCAGCTAATAGGTTACTCTGTGACTTGTTTTGTCTTTCAAATTTGAACACACTGAACTTTGGAATGCAGTGAAATGCTAAATGTTTTTGAATGAGCTTGCATTTTCCATATCCAGCATTCGCATGCATATAAGTGGAAGTCAATGGAACATGAACAATAACCGTTAATTTGTGATAGCATGCTAAAAAAGGCAAATTTTTCATAACTTTTTTGTGTTAAAGGGATTCCCCGAAGCCCAAGTACTGCATTGAGCTGTCCTCTCACCCAGTGGGACTGGTGAGGATGGGGAAGAATGTAGTTGTAGGATGTACTCATGAGACACTGCATGGTTACACTCAAAAGGTATGATAATTGAATCCTGTCACGCTAACAATAATGCCTCCAGAAATGATCATTCTAACCATCATGAAATCTCCTGTAGGGGAAAAAGCTGTGGACTGCTTATTTGCCAGCCCCCGTTACCACCATGGCGCTGATGGACCTTCCCACACGAGGATTCCAGGCTGTGCTGGTGGGTCTGGCCAACTGTGAAGTACACATGTACCGAGACAAAAATCTGGTCAGCACCATCAAGACACCAGTAAGAACCATCTTGAATTCAAAACCCAGTGACATTCACAACCATATCTGATTTTAAGTTCTTGCAATGCTGATTTTACTGCCAGGATGTTCTTGTAATCATTATCAGAGACTTTCATTTATGTCTTAACAGGACGTAGTGACAAGCATTTGTTTCGGGCGTTATGGACGGGAAGACGGCATGCTCATAATGACCACCAAAGGTAGTAAAGCATGTTATGTGGTAGATTCAGGGCAACTATAATGCTGAACATAAAGCATTTCAAATGTCACACTTAAACTGTGATCCAGGAGGAGGTTTGATTGTGAAGATCCTCAAGAGGACAGCTGTGTTTGATGACAGGGACTCGGCCCCTGGACCTCCAATAGCCCAGAGCATTCGTCTGAATGTGCCCAAGAAGACCAAGCTGTACGTGGACCAGACCTTGAGAGAGCGTGAAAATGCAGTTGGTGAGTGATGCACCAAAATAAATTTGGCTCACAAAACACCTAAGTTGAAGGTTTTAATTTAGCCAAAAAACAAAACAGTAAAAAACAGTATTGGTTATTAAATTCGTAAACCTGGGTAACTGAAGTTGGTATGTTGTTCAGGGTGTCATGTTTTTGGGTGAGAAAGTAAACCATAGAACGTCTCAGGTTACGTATGTAACCATAGTTCCCTGAGAATGGGAACGAGACACTGCGTCCTCTTTCGAGGGTCGATTTGGGAACGCCTCCAGCGTGACCGGTTACCTGAAGCATGATTACAAACACCCAATGCACTTGACATTGGCAGGTGGACGCCTATGACGCAAGCTAATGAGCGTCTGCGAGCATAAAAGGGCGCCTGTGGATCATCCTCCTTTTTCAAGGGGGACCGACAGGAATGCCCGAAGCATGGCCAAGAGACGCAGTGTCTCGTTCTCATTCTCAGGGAACTATGGTTACATACGTAACCTGAGACGTTCCCTTCTGAAGGGAACTCTAACACTGCGTCCTCTTTCGAGGGTCGCTTTGGGAACGCTATGCCAACGCCGCCATGCTGAGGGAAAAGTGTCCAAAAGCTGGATTCCTAAGTCACAGACTTGAGGAACACCATCCCTGCTCAGCAGAACTAGTGTCAAAAAGAAAAACTCTTCTTCAGGCCAGCTCAAAGCTCGCCATCATAGACTAGCTCACGATAGTATGGCTCTCGGAGTGGAAGTCTCAGAAAGCGACTCTAAATTGAGAGGAGACTTCTACACTCGACGCTATGAACAGCTAGTGAGGCTCAGGACGGAGCATGCACGTAGTACTGCCTAAGCGGAGCTCTGGAGAGTGGAGGCTTAGGCAGAATGACTCTCTAAACGAGAGAACACCTGGCACACTCGATCCAGGTAGGGGAACTCTTAAGAGTGGAGGTCTCAGCATGACGACTCTCTAATTGAGAGGAGACCTGGCTATACTCAGCGCCAGAGGCAGTTAGTGAGGCTCAAGAAAGAGCCTGTGCATAGTGCTGCCTAAGCGGAGCTTTATAGAGTGGAGGCTTCAGCAGAATGACTCTCTGACGAGAGGAAGCCTTACAACACTCAACCTTAGTTGAGGGGCTCTTAAGAGTGGAGGTCTCAGCATACCGACTCTCTAAAGCGAGAGGAGACCTGACTACACTCAGCGCCAAAGAGCTAGCGAGGCTCACAATAGAGACTACATACTAATGGTGCTGCCTAAGCGGAGCTCTGGAGAGCAGAGGCTTCAGTAAAATTACTCTCTTGAACGAGAGGAAGCCTAACACTCGATCCAGGTAGGAGAACTCAAGAGTGGAGGTCTCAGCATAACGACTCTCTAATTGAGAGGAGACCTGGCTACACTCAACGCCACAGGCAGTTAGTGATGCTCAAAGGAGTCTACATTCTCCTATTACTGCCATACGGAGCTCTGAAGAGTGGAGGCCTCAGCAGGACGACTCTCTAACGAGAGGAAGCCTAATAACACTCAACCCTAGTTGGGGGGCTCTTAAGAGTGGAGGTCTCAGCATACCGACTCTCTAAGCGAGAGGAGACCTGACTACACTCAGCGCTAAAGACAGCTAGCGAGGCTCACAATAGAGACTACATACTAAGGTGATGCCTAAGCGGAGCTCTGGAGAGCAGAGGCTTCAGTAGAATGGCTCTCTTAAATGAGAAGAAGCCTAACACTCGATCCAGGTAGGGGAACTCTCAGAGTGTAGGTCTCAGCATAATGACTCTCTAAGTGAGAGGAGACCTGGCTACACTCAACGCCAAAGGCAGTTAGTGAGGTTCAAAAAAGAGCCTGTGCATAGTACTGCCTAAGCGGAGCTCTAGAGAGTGGAGGCTTCAGCAGAATGACTCTCTAAACGAGAGGAAGCCTAGCAACACTCAACCCTAGTTGGGGGGCTCTTAAGAGTGGAGGTCTCAGCATACCGACTCTCTAAAGCAAGAGGAGACCTGACTACACTCAGCGCTACAGACAGCTAGCGAGGCTCACAATAGAGCCTACATACTAACCGTGCCGTCTAAGCGGAGCCCTGGAGAGTGGCGGCTTCAGCAGAATGACTCTCTTAAACGAGAGGAAGCCTAGCAACACTCAATCCGAGTAGGGGAGCTCCTAAGAGTGGAGGCCTCAGCCTGGCTACACTCAACGCCAGAAGCAGTTAGTGAGGCTCCTCAGAGCCTACCTACTTTTACTGCCAGAGACGGAGCTCTGAAGAGTGGAGGCTTCAGCAGAACGGCTCTCTACTGAGAGGGAAGCCTAACAACACTCAACCCTGGTTGAGGGGCTCTTAAGAGTGGAGGTCTCGGCATAACGACTCTCTAAGCGAGAGAAGACCTGACTACACTCAGCGCTAGAGATAGCTAGCGAGGCTCACAATAGAGCCTACATACTAACAGTGCAGATTAAGCGGAGCTCTGGAGAGCGGAGGCTTCAGCGAAATGACTCTCTTAACCAAGAGGAAGCCTAGCAACCCTCCATCCTGGTTCAGGAGCTCTTAGGAGTTGAGGTCTCAGCATAACGACTCTCTAAAGTGAGAGGAGACCTGACAACACTCAGCGCTAGAGAAAGCTAGCAAGGCTCACAATAGATCCTACACACCAATAGTGCGGTCTAAGCGGAGCTCTGGAGAGCGGAGACTTCAGCAGAATGACTCTCTTAAATGAGAGGAAGCCTAGCAACACTTGATCCAGGTACAGGAGCTCTTAAGAGTGGAGGTCTCAGCATAACGACTCTCTAAAGTGAGAGGAGACCTGACAACACTCAGCGCTAGATAAAGCTAGCAAGGCTCACAATAGATCCTACACACCAATAGTGCGGTCTAAGCGTAGCTCTGGAGAGCGGAGACTTCAGCAAAAGGACTCTCTTAAATGAGAGGAAGCCTCACAACACTCGATCCAGGTTAAAAAATATATATATATTATTTATCTTTTTTTTTAGCTCGCAAGTCCCCCTTGGGGGCATCGACGCATATCCGCGCTCGCGCCTCCCTTCGATGTCAGCATAATTAACATGCATATACCGATGGATGCGGGCTGAATATGGTTTACGATCTTACTATGAATATCTGGAGAAGGAATGGGAGGCTCACGGGAGCTGGGAGATTATGCCAGAGAGAGATCGCTCATCAAGTCTACTGCGAGCCACTCCCCCTTTTCCGTGCCTCCACTGTAGGTTTACCTAGTAGAAGCGCACGCTTCATAACCTCCAGCAGCTCTACATTGCGGGAAGCACACCATGAGCCAGCAAAGCACTTCCTGCTGGATCAGAAGATGTAACAGACAATACATCTTCCTCGCGCAGTTCACTCTCGTCAGCCGCTGTCGAGCGCGAGATGAAAAATTCCTCTCTCTCAAACTCGTTCGCAAGCTTCATCTGCGATCGCCGCAAACTCAGTCTCTTCACTGCCTCAGCAGCGGCTGGACACGAGCCGCCGGGGGCAGATGATCGCCCCAATTCTCTCGAGAAAAAGGGACAACCGAGAGCGGAGCTTTTTCCCACAGAAAAAAGGCTCACAATGAACGCACTCCATTCCTCGAGAACAGAGCGCGTGCTCTTCGCCCAAACACATAACGCATAGATCGTGTGTCATCTAGTGTCAGACAACGCTGACACGGATCGACACCTACTAAAGCGCTTCTCAACAGACATATCTACTCACACTTCAGAAACAAGGTCCCCTGAAGGAAAAAAGAGGATGATGTGTTCCACAGGTGCCCTTTATGTTCGCAGACGCTCATTAGCTTGCGTCATAGGCGTCCACCTGCCAATGTCAAGTGCATTGGGTGTTTGTAATCATGCTTCAGGTAACCGGTCACGCTGGAGGCGTTCCCAAAGCGACCCTCGAAAGAGGACGCAGTGTAGAGTTCCCTTTGGAAGGGAACCGTTCTTATTAAAGCCTTCTCTCTATTATGCAGTTGCAAAATATATACACTACCAGTACAAGGTTTGGAAAAATATATTTTTAAATGTTTTTAACAGAAGTCTCTAATACTCACAATTTTTAAAAATAAATTGACGTAAAAACTGAAATATTGTAAAATATTACTACAATATAAAATAATTTTTAATACATTTGAAATGTAATTTAGTCCTGTGAATTTTGAACAGCCATTACTTCAATCTTCAGATCCTTCAGAAATCATATAATCTCTAATATGCTTATCTGATGCTCATTGTGACCCTGGACCACAAAACCAGTCATAAGGGAACATTTTTTTAATTGAGACGTATACATCATCTGAAAACTGAATAAATAAGCTTTCCAAGGTTTGTTAGTATAGGACA
Source organism: Gymnocypris eckloni scoliostomus (assembly GCA_027564155.1). NCBI lineage: Eukaryota > Metazoa > Chordata > Actinopteri > Cypriniformes > Cyprinidae > Gymnocypris > Gymnocypris eckloni. Next base: position 14,690,536 of record CM050433.1, read on the forward strand.
ATATTTGGCTGAGATACAACTATTTGAAAACTGAGGGTTCAAGAAAATCTAAATATTGAGAAAATCGCCTTTTAAAGTCGTCCAAATTAAGTCCTTAGCAAATGCATATTACTAATAAAAATTAAGTTTTGATATATTTACGGTAGGAAATTATCAAAATATCTTCATGAAACATGATCTTTACTTAATATCCTAATGATTTTTGACATAAAAGAAAAATCAATAATTTTGACCCATTCAATAATACATTATTGGCTATTGCTACAAATATACCCGTGCTCCTTATGACTGGTTTTGTGGTCCAGGGTCACATTTATTATCGGTTATTGGTAGTTATTAATAGAGTTTATTATTATCAATGTTGATTTTTTTTTTCTTGTTTAATATTTTTGTAGAAACCCAAAGTCAGAATTCTTTGATGAATAGAAATAAATAAATTCTGAAACATTATAAATGTTTAAAAATGTATAATAATAATAATACAACTTTATTTTATGTAGCGTCTTTAAAAGTCGCATCTCAAAGCGCTTTAACAAGACATAAAGAAATAATTAATTGAAAATAAATAAAAAATCACAAATATGCTAAACGAAAAAAAAAAAACGTTTTAAGAGAAGATTTAAAGTCACTAAAGGATTCAGCCTGTCTAATTTCAGTAGGGAGGGAATTCCAGAGTTTTGGTGCCACAGAAGAAAAAGCCCGATCACCCATAGAGCGTAAACGAGTTATAGGAATAGTTAACAAGCCAGAATCAGAAGAGCGGAGATTACTCCTTGGGGTGTAGACAGTTCAAAGTTCAGTCAGATATACTGGTGCTAAACCATGTCAACAAAAAAACTTTTTTACACCAGAAGTTGAATAGTAGTGTACTATGTATCAACAAAAATATTCAGCAGCAAAAAACTGATTTCAACATTGATAATAATAAGAATGAATAAATAAGGTTTCCTGAGCACCAAATCACCATATTAGAATTATTTTGGAAGGATCATGTCACTGAAACTGGATCAATGGCTGCTGAAAATGTAGCTTTGCATCACACAGGAATAAATGACACTTAAAAATATATTCAAATAGAAAACAGTTTTTTAAATTGTAATATTTTACAATATTGCTATTTTACTGTATCTTTCATCAAATAAATGCAGGCAAACCCTGAAAGTTAATGAGACTGTTGTTGTCTTTTTCTATGCAGCCATGCACCGAGCTTTTCAGATGGACCTGAGCAGGCTGCGTCTCGCTGCAGCACGGGCCTATGTCAAAGCTCTGGAGTCCAGCCTCACGCCCATGTCGGCGAGTCTGACCGAGCCGCTCAAGATGAATGCTGTGGTGAGTTGAGCAATTCTGAATGTGCTAACAAGATGACACCAGAAGGGTGATACCAATCTCAACTTCTGCTTCCTGTTTCTGCAAAGGTTCAAGGGTTGGGCCCATCCTTCAAGCTCACGCTGAACATCCAGAACACTGCAGCGTGCCGTCCGGTCATGAACCTAGTCATCAGTTTTCTGTACAATGAAAATTTGTACAGCATGAGGACGGCCTTTTTCAAGGTGACCTCATCTGAGCAGTTTCATGAGCATTATTCCTTTAAAGAAGATTTTTAAATGTGTAGTTATTGAAGTTGAAAAAAGTGTTCCTGTGGCTCAGTGATTAGAGCATTGCGTTAGCAGAGCAAAGGTTGTGGGTTCGATTCCCAGGGAACACACATACTGACAATACAAATGTATAACCTGAATGCACTGTAAGTCGCTTTGGATAAAAGCGTCTGCTAAATGCATGTAAATGTAACAGTGAATTGTTTTGTGTCTTTAGATCCCCCTACTGGTTCCAGGGCTGAATTACCCCATTGACACTTTTGTGGAGTGCTTGAGTGACAAAGGCATCTCTGACATCATCAAAGTGAGACTCTCACCCATTCACAACATCCATGCAGCATTTATATTCAGAATAGCTAGTATGTGTGTACTATGAAAAACATGCAAATAGAAAACTCAGATGAATTATATGTACACAGATGATCACAATATACCAAAATTGTCTCAAAATAGAATGAACCATTTTTATTTACAGAATGATAACTAGACACTGCTCCCACATGTACATTCTTAAAAATAAAGGTGCTTAAAAGGTTCTTCAAGCGATGCCATAGAACAGTGATACTCAAGTCTGGCTCGCGAGATCCATTTCCTGCAGAGTTTAGCTCTAACCCTAATCAAACACACCTGAGCATGCTAATCAATGTCTTCTGATCATTTGAAAATCACAGGTAGGTGAGTTTGATCAGGGTTGGAGCTAAGCATTCTGCAGGAAAATGGATCCCGCAAGCCAGATTTGAGTATCACTGCCATAGAATAACTATTTTTGGTTCCACAAAGAACCATTCAGTCAGGTTCTTTAAAGAACCATGTCTTTCTTACTTTTTATAATCTGAAGAACCTTCTTTCACCACAAAGAACCTTTTGTGAAATAGCCAGGTTCTTCAGATGTTAAAGACAAAAAGGTTCTTCTATGGCATCGTAAAGCACCTTTATTATTAAGAGTGGATGATGAAATCCAAAATGACAGTAGACTTCTATAATGTTCTATGCTATCCTAGTCCCATGATGCAAACCATAAATGTTGATTTCTGTACAACAAGCTCTCTGCATGAAATCAAGCAGCTATTTGATGTAACGTTTCTGATTTCAGGTGTTTGTGCTGAGGGAAGGAAAGAGTGCTCCTCTCCTCACCGCCCACATCAACATGCCTGTGAGTGAAGGACTTGCTCTGAACTGAGAGCGAATCCGAAACGTCTAGCTGAGCTTCACAGGCGTCTTCAACTCTTGCTGTGCTCCTAGCAGCAGTTAGGCTTCTCCACAGAGCTGCCTGCAACGGAGAGTGTTCCATCACGGGAGTTACGAGAAGCTTGCGCTGGCCATAGAGCCGGTGCTTCCTGTAGCTTAGATCAGGACGAGGGGCGCGTGTCCTCACAGGTAATACCTTTAAATGGCTAGTGACTGGAGCGTTTGATTGACAGCTGTGAGGCCTAGCGATCCATAGGTCATATAGTTTGGATGTAAGAGACGTTCCTGATGTTTATGTGTGGTAGTCATGTATATTTCTATGTAAAAGCATATTTATTCTTGATGTAATGATCACACACTTTATAATGCAATTGTGAGGCTTTATTTGAATATATATTGAGAATCATTGCATAATCAGTCTGTTCAAGGCAATGTGGTAAGAAAAAGATTATTCTCTACTTTTAAAGCACACACATGAAAGTAAACAAGGCACAAGGGTGAAAGGTCACAGGAGATGATTTCAGCACAGAGTCTCGATTTTGACCAATCCTGCCATAGCAACTTCTCCATATTATCAGATAGGCCTAAGCGTTTGCTCTTGTCTTCTGTATGTCTATGGAAGTGTTTAAATCAAATTATGTTTAAAATTATCAGGGTTTACAGGTAATATACATTTTCCAATTAAGCAGTAATAACCAAGAGGGGCGGAGCTTAGGAATGGTCAGTTCATTCTTTCTATTTCACGGTACTACATTTAACTTTTCTTAGGCTCTGGTACTTTTTTGGACAAAATACTGTTTGCATGCATCTAAATGTTTGAATTGTAGTGTAAACAAACACTGCTTTTTCGGCTGTTTCATCTCGATGTTTGCTTTCCTTTCATGCTGGATGAAAACTGCATTCGTCATGTCTTATATCTGATAGTATGAATTCCTTATTGTCAATCATTTAACCACTTCACGAATACTACTGAGGTTACATGAGGCATGTAGGAAAGAAGAGGAAGTAAAGACTGAGGAAGAGGAACATCCTTCTAAGTAAACATAGTGAGGGTGATCCACTAAGAAGAAAGGAAGAAAACAAGATGTTGCAAACATATATTACTGGACTACAGAGATATAAGGAATGGTATAAGGAAATGTATAATTACTAATGAGCAATTAAGACCAACCTGTGTGAAGCTGAAGGATACAAATCCATCTTGATCAGTGTCCATTGTTTTAAAAGTTTCTGTTGGAATAAAAACTGAACTCTAATGCATCTAGTCTTATCTTACAAAACATTTGTCTTGATGCTACACTGAATTTCTGATGGGTATTGGTAATTACACTGTAAAATATACCATAAAAAATTGTGTTTTCTACTTGCACACTTACTGAACATAGTCTCCAGGCGGATCAGACAGGACACAAAGCTGTCAAAGTCCACGTTGAGATCTGGCTTTGCGTAGCGTAGGATTATCAGCTGGAACAAGTTGTTGGTCAACTTGAAGCCTTACAGAAGGTATAAATTCAAAAAGTCTGCATAAACATAATATACCACCGCAATTATTGATGTTGTGGTATTTAAAGAGCAGATACCTGCTGATTCTAGTGCCAGACGCATTTCATAAGAGCTCATTGTGCCGGACTTGTCCAAGTCAAACTTCCTAAACACTGCCTAGTGAATTATTCAAGGCAAAAAAAAAAACATGTTTGTACTACCATTCAAAAGTTTGGAGTCAGTATGATTTTTAATAATTTTGAAACAAGTTTCTTATGCTGCATTTATTTTATAAAAAGTACAGTAAAAATAGCAATGGTGAGAAATATTATTACAATTTCAAATATATGTTTTCTATTTGAATAAGTTTATAATGTAATTTATGAATTTTCAGTGTCACATTATCTTTCAGAAATCATTCTAATATGCTGATTTGCTGCTCAATAAACATTTCTTATAATTAACAGTGCTGAAAACTGTTCAAAAGAACAGCATTTATTAAAATAGAAATGTTTTGTAACACAAATGTATTTACTACCACTTTTGATCAATTGAATGCATCCTTGCTGAATAAAAGTATTAATTTTCAATTCCAAACTTTAGAATAGTAGTGTTTGTCTAATTTTTATATATACACGCCATAAAGCAAGCATAAAATGTTACCACTGACAAGATATCGTTTGGTCTTCTCCCAGAGCACATGGAAGTCTGTCAGTCCCAGCTTTCCAGTGCCAGTTGTCTTCATGGCAAGTCAAGGTTTGACCAAGACTTTAAAGCACAATATTCACAGCATGATATATTAAAAGGACCACAAATGCGAACATTCTTGAGTGTGGAGTTTTCAAAGGATACATCCATAAGAGGCATTTTAAACATCAGTTTGTGCCTTTCAGGAAATATGACTTATTAAATATGACTTTATTTGCAGCATATGCGGAATGTTGTCATTTACCACAGAACATAATTGTGAAACCAATGACATTTCCTTTACTTGTCCATAAGCGCACTCACGTTTGCCAACAACCCGGTTCAGAATCATCTGGAGTTTCGACACATTGATTTCCATTTCCTGTTGACCAGAGTGAATAAGTCAATCAAGCTATTGGGCACTACAGCAACCCATGAAATCTTCCCACTTCCTGCTGTCTTACCGGCCCTGCCAGCTTTGCGAAAAGTGCCTTAAAGCCCTCGTCAATGTCACTCTCCTGGAGCGCAGGCTGCCATAGACACAACACATTATTCAGCACTTCCCAGGATGCATCTAGTACTGTTAAAAACATTTCACAGGAAAACTCACCTCCTCGGGTACATCTGCTGAAATTTCATCATCTAGCTCCCTATAGAAAAAAAAACAAATTTACCTTATTTTCTCTCAGCTCTATTTGAATGTGTGCTATTTTAATAGCTTTCATGAATAAGTCATTGATTTTATATTAATGCTTTTCTACACACATACAGTATATATATATATATATATATATATATATGTAAGGAATAATTGATGACGGGCCGTTTAATTATTAGAAAAATAATGCACACCCGAGGTGCTGATGCGGCTACGACGCGAAGCGGAGCGTGCATTATTTTCAAATAATTAAATGGTCTGGAGTCAATTATTCCGCTTATACTACGGTTGCCACACCTCAACACATCGATCAGATATATTTCAAGGCATTTGTCTGGTTTTTGTACTTAAATCGCTATTGTGAGTAGGATTATTTCTTCCGCATCTCATCCATCACCTCCGTTGCTAATTCCAAAACGTCATTTTAGACCTAGTAACTGAGGCTTGAGCCGTTGATAACAGACAAATGCATTTAATAACTAAGTTATGAGAGAGAGATTGAGCGTACGTGAATTAGCCTACTTCTCTGAGTCTGTCTCTCATTAGCAGTGTTGGGGAAAGTTACTTTTAAAAGTAATGCATTACAATATTGCGTTACTCCCTAAAAAAGTAATTACGTAACTTAGTTACTTTTTATGGAAAGTAATGCGTTACGTTACGCTTGTGTTACTTTTTAAATATGAGCAGAGCTTGATTGTTTGTTTTCAATATATTAAGTTCTATTTATATCAAATGTAAAAGCCTTTCACACCAAAAAGTGTAATGAATAAACCTCAGGCTGAAGGAAGAGTACATTCACGTCTGTACAGTAGAACGCAGGAGAAGAAGGTTCAACACTCGTCAGCAATAAAAAACAATGAAGCACATTTGTTAGTTTATCTAAAGTCATTTTTGCTTATTAGTATGGTTGAACTGGATCATCAAAGGTCAGCAGCAAACACATTGGTTAATAATAATGGGATTAGATACATTCGTGTTGTTTAACATATTTAATTATTGCAGGTTTGCGTCATATTCTGAGTTTCACCGTTTTAAATATTTTTTATGAATGCTAAATCAGTTTTTTGTGAGTGAGATGAATTAATGCACATTCACATTTAGTCTAGAACAACAGTAACATCATGTTCACACACGATGCCTCTGTACTTCAGATTTCTCTCAACATGGGGACACGAGACTTGTCAGTCAATAAATGGGAAAACAAAGTAACTGGCGTTAAAGAAACAGATATTTCTTGTAAATTAAAAAGTAATGCGTTACTTTACTAGTTACTTTAAAAAAGTAATCTAATTACGTAACTCGCGTTACTTGTAATGCATTACCCCAAAACTGCTCATCAGCGTTCGGCAGCACTTCCCTATTAGCGAAACTTTAAGTTCATTTTTCTCACGAACAGTCCCTTTGTTATGGGAATGAAATGATCTGTATCCCATTGCTTACTACATTTATTTGGGCAGTGTCTTGTTGGTTTTGGTTGTATTGCTGTTGTAAGAGCTTTTGAAATCATTTGCGAAGTGATACAGAACTGAAATGCGGTCGAGAGCTGCCTGGAACTACGTCCGCTGTGCGTTTCCCTGAAAATAATTGCACCTTAGAACATTCGTCAGCCAATCATATTCAAGCATTCAACGGCCACGTAGTATAAGATTTTAAAGGGTTAGTTAACCCAATTTGTATTTATTTTATTTACTGGCCATTGAGGCATCCTAGGTGTATATGACTTTCTTCTTTCTGACGAATCCAATCGGAGTTATATAAAACATTATCCTGGCTATTCCAAGCATTGTCACTGCAGTGGGCGGGTGTTTCTGTTCAACAGTCCACAAGACGTCAAATAAAGTGTGCGCATCCATAATAAAACATGCCTCACATGGTTCTGGGGGGTAAATAAAGGCCTCTTGTAGCGAATCCATGCATTTCTGTAAGAAAAATTTCCATATTTTCAAATGTAATAAACACTTTTCTCTCACTTCCGGTATCTGTTTTGTCTTTACAAATCCTCGGTCTGGTCCTTCTAATTCATGACCGGCGTTTTGTTTTGTTCTCTCTCCGCATTCGTCACTAATCATGCAACGCCAATGTCCTACGTCATCGCCTGGAAGTATTTATTAAGTTTGAAATACGTTAATTACGTTAACGCATGGATTCGCTACAGGAGGCCTTTATTCACCCCCCAGAGCCGTGTGAGGCACATTTATTTGTACTTTATTTGACGTCTAATGTTCCGTTTGAATAAAACAACATTTATTCTCAAATAGTCACTCACTGAGAGTCAGCAGTCTTTTCTGAGAAGACCCTCAGCACAAAGTCTCCTTCTTTCTGGGGCTCATAGGTGGAGGGGACGATGATATATTCCCCCGCTGGCAGGCAGAAACGTGAGCTCACCTCTCGAAGGTTGATGAAGAGCTCAGAACGAGCACTGGACGTGTTTTTGAGGAAGAAATCACGCTTCAGATGCACACCCACCCGGCCCAGATACTAACAGGAGAGGAAATTCAGATCACTACACACTACTGCAAATGTGTTCTCAGCTAACTGACCATGTGCAGGATCTCTCAGTGGTAGGCTACCTTAAACTAACAAGCTGTCTGCAGTTCAGGCACTAACCTGACTGATAACAAATGGTTTACCAATGTTAAACAATGTTGATCAGATTCAGTTATCTGGCACACATCTCATACCTCTTCAGGGACCTGTAAGATACAGAAACAAAGTTTAGAAACATTACTAATTAATAATAAACATGCATAGTTTAGTTTTTCTTTGTAGTAATTCCCTATAATATTTGTTATTTCCTGTAACATAAGGAACACTGGGACTAGTTGTCACACTTTTTAGTAAATATTTCTCAAATTGGGTTTATTTATTGAAAAAGTCTGTGTAAAAAATCTTAAAGCCATATAGTTAGTGAGATAAAGAATTTGTGACAACATGCCCCATTCTCCTCTATAATACGTACAAATATTTCATAAAAAAAGAATTAATTCTGGGTATGTAAAAAGCATCTAGAAGCTGTTTGATTCTGATGAACAGATATAAATTCAACCCTATTAAATTACTTATCAAATTAGTTTTCTACCTCATAAACCGCAAAACCAATCGTTTCCATGTCTTTTCCCTCCTGGCGTAACTTCCTGCGGTTCTTCTGCATCAGGGCCACTAGAAAAGTGCAGTCTTCTTGACTCTCAGTATCTGGTTCCTTCAAGACTATTTTAAACTGGGGATTGATCCAAAATGTTGCTGTGTAGAGAGAAATAGACTTTACTCAGAGAGTCTCTCGTGTCAGCTCACAAGCATCTTAAAGACTTTGGTAAGGGACGTGCCTGGATAATTCCTGCAGCCGCCAGCAGTGCTTCCTCTTCTCCATTCACCAGGATACAGGGATGTGCTCCACTTCTTCACCTCTCTGCTCTGTAGCGCATCCGGTGTCAGGTTGCAGATCTCAAGTCTGCTGAACTCTCGCATGAAGTCACTGAATGACATCCTGTGGGTGAATCATTCTCATATTTAAAGGACACCTATTATACCCCTTTTTACCAGCTGTAACCAGCGACTGAGCTACTGAACTAATCTTGCGCTACGAATGGCGCGAACTAATCTCAAAAGCATGGCGCTGATCAGTAAAAAATACTTAATGTAGGCACACAAATACGGTTAAAATGCTAAGCACTATAATGACATGACATTCACAAAGGAATCTGGAGTGATACATGTATTTAGGTAGATTTTGAGGTGCATTACCTTGAAGAATTACAGTAAGTTAAACCAAAGCGTCCTCAGCAGCTCAGGTGTTGGGAGAAAATGAAGACTCTTATGTTCATTCTTACATCCAAACACAGAGCACCGGGATTTTTACAGCTGCTCGAGCACGGAGAAAATGAAGGACAGCGTAACCGCTGAGGGCGGAAACTATAGCAACGCAGGGTTGTCAATCAGCCGCCGTGACCCGGTACTCCGAAATATGACATCACACTGCGGTGAGAGTCAAAACGGCAGGCCTAGTGAGACTGACTTGGTTTAAAGGGGATTCAAAAATGAGGAGTGGGTGGATATTTATTATTGTTGGGTGGTTGTGTTCACACACTGCCAACACACATTTATGTCCAAACACCATGTAAAAGTGGATTTTGCTAAATAGGTGCCCTTTAAAGCCTGAAAGAATAGTTCTGAAGTTATTTTGCTAAATGTTTCTGTGCTTGCACTGGACAGTGGATCCCACTGACTTTCATTATACGGATAAAACATCTGAAACAATTCTTCAAAATACATTATTTTGTGTTTCACAGAATAAAGTCATACAGGGCGAGTATACGATGACACAACTTTCATGCCATGGAGGTAGTATTTATTAAGTTCATTAAGTTTAGTGCTGGGCAAAGACTAATCACGATTAATCGCATCCAAAATAGATGTTTTTGTGTACATAATATATGTGTGTGTACGGTGTATATATATAAATACACACATTCATGAATATATTTAAGGAAATAAATTATATGAATATAAATATATACATGTAAGTATTTTCAAAATATATACTGTATGTGCGTGTCTTTATAATAAATATACACAGTACACGCACATATATTATATAAACAAAACCTTTATTTTGGATGCGAATAATCGCGTTTAATCTTAGCCCAGCACTTATTTATTTATTTATTAAGCGTTTATTTATTCCTACTTAATTCACCACCTATTTAACTAGTTAACAAGTCATATGTGAATAAGGAACTAATTACACTGATGTATAAAGAATAATGCAAGAAACATGTACCAGAATTCTCCATCCTCTTGGCAGTTGTGCAGTCGGGACCTTACAGACGGGTCAATTCCTCGCCATTCCTTTGACCTGAATCGACAGACGGTGGTAGTATTCAACAAAGCGATCTGATATTATTTTAAGAATAATTTTCCCCATCTTCACATTATTCTCACTCATCACTCCAGGGTCCCGTCCACTCCACCTCTCCCCAAGGGTTTCTGATGCGCAACAGCTTTGTGAGCTTTCCTCTGTTCTCCACCTGGCCAACGGATGTGCATTAATGTGAACAATAATGAGCTGTCTGTAATTGGTTTTGTCAATCAAAATGCAGCACTCACCTCTTCCACTCCAGTAATAGAGTATGCGTGGCCTTTCACCAGTTTTTTAAAGGTGATCGCCTCCATGTCAAATAAACTTGTGATCTAAAAGTGAATATAAAATAAATGTTAGTACTTCTGAATATATTACCATCAATCAACCCAAATATGAGAATATATAAGTTTGGCTAGCATCTACCCCTGCTGGTAGATACTGAAATTACACCATTTAAACCAAAAAGCTTTATATTACTAAGTATTAAAAAAAGTATTATTATAGTATATTATATTATACATATGTTAATATTATATAAAAACATTTATGTTACTACATGTTTATATGATTTTTTTTTTATTTTTCTAACTTATAATTTTTTGATATTATATTATATTTATTATATTCCCATTCCCATTTGTATGTCATGTCACATATTATATTATGTTATATTATATTATTATACCATGACCCTAAATAGAACAAGTTGATTTGGAAGATGAGTGGATGGATATTCTATTCTAATCATATATTATCCCATGGCCTACATCAGATATTAAAAATGTAATATTAAACAAATTAAATCAAATCTGAATTTATTAAAATGTTTTACTTATTCCTCAATACCTACACACACACACACACACACACACACACACACACACACACACACACACACACACACACACACACACACAGACACAGACACACAGACAGACAGACACACACACACACACACACACACACACTATTTCAATTAATTTGTACATTTTTTCTACATATGCATTAAAATGGTTAGAAGTGTTAATATTTCAAAATGTGCATACATTCCATTACAATTTTTATATTAAACAAATTCAATAATAATTTCTAATTCAATATTTCTATTTTTAATGTTTAATAATTCTCCAATAAAAATATATATAATAAATTCAATCAAATTAGAATGTATTTATTTTATAACCATTTTGAATATATATAAATAATCTATTAGGGGAACAAAACATTAAATAAACATACTAATACACATGTTTATAATTATATAAAACATTTATGTTATTACATTTTTATATTACAGAATGTCAATTTATTACTGATTATATTATATTATTACATTTATTGTAGGGGCTTAAAAAGTTTGATATGGACTAAGATTTTTCCCTGACTTTCCCAAGCTTTCTCTAGATATAAGAACTTTTTGACAGGTCAAACTTGACTTTTTCAAGGTCATTGCACACTGAGTCCAACATTTTTGCATGCGGTTTTCCGTTTTTTCGTATTCCCCATCCCTTCCTATCCAAATGCATGCGACGGATGCGAAAACACTGAAAATTGAACCTGATCCGACTTTTTTTTTGATGGACGAATGTTTTGGAGGCGGTGTGCAAACGTGAGGTCGTATTTTTTTTTTTACGTGTGAAAATTTCAGACGGAAATTTCGGACTCAGGGTACAGAAACCTTGCGATTACATTGTTCCTGAGCACTAACATCTATGGAGCAGCCCATCAGGGAGCCTCTCTCCACAGCTCTTCTGATGATGCTGAACAGGTTGGGTGGAGATTTTTTCAGCTCATACATCTCTGTCACTCCACCGGTGAAATCCTCAAAGCCCTCAGACGTGGAGCCTCCAGATAGAGCCTCATAGCAGCCGTTCAACCTGCCACATTCATAACCGCATACTCATTACACAAGCTTCAGAATCATCCTGGTCAGGAGACTATCTTTGAAAGCCCTCTTACTTTGCATACGCCTTCTCCACCAGGGCGCTCCAGAACTCCGCTCCCTCAGCTGAGTGGACGAAAAGCAGTTTCCCATCTCTGACAGGCAGCCGGTCGTCAATCACCACATCCACCCAGTCCCCGAACTGCCAAAACTAGAAGATCAAATAGAAAACATATTTTCTGCAATCACATCACAATTATTATAATTAAAAAGATGACAACTCTGAAGATTTGATATCCTCTTACTCTGAAATGTTTGTTACTTGTAAAATTACATTTTAAAATATAAATTAAATTGTAATAATATTTCATAATATTAATGTTTTACTGTATTTTTGATTAAATAAATGCACATTTGCTTGGTGAGCATAAGAGACTTCTTTCTAAAACCTTTAAAAATCTTACCATTCCATACCATCTTTGAACACTATTGTATATCATTAAACATTAGCTTTTCTTAACAAAAAAGATATCAACATATATATTTGGTATATTTAAATATGCAATAATAATTTGTACATTTCTCTTCCTATGTAAACATTGGTATACTAGGTGCTGCTGGCTGTACTCCAAGTCTCTCTGCAGCACTAATGCTCTGAACATTATAAGCATTCACTGAGTGACTGAGCCTAAATGGCTCCTGGCTGGAGAACAGAAGAGGAATTTGGCAGAGGCGAGGTAAATGTGGCCATTTCATTTTCTGGGTGAGGCCTGTATATATAGTCATTGAAGCAGACAGGGTGGGCTGACGTTTAGGGACTGTTGCTTAATGTAGATCTGCTGAGCTATGGAGAATCAAATAGAAGTGGAACAGATCGGTTTACACGCTGCAATGAAGGGAAGGACATGTCTGGGATTTAAATTTGTACAAAACCAGGGTTTGGGCAATGTGGCAGAAAATCTACTTTTAAATTTATTTACTTAAATACTTATAAAATATATATTTTCTTGTGTGACCGAGGGCATAGGTTATCCTTTATCTACACAATGTTTTTCTTTTATAATTAACTGTCCATATATTGAAAGGTGCACTCAGTAATGTGGCTAGTAATATGATTACTATGATTCAAATTCTAATTGTAATATATCTTTCTGCATAAATATAGAAATGTATTCATATACATTTATATATTAACTATAAAAGTTCTATAATAATGTTAATTAGAAAAACAAATCTGCGTATAGTGTTCAGTACCTGGAAGTGAAAGATTCCAGCATATTGCTGATGGAAGCTCTGGCCATGAGGCACTACCCGATGCAGCAAGGGTTCATTGAGGGTGAGGCACGCGATGGCTGCCAGCAGCCAACAATCACCTACAATCAATATATTAAACATATTTGCATTATTAATATTAAAGAGGTCATGTAATGCGATTTGAAGTTTTAATTTCTCTTTGGAGTGTCACAAGCTGATTGTGCATAGATAAGATCCTGAAGTTGCAAAAACTAAAATCTCAAAACCAAAGAGATATTCTTTATTAAAGTTAAGACTGTGCCATGCCCCCCTAAAACGGCTTATTCAAACACACCCCCACATCTCTACTTCACGATGTGAAAATTTTGGATAATGCAGAAGAAAGCATGGTTTCAGTAACCACAGTATTGTTGATGCAGCCGTGACAGGGAGACGCTGTGACGACAGCAAAAGCACTTTATTTGGCCTTCCGAAAATAGATGCATTTAGGAATCATTAAGATTACTTACAAGAATTAAGCATAGCGTGAGTTTTGGCAGGTCAAGTGAGTCAAGCTTGCATCAGCTGACTCTCAGCTGATCCCATCTACCTATACGAATATGACACCTATCATGGCATCCCTACATAAGCACTATTCAGTATTATTCAGCAGCTTGCTTGCTCGGGAGATATTTACCCTCCTCCATCCCCAACTCCACCTTTCTCCACAGTCAGGACTTGGCTTCTGACATTCCTGTTGAAATCAGACTCCCTAAACTTGAGTAATGTGTTACACAATGTAATTAAGTACATTAATGATATCTGCTTGGTTCTGTTCTGTTGACCCTTGGGGGGTTATCTTTATTGTTGCTCTCCCTGCTCATTCATGACAGGCAACATGGATGGGCAGGGGGTTTTTGGCCCAGAAAAGAACCATACCGCAAAACCAAACTGTATGCTAAGTGTCTATCATTGACGATAGTGGTCCTGACTCCTACAGAAGAACAGCAACGCATTATATGGACGACCGTTTCGTGGAGAGGAGGTAATTCTGACTTTGCTATGATCATCTAGCGCTTCTGAATCAGCAACTGTATTAGTGATGGGAAGTGCGGATCATTTTACTGACTCAGATCTTTGAGTCTCGTTCAGCTAAATGAACAAATCTTTTTTCGAGTCATTTAGTTAATTTTAGCAAAATATAATTCAAATGTTACATGCTACTTCCCTAACACATCTACTTCTTATGCAAACGTTGATTACACTACAAACAATACAAAGCTATAATGATATAAGAAACAGAAAAAAATAACTAATTGTTTACCTGGGTCTTTAGTCTATGATTAGCTCACCTCACCTCTTATCTGACAAGTCTTCGTTTTTGAGCCGTTCGTTCATCACGTGACAGCTTCATAAGCTAAACCTATAGCTCAGAGCAGGAAAGAGAATTGATTAGTTCACCTCTCTGGAGTCTTCGGGTTTGAGTCATTCGCTCTTTTGTCACATGACGTGACAGCATTGGATAGTTGTTAATTCACAACCTTCCTTACAAATGGCTGTATTGCTTTATTATTATTATAATTTACTCTTACAGTTATGTGATGCGTTTCTGGTCTCAAATTGTAGCTTTTTATTTCTTACTTTATAAATGTGTGAATTTCTGTCATGATGGTTATTTTCCATAACACTGAATGTGGTAACAAAGGTAATAAACTAAAGGGTTGGTTATTATTATTATTCAGTCTTTTTTTCCCTCAGACTGCGTAGGTTTAGCTTATGAGGCTGTCACATGATGAACGAATGACTCTAACCTGAAGACTCGAGAGATGAAATAATCAATTCTCTTTCCAGCTCATTCTGGCTTATGAGGCTGTCACTTGATGAACGAACGACTCAAACCCATAGACTCGAGAGATGAACTGATCAATTCTCTTTCCGGTTCAGACTGCATAGAACTCGAAACAGGTGAATTAATTCAGTGCAGAACCTATTGGATGTTGCGCATGCACGACTGAACGAATCACTCCCCGAGACGACTCGTTCTTCCCGACTCAAATTAAAGATTTGTTCAAAATGAAATGAAAATGAGTTTTGCATGTCCTGTGTGTGTGTGTGTGTGTGAGAGAGAGAGAGAAAGAGAGAGGGTGGGAGAGAGGGAGGTGGAGAGAGAGAGAGAGAGGATTGAAACACTTTTATTTTATCACAAATTACCTCTTACACAAATTCACAATAATAGCAATTCACATAAAACTCAATTTAACATTAAAAAACAACTGACCCTCAAAAACCACACATAAGATATCTTTAAAACACCAAAAATCACAAAAGAAACATTAATTATTTACAAGTTTATAATAGGCAAATTCAATTTTGTTTCTTCCACCAACTAATTTTCTAAACATCACGTCCACCTCAATAGTCTCAAGTTGGTTTCCTTTATTCTTTCTCGTTTACCATATCGCTAATTTAGCTGTTCCCAACAAATCATTTAATAAGCATGCCTTCCTTCTCATTGAATACCTATACATAACGCCCACAATAAATATTTTATCTGAAAATACCTCATCAAAATGTTTTAACAGATCTGTAAAATAATTTAAAAGATCTTGTAATCGTCTACATTTAAAAACAAATGTTCTAAGTCTTCTTGTTTTCCACAAAATCTATATTCACCACCCACCTCTGGATTCAGGTGCGCCACATGTCTGTCTGTAGCTATTGCCCCGTGGATAAGCCTCCACTGCAGATCTGCTGTTCTCTTCTCTATGGGAGGCTTATACAGGGCTCTCCACCTGTCCCTCACGAGGAAATCTGATCCCAACAGACTTGGCCACTTTGAAACTTTAATTCTCTTGAGAGAAATTTGATGTATGACTTTTAATGAAGAAACGTTAATAGCTTTCTTTGATACTGATTAAAAGAAATCCATCTGAGGTGTATCAAAAGAAAGAATTGGGTCCATATTTACTTCCACACTCCCCTCAAGTATAACTGGAGATACTTTGATTTAAAAAATTAATTTTCTGTGTCTCTTAGGTCCATTGACCGATCTCTTTTAATGTACTCTCTGCGGCCACTTGGTAAAACATTCCAAATCTCCTCAATCGGCTTTGATACAAGACGTTCGGATTTCAAACCAGTAATTTCTTTAAGGATATCAACCGGCTTCCACCCATCATCCTCCAAGAGTTGTCTAATTTGTACAACTCCATTACGCTTCAAAACTGTAGATACACTTACTGAAGATAAGTGTCTTGTTTGGATCATGAGATTGAAAAATAATGGTTCCTCCAGAACCCAGTGTCCTGTGTCGTCACTATTCCGGTCCACATTAAAAACTGTTTTCCAGGACTGTAACACTGACTTATAGAAGAGAGTGATCTTTGACAAATTCACCTTCTCCAAGTCCATTATGAACAAATGTTTATCAAAACCAAGTCCACCTGCATTCTTCAAAATTAGTCTTGCAGTATGGGCCCAAGCTACGTCTTTGTGATATAAAAGTCTTTGTGCTGCCTGCTTGTATCCTGTAAATGGTCAACCGACTTCTCACATCCACCAGCCCTTGACCTCCTTCATGGACAGGTAAATAAAGTGCTGCAGCATGGATCCAGTGTGCCCCACTTAAAAAAAATCATGATTGTCTGTTGTATTTTACAAACCAACTCAATTAGAGGCTCCATAACAACCATTTTATGCCAGTGTCGAGGCTGCCAAGTTGTTGGTGACCAAGACTCGTCCTCTGTACGACAATTGTGGTAATAGCCAATTCCATTTGCACAATTGGGCTGACACCTTCTCCAGCAATCCCTCCCAGTTTCTTAACTGAAAATATTAATTTAATAAAAACACCTAATGCTTTTATCCCTTCTCTGCCCCATTGTAAACCACATGGTAGTTTTGGAGGTCCTACATCTTCCCACTTACCAATGATATATCCCTCACTTTTCCCCCAATTCACTACGGCTGAGGATACCTTTTCATATTTTCCAATAATTTTCGTTAAAACTTCCACATCATCTTGACCCTATATAAACACGGTAACATCATCAGCATATGCATACAAGGATACTTTAAATGTACTCTTTAAATCTGGAATTGAAATTCCAGTTAGTTCGATCCTTCATCTGCACAAAAAATTGTCAAATTACCAGACTATATAACTGTCCAGAAAGTGGACATCCTAGTCTGATACCCCTGGGCATCATTATAGGTGCACTCAAACCACCTCCAGCTTTGACCATAACAAATGCATTAGAATACAACAATTTTATATACAATATAAAATTCTCACCAAACCCAAATTGTTTTAACACAGTGAAAAGATTCTTATGATCAACTTGATCAACAGCTTTTTCTTGATCAAGCGAAATAAAAATTCTTACTTCAATTAAAATCGATCATATCACACAATAAAAATTAATTATCCATAATTGATCTATCTGGTATACAATAGGACTGGTCTCTATGAACTATTACATGTAGATATTTTTTAAGTCTATTTGCGAACACCTTTGAAAGTATTTTATATTCTGAACATAACAACAACACTGGTCTCCAGTTTTTTAATAATCCCAAGTCTCCTATTTTAGGAAATAAAGAAAATACTGCTCGGCAACAACTTGTGGGTAATGTCTTTCTTTTGATACAATCCGTCAGTAGTTCATTCAAATCCTGTCCAAATAATTCCCAAAATGCCTGATAGAACTCCACATGTATACTCCTCAGAGAGGGAGAGAGGGAGGGAGAGGGAGGGAGAGAGAGAGAGATGGTCATAGCGCAGCATCGTGTGTGTGTGTGTGTGTGTGCATGCGTGCGTGTGTGTGTGCAGGGGCGGATTTAGTGAATTGGGGGTGCCGGGCAAATATAGGAATGGGGCCCTATACATTTGCACTCATTTACCAAGATCAACCTTGAGGTTCCTTTTTTGTCGTGATGCTTGCTGCTGCACAATGGTGCCCCATAGTTGTGTCCAATGTTTCTACATTTTCATGTACATGTTTAATGGATTCTTTCATTTACATTTTCATTTATTCATTTAGCAGACACTTTTATTCTTTCATGTTGTAGACAACGAAATAGCAATTGATTTACCGTTGATACAAGTTTTAACAAAAAAGTAAATAAATTATAAAATGACAAACCACACAATTGAACCTCTAACCCATTTTTTAAGAAAAGGGATGAGTCAGAAGTATAAATTATCATATTATTTAAAACGGGTTTATGTGAGTGGATTTTCGCATTGGTCTGAACAAAAACTGCAGACTGGATTATTGAAATTCACATTCATTCTCTGCCAGTAGGAGGTGCTTTTGGAATGTCAGAAATATGGCGGTTTCCCCTGGTAACGGCTGTAAACAAAGCAGCGCTCAGCTCATAAATTATACTTTATCAAGTAAAATGGAAATGCCATCCAAACTGGGACTTTGTAGAAAATGAAGAATTTGAAAGAGGCGGGGCATAGAAGACCTACAATAATCTACAGTATTTGAAAAATAATGTGTTTTTAGAACATTAAAGCATGCCAACATATTCTGTTACACCAAATACACAAAATAATGATCTTTAAAAAAAGCATCATATGACCCCTTTAAACACAACAATTTCCACTACTGAACTAAACTGAATCAATACTGAACTGAATTGAGCTGATCAATGACAGTATAATCATCTATAGCTAAACTGAGTTTAAAATTATAAATAATGAACTTTGAAATATTCACAGTTATTGAACTAAACTGAATCAACATTGAACAAAAGCTGAATAATAACACAACAGATAAAAAAAAAAACTTATTTTGTGGCGGGAAAACATCCATGCCATGTTTTTGAGTTCTTTGTTGGCTTTCATTAGTTTTAGTAACTGCTTGTTTTACCTAGAGCTCCTTGGCAGATGTCTGTGCGTGTGGCCCCATCTACGATAAAATGTGGGTCAGTGCAGAACTCCTGGGGTACACAGAGAAGACCTATGGGTCAGACAGGGCATAGAAATGACTGGGACATCACTGCTTCATAGATTGATAGATAATCGATGTTGATCAACCAGTGTTACCTTTTTACTGTGTTATTATTTTGCAAGTAAAGAGCTATAGGTGAGTGAATGATGACAGAATTTTCATCATTTCATCTGATTATGCAAATATACATGCAAATGTAAACATGTGAGCAAATAATTCGCAAATGTATGTATGCTAGTTTATTTTACGCTTATACGCTATATTGCCAACAGTATTGGGTCACCCCCTTTTAATGAACAGGTTTGACTACTTTAGCAATTTCCAAGAGTACAAATCTTAATGTTTAAGCATATAATAATAATCCCAGCTGAACACCTCTGGTGTGACTTTAAATGCAGACCTTGGGCCAAGTATTCATCACCAAACACCAATGACATATGGGTACATATGGGTACAGTCATTTTATACACTTCAAAACTGTTGCAACAGAGGTTGAAATACATTTTTAAGTACATGAATTATGTTTCCATCTTTATTGCCACAGTTTTGAAATGCCTTTTTCTCTTCTAAAGAAGGATGTCCTTGTACTTTTGTCCATATAATGAATGTACAAGTCATTGGTGTTTGGAGATGAGTTTTTAGCTCAAGGTCTGCATTTAAAGTCACACCAGAGGTGTTCAGCTGGGATTAGGACTTGGCTTTCTGCAGAACAGTCAAGTTCTTCCACACTGACTGAATCATCATTTATCTTTGACACTCTTATACACAGAGGCACTGTCATGTTAGAATAGAAAAGGGTCCTGTCCAAACTGTTGCTATAAAATTAGAAGCACACAATTCCCTAGAATATCATTATATGCTTAAACATTAAGATTTTTACTCATGGAAATTACTAAAGTAGTCAAACCTTTCATTAGTAGGGGGTGACCCAATACTTTTGGCAATATATTGTACATCTTAGGTTTTTGCTCTTACTAGGGTTTAAACAGTGCCCCGCAATACAGACACTCAGTTTGTTACAATGTTCTCACCGTGGGCCTCATCCAGTGAACACCTTTGGTTTTTGCAGAGCTGGAGCCCAACTCCTTGAATCCTAAAGAAGACTGCTGGGCTGGGAATGTTTCATCCTCAAAAAGACATCCGCTCTGAAGGCAGCGGGCACGCAAGGTTTCAAAATCTTGGCCCAAGAACTTCAGGGCCATATTGTTCTGACCCAATCCCTCATTTCGATCCCATTCGCTCCTCAAACGAGCAGCGACCCCTGTGGCACAAATTGGCTCCATCCAGGACAGAACTGTCAGATACACCACCAAAAATATGGATCACTGCTGCATCAACACACATTAGGTCAAAGTCATTTTCATATTTTACACACACACAAAAATCATATCAGTCACATATTATTATTATTATTATTATGATAATTTCTACCCCCAAAATTATTATAAATTATTATTTCTCTCATTATGTTAATTTGGTTAGTGGTTAAATATAGCACAGCTCCTGTTGTTGCCAACTACTCATAATGAGAGTGAAAACATTTGACAACCTCGAGATACAAACTTTGCAATCCAGGCTTTTACTAAGTGTAGTATTATACGTTACCTTAAAATGGCACTTTTCAAATCCAGATACGGGTATGCTTGCAATGAAGTCCTGTTCAATGAACTATCATGTTAGGCTTTGTCCCAGCGTGTGAGGGACTGCAGTGCGTGTCTGTAATGCTCTCAAATGTCACTATTTACCATGAGACGAGCGGTTATGTTCCTCTAGAGGGCGCGGAGAGACTCAAAAAGCAGAATCCTGCATGAAAATGCATTGATATTTAATACTAGAGATATTTTTACATTAATATGTTTATATTATAGTTTAGTCTACAAATTCAAAGTACTGATACATGACATACTGAGATAAATCTCCCGAAGTAAGCTCTATAAAAAAAAATCTCCACACTATGTGGTGAATAACCAGACGAATGTGATTGGTCCATCTTGACAATGCAGAGAAAAGTAACAGATCACATGCGACAACGTCCTTATTCTGCAGCGGTCTACACGGTTTTTTAATTTCCATTCATTTGGAAAATACATTGTGAAGAATTTAAATAGTTATATTATTAACACAACAACCATTATTTAAATCCACTGTACCAGATCAACCGGAGACAACGTTTGAGCCACGCCCAATTTCATAGCAGATTTAGTGACTGCGGCAAAGGAATAGAAATCATTACATAATACGTTTTTCCTCAATTGGTGAGCCACATATGTATGTGTCTATAATCATGTTAAAAAAATGAAATAAATAAGAGTTCAATGTTGAGTTATCACCATACAGGCGCATGTAGGCATTAGGCATTTTTTCTTAAAGGTCCTAGGCAACAGGGTTGCGGCTGGCAAAGGTAGTTTTATGAATTCTACATTTTAATGTTTCTTAATAATTTAATGTCACACCTACCAGAAATATAAAAACAGTGCTTGACTGTGATTTGGGCATTATAAAATTTGGAATATTATAAAATAAAAAGTTTCTTAATGCTCAAAAGGGGGCAGCAAAGAGCTGCAATAATGTGACTGTCACCTGATTGTGGTTTAAATTAAATTAAATTAAATCAGCTGTCTTCAGAGCTATGTTAGATTTTGTAAGTAAAAGGCAACAACATCCTACATGTGTTTGATTCTGGTGTCTGATTACTTTTTATATAGGGTATATAAGATATCACATCAGAACAGACTAAAATAAACACATTTAATGTCCTGTTTTGTCCTTGATTTTGCTCCTCATTCATTCAGAATTAAGCTATGCTATGGGAAGTGAGAACGTAGAATGTGCGTTGCACCAGCGTACTGTATAGTAAAAGCATAGCCCTTAAATTTCCAGGACAGTCTTAACAAAAATAGAGCAGACACATACATTATAACCTTTAGGGAATACATATTCAGTTTCAGCTTCATCCAAAAGGATTAAAATGCAGAAAGAGTAAGGAACTCGGGGCTCGTTTGGATTAATCCTTTGGGTCTGCATGTTTCAGGACTCACTTGATGTCATGAAACTTCACTTCTCTCTGGCTTCAATCTGCTAGGGAGAGATAAAATACAAATGGTACCAGCGTGGGTGGCTGCAGTGTTTTAGGAGCTGCCACTACCATAATAGATTCAAGTGGGTTGTGCTGATAAAACACATAGAAAGAGAGCAACAGAGGGAGTTAAAGATAAACTTATCATGACTTAATATATTCTGTCATTTCAAACAGTTTCAGTTGTAAGTCAGTAGACCAGCCTAACCAGGTCAGGGGGTCATCTATAGAGCAGCAAACCCAGACATGGTAGTCTCAGTGGTAATTTGAAAATCAGCTATATTTTCATACCCAGACAGCAACATAGTTTTGGCCCAGATCCAGCTCACATCTGGCCCGTGTGAAATCCATGTGGTCCAGATGTGGGCCGGATCTGGGCTGACACTGCTTGCTGTCTGGGTACACTAATAATGCACATGGAGAAGTAGAAGTTGACTCAAATTGTGCTAATATGACAACCGCAGGTGCTATTATTGACCTTTGTTAATCCAAAAAATGAAAAAAATTATACGATTCAACATATATTAATATCTACATAATGCAATTGACAATTGCAGCAGCTGCTACTCCATCTATTTGCTAACAAACAATACTGTCTATACTAGTGGCTCTAAACCTAACCAGGACCTGGGGCCCACAAGGGGATACAAAATGTCAAAATTCAAATAATTCGCAATTATTTTTAATTTTTTATTAATTAAATATTAAATCTGTGACAACATAAATGAAATTTAATGTGCTCATAATTATTTTGCTGCAGCTACAAACTTGGCAAATTAAATGTTTTCGTTCGTTGCATAATATAATATAAAATATGTTTAAATAAATAAATACAAATACTGACTTTATTATTAGACCTTAGTGCTGTACACTACAACCAAAAGCGACGCGTTCAGTTTCATTGCGTCGCGTCTATCGTACGTGCGTCTTTAACGAGAGGCGTTGCTTTACTATATGTTTTTTAAAGAAGATATTTCCGCTTCCTGCTGTTGTTGTAAACGCTCAATTGATCACAAGCTGATCACAAGATAGCACCAGCAAGCAACTGAGTGAAGTCTTCAGTGAATCCACCGCCAAGCGGAGGCGGGAACGTTAAGAGGCTCGTGCCATCATCTGAACAGACTGCATGCGCGAACGAGTGAGTGTCTAAACTGACCGAGACCGTTCCGACAGCACAGATCCCGAGACAAGCTCAGCATGTCGGAGCGAGGAGGGCTTCAGCAGCGAGCGGGAGCTCCGTCTCCGCACTTGCAGCCTCTCAGGACGGTCACGGTTTCGTCGAGTCGCCCGGTTCAGATGAACCTGTTCGCTACTTGGGAGATTGACAGCTCCTCTCCCAGCTGTGTGCCGAGGTATGCCGCGTCTTTACCTATACTACTAGTAAGTTAGACATGCGCGTCTTTTAGTAGAGTCGCCAATAGAGCTACTTTGTACCAGAGTAAATAGTTAATCCAGATCACGCTGCACCGGATAACGCATGAAACAGTAGGCTATATTATTAAGGCTATATGATTAGTCACTAGTACTCATTACTTTCTTCTCCATATTATGCATTTATATTTGTATTAAATTTACAGTTTAGTTTTAGTAACTTGTTTTTTATGTTGGTTGGCTACTTAATTTGGATCATATGCAAATATTATATTTATAGCCTACACAAACACACACACACACTCTAGGGGGGACCGTGGTTAAACCTCAGTTTTGACCCCCCCTTTTGCTTTATGTTCTTCCTTCTAATAAATGGAGCAGTTCACTAAAAACAACACATTCTATGTGGAATGGATCTATCATTAAATCTGAAGAGTGAAATGTCATCCTAACTTGTTGCTGCAGTAAAAACTAGAGCAGAAAGACATTTTTTCATACAGTACACCTCCACTGTATAATATTCACAGTAATATGGAGGCTTGCTGTTTACTATTTGTGAATATTTAGCCTCATTGCTCTCATGAAGTGATTATGAAATGGAAATGTAGAGGAGTGCAAGGAGTGGAGGGGAAAATGGCCATGACGCAAAGAGACTTACTGTTAGAGCGGCTGGCAGAGAAAAGAAGCATAGGAGTGACCGAGCATTACTCCGCTTGAAGACATTATTAATCTAGTTTCTTTCTTTGACACTGGCTCCATAATGCATTCAAAGGCTTTTGAGGCTGTTTTAGGAGTTTAATTTCTTACTTTGTACTTTCCATTCAACTGCATCAGTACATTTTATTGCTGATTGTAAACCCTAAATTGGTGTTGCAGCATATTGTTCCATTAGGTTGCATAAGATCACTGAAAGGTGAGATGAGTGTCCGGTTTGCCCACCTTCTCCCAATTGTATTACCTATGTGCTCTAGAGTTACACTCTAATGCACAGGGACAGACTTGTAAATGAATTAGACCCAGTTCAATAAAGCACACTTTGAAGAGAGGACTGTTCAAGCTGCTATTATGTATTAATGCCTTTTCTTGTTTAGCTTAGCATGAGATGTTGCTTTTCGGTAAAGCAAGGGCATCTGTAGCTTATAAATGAAAGCTGATTGCAAGTCAAGATATCTAATTGTATCCTATATGAAGTCAGTATATGTTTATAAACTGAGCAAAAAAAGAAATAAATGAAATACTGCATTTTAAAGATCATTAAAAAAAAAATCCAAACAAGCTTTACATTTCTGTATTATAATTTTTTTTAAACTGTTTTCCATGCTTGATGAACCATAAACAATTATTGCACAAGCACCATTGAACAGTCCTTAAGACACTTATAACGTTAAATTAATGTCATAGTTTCAATAACTTTCTGCTGACTATGAAAAACACAAGAATAAAGATACCCTGGGTTCCTGATCACCTGTGTGAACCTGCAATAGGCCTGCTGCAGGGAATCATGAGGACTGCAGATGTGGCCAGAGGAATAAACTACGAGGCTTAGGACATTGCTACAGGGAGACAGGAAGGACAGCTGTTTGTCCGTGTAATGCCAGACTACATGTGAGCTTTGTGAATCTTTCTATCAGAACTGGGCAGTTTCCTGATAATTGGAAAAAAGCATTGGTAAAGCCTATTTTCAAATCTGGGAATTCAGATGATATGGTTAACTATAGACCAATTAGTCTTCTTCCAGTTCGTTCTGAAGTGCTGGAAAAGGTTGTATCAGAACAATTTTTGCATCACTTAGAGTATAATAATCTTTTACACCCTTTACAATTTGGTTTTAGACATGAGTCTTCTACAGAAACAGCTACTTGCTTATTATTAGAAAATATTAATATTTGGTAAATAATAGTTGGTGCAGTATTCCTGGATTTGAAAAAGGCATTCGATACTCTAAATCATAATATGTTAATGTAAAAAATAACAAAGTACAATATATCAAAACTATCTCTGTTATGGTTTGATTCGTATTTAAAAAGTTTTGAACAAAGTGATGTCATTAATAATGTTGAGTCAGGTCCTCATAATATCGATATAGGAATTTCACAGGGAACACTTTTGGGTCCGATTCTTTTTAGTATTTATATTAATGATCTTCCAGAAGTGTGTCCTGACGCAAGTCTTCAAATGTATGCTGTTGACAAGATCATCTATATATCTGGTAGGAATTATGTGGAAATTGAAGAAAAGTTATCAAGGAACGTAGAATGTGTCAGCTTGACTTGATGCCTCTTTTTTAACTCTAAATTCTAAAAAGACAAAGTCTATATGCTTTTCAATAAGAAAATTACCGGTAACAGAATCATTAAACATTAGAAATAAAGATGAGATTATCGCACAAGTATCAGAAGAAAAATATCTTGGCATGTTATGTTAGTTGCGTAAAACAATCAAGGCACATCTTACCAGCTTCAGAATAATAAGAAATTGTGTAACATCATGCTTTTTTATTTTTAAATTCGATGATAATATCACATATGGTATATGGATTATCTATTTGGTCTCAGAAAAATCAATGCATAATTAATCAGGTTGAATGTCTTAGAGCTTTGAAAGTTTTAGATAGAAAGCAAATAAGATACCATCATTGTCAGATCCTCAGTAAATACAAAATTTTGAGCTTTGCTAACTTTGTCTTTTGTCATTATGCCAGATATTTTTAAATGGACCTGCCCCTATGTGAGATTTTTTTTGTGAGATTGCAGGGAAGCAGTAGATCCACTAAAGTGGCTTCTAGTGGAAACTGTAGAGTTATACATTGTAAAACATAATTTGCTCAGACTGCTCTCTCAGTAAAAGGTGTAAAAAATGTGTAATTAGTTGCTTGACCATTTAAAATCTATTGCAAATTATAACCATTTAAAAAAAGGAATGAAATCTTGGTTGATAAATCAACAAACTTGTAGTCATGTTTAGTGTACTGCTATTATACATTTGTGTACTACTTATTGTTTTAATTTTTTGTATATTGTAATTGTACTTTATAAAAGCCCCCCTAGGGACAAGTGTTGCGAATTAACTTTGGCTATAAGTACTATGGTACATGCATGGGACGACTGTTATTTCAGTTTCATCTATGTTTAGTGTATCTGTCCCTAACATATAAAACATTAAATAAATATGTACCAATATAAATATGTTCAAGAAGTTGCAAGTGCCTTGGTGGAAGAGTGAAGTAGCCTAGCATCTCATAGGAAGAACTGGCAAATCTTTCTCAGTCCATTAAGATGAGATGCACTGTAGTACTTAAAGCAACTGGAAGACACACCACATACTGACTGCTACTTTGGATATTGATTCCTGCTGCTCTGTCCGGGGATTCATTATTCCATTTCTGTTTGTCTAATGTTTGTGAATTTTGTTCCATTTATGTGTTAGTTGTTGAATCTTATGATCATACAAATCTTTACTCGTAATAATAAATTTGATAGAAAAAAACAGTTGAAAGTGTGAGGATAATTTTGTTCCCCTGGAGTTTATGTATGTTATAAATGCACCAATTTATTGGCTGATGCTGATACATTGGTGCATTACATACACACACACTGTCTTGTAGAGTCAATTAGTGAAATAAAATCTCAGATGGTATCCTGCCCCTATGAATCACCCGTAGTTTAGTCTGTATTTTTGTCCCCAGCAAATATTATTTGTAATGCCGATCCATCCTTGAAAAGAGCTTTGTGCTTCTGTGAATAAATAAATCTTCGTTTTCAAATTCTTTCCAGTTTTATAAAAAATTTCATAAAAAATGACACCACATAATAAATGCTGTTTTGACACTCTTAAATGTGGCGTGGCATATCTGACTAAATACAAGCAATCTCGAGACATCTATTTTACATTACTATAAGTTATAGCATGAAATAAACATGAAAACGAACATCATAAGGATGTTAAAAGATACGGTTGATCATAATAGTTTGAGCTTTGTTTTGTTCATGTTAACTTTTAAATATTATACAGTTTACTACCAAATGAACTAGCCTCTTACGGAAACAAGCCCAAGTCTCTGTCCTGGACACCTGCCGCAAAGGAAGCATTCGAAACCCTGAAGGATGACTTTACTCACGCTCCCATCCTCGTCCATCCTGATACCCGGAAACCATTCATTGTAGAAGTTGACGCATCAACCACTGGTGTGGGAGCCATCATATCGCAGCAGCAGGGGACTTGAGTCCAACTCCATCCATGCACCTTCTTTTCCCGGAAACTCAGCCCGGCGGAGATAAACTATGACATCGGCAGCAGGGAACTTCTGGCCATCAAGTTAGCCCTTGAGGAGTGGAGGCATTGGTTGGAGGGTTCACAACACCCATTCACCATCCTAACTGACAGTTACAGTACTTACGAGAAGCCAAAAAATTAAACCCCCGTCAGGCTCGCTGGGCTCTCTTCTTCACCTGGTTCAATTACACCATATCTTACAGTCCAGGACCCAAGAACACCAAAGCCGATGCTTTGTCCCATCTACAAACTCCAGAGGAAACTGAGGAAGAACCAGAACCCATCATACCCGAGAAACTCATTGTCTGTCCCTTTCAATGGAACCCCCGACCCAAACACCTCCAATGCTTCCACGGCCACTCCGCCGGGCTGCCCACCAGGAGTACAATATGTCTCCCAAACTCAGCGAACTCCCCTCATCCCGCCAACAGCACCCTCTTGCTGCTGAAAAACCGCTACTGGTGGCCCAACATGGCCAGGGATGTGAGAAGGTTCGTCCAAGGGGTGTACGGACTGCGCCATTTCCAAAAGCCCTTGCCACTTACCAGCAGGAAAGCTCCTCCCATTGCCCATTCCCAACCGGCCATGGTTACACCTGGGGGTAGATTTCATCACTGACCTGCCAGATTCAGACGGTAACACATGCATACTGGTGATTGTGGACCGATTCTCAAAGTCTTGTCGACTACTCTCCATCAGAGGCCTGCCCACGGCCATGATAACAGCCAAATTATTGTTCAACTCCATCTTAAGATATTTCGGTATACCAGAAGACATTGTGTCGGATTGGGGCCCACAATTGGTTTCCCGAGTCTGGAAAGGGTTCTTCAAACTCCTGGGTGTGACCGTGAGTTTGTCATCCAGAAACCATCCCCTGACAAACGGGCAAGCCGAGAGAAAAATCCAGGAAATCGGCCGCTTCCTAAGAACATTTTGCCATGGCCACCAGGACTCTTGGAACCAGTTCATTGACTGGGCCGAGTACCCCCAGAATTCCCTACGCCAACCATCCACTGGATTCACTCCCTTCCAGTGTGTTCTCGGTTACCAGCCACCCCTGTTCCCCTGGTCTGGGGAACCATTGGAAATACCATCAGTGGATTACTGGTTCTGAGAGAGCGAGAGGGTCTGGGACGAGGCTCACCATCAACTCCAACGGGCAGTGCGCAGGCGCAAGATGACAGCAAACCTTCGTAGATCCTAAGCTCCCTATTACCAACCTGGACAGAAGGTCTGGCTGTCAACGAGGGACATCAGATTGTGCCTGCTCTGTAAGAAATTAAGTCCCAGATATGTTGGCCCCTTCACCATCCTGAGACAGATCAACCCGGTCACCTTCCAATTGCCACTCCTTCCACAATACAAGGATCCATTCCACTCTCCATGTCTCACTGTTAAAACCTTACCACCCTGCTGTTTCTCCTTCCACAGAGCCTGGTCCGAGTGAAGAACCCCCTCTCCCATTGATTCTGGAGGATGGCGCCATTTACAAGGTGAAGAAGATCCTGATTCCGATGTTGTGGTGGTCAGCTGGAGTACCTCGTAGACTGGGAAGACTATGGCCGGGAGGAGAGATCATGGGTTCCCAGGAATGACATCTTAGACCCAACCCTGCTCGAGGAATTCCACTCAACTCACCCAAATCGGCCAGCCCCCAGGGGAAGAGGTAGACCACCACGCCGTGGGCCCTCGGCCCTCTGGAGCAGGCCGTGAAGAGGGGGGAAAGTCACAGATCGGCCAGGCTCCCACGCTAGCCAATCACAACACACACCCTAACCTGAGTACTAATGGAACGCACCTGCACACCATCAGCACCTTATCACCACATACCATAATAGCTCACACCTAACCACAGTCAGATTTCTGATCTCGTTCATGCAAAGTGCATTCATTCCTAGCATTCCTAGCGACTTACCTGTTACCTACTTGATACGCTACTAACACCCTGTCTCGTCTCCAGCATTGTGTCCTTCTGTCTCCTTCATCCTGTCTCCTCCAACAATCTCCAACGAAGATACCAGTCTCCTCCCGAGGTGTGAGCTCATCTCCATTCCACGAGTTCCCGGCAAGGCAAATATATCTCTCCATCACCGATTCATCTCGACAATTAAATCCATTCTGAAGCTCTTCTCACCATTTCATTACTCTGCTGTTCAATAAAATCCCTTGGTTATACTTACCCTCTGTGTGAGCTCTGCATCTGTAACTGAAGGCCTACGTGAAATATTTCCAAATGAATTAATAGTGAGTCGAATTGTGTAATACCATATACTGTGACATTTCTTGGGACAGTGTTCATACTGTCTGCACTGTGGCTTAAGCATTCGATAAGACAAACCATACAGCACAAAACAAACTTTTGTGTGGAATAGTATTACTGCAATATGTTAATGTTAATTTTATCATAGTCTTCATTGTGGCTTAGATTTGCTAGTGTATTAAATTGTATTAAACAGTTATGACAGTGTTCCCTTGTCATTGTGTAAATCTACAACCTGTCACAGAAACTGAATGAGCTCAGTGCTCATGTGATGTGTCACTCTGAGATTTATCCTCTAAATCTAATATCACCAATGCAGTGTTCTTGACTTCAGGCCAAAAACATCTCAGCACACCTTGTGGAGATGTATCAGAGGACAACTCAGTCTTTGGGACATTGCATTCTTTGTCTGTTACCACTTCAAATGTCCTGTCTATGTGCAGTGGAGAGATTAATCCAAACAATATTTTCATTTCAGGATCCTTTGGTAGCTGTCTTAGATTGATATTGAAGCTGGATATTGAAGCTCCAGTTATGT
Source organism: Gymnocypris eckloni scoliostomus (assembly GCA_027564155.1). NCBI lineage: Eukaryota > Metazoa > Chordata > Actinopteri > Cypriniformes > Cyprinidae > Gymnocypris > Gymnocypris eckloni. The sequence goes on from CM050433.1 coordinate 14,721,596, forward strand.
TTGTTTTCTATACATGTATTTTATAGATGGATAGTTACTGCAAAAATGAACAATCTGTCATCATTTACTCACACTCATGTCGATGAAGTTCTGTGAAGCTTTTCCATATAATGACCATTCATAATGATGTCAAACTCCAAAAATGTACAAAATGGCTTTTTTGAGTTAGACAGAGGCACTAAGGAAACTGAACTGTGTAAATGTATTTAAAACATTTCCTTTTGTGTTCCACGGCAACAACAAAAACAGCATATACGTTTGGAACAACATGAGGACTATTAAATATCAATTCCTTGAAATATATGAGGCACATTTCAATTTGTAATTGCGTCTGACAGTGACATATATTAAAAACCATCATGGCACTTCTCAAACACAGTACGAAAAGGTCGCAATTGTTGTGTGGAATTTTATGTGAAATGTCAGCCAAAATTCCATCTGGGATTTAAGGCCAAAATGTCAACTCTGTGAGGTAAACTTGATAAGCCGTCTTGGGGACAGATTATTCATTCAGCTGCCATAGCAACTTGTCCTCAGAGCAACTTGAGCATCTCTCTCTTGTTTTCTCTTGCAGACTTCTCAGTCTAACTCTTAAAAAATTAGTGATTTTGAAGGAGCTGGACCGGGATCTTACTTCGGTGGTCATTGCAGTTAAACTTCAGGTGAAATTTGTTTTACTGCGCTTTGCTTCACTCAAATATAAATCTGTTAATCTATGTTTAGGTGATTAATGAGTGTAAATGTCTCTTTAGGGCTCAAAACGCATTTTGCGGTCAAATGAAATCATGCTGTCTTCTGCAGGCCTTACTGAGACTGATCTTCAACTGACCTTCTCTCTTCAGGTTAGCAGTGTTTGAGTGCCTTTCGGATTAGATTTGAACTAAATTGACATTTTCTGATTTAATATTACGGTATTATGGTTTGGTTATCAGAAGTCCCAAAGTGGCTCTTCCCATAGTGATTTAGATCCAGCTAATGTTACATTTTGCAGTCTTTCTCCCCTCCATTTTGTCTTCAGTACCCACACTTTTTGAAGAGAGATGCCAACAAGCTTCAGATTATGCTCCAGAGACGCAAGAGGTACAAGAATCGCACCATACTGGGCTATAAGACCCTTGCCCTTGGGATGATAAATATGGCTGAGGTGAGGAACCACAAGACCAACAAATCTGGTTCAGCCACATTTTTGTGTGATTCTGGACTGCTTGTGTAAAATAAAACATTTTAGCACAGGTTTGAAAATGTTTCAAAAAATGTCATAAAATACATGGAAGGCTGCTGTAGGAGGAGGAAATAGAACAACTCTCGATGCGTGAGTTTTATATCACTTTAATGGAGTTAACAGTACTGAAACTTCTCACAGATTCACCAAACATTCACACAGGTCATTTCGTATCTTTAATTTAATGCCCAAATAAATGCCAAGACATTTGCATTTGTACTATGATTCAGTACATGACTAACTGTTGAAACACACCTACGTCATACAATACATTATTATTGATTTCAAACCAAGAAGAAAAATTAATCTCTAAAAGGATATCTCTAAATCAACATGAATAATAATTTGAAGAACATACATGTCTGTTAGCACAAAGTGTTTAAGACTCTTTAAGCAGGTCGACCGTATATTGAATATATTTTGCCTCAAAAATATCTAAATATGAAGAGAAAAATCTGTCAACACGAAAGAAGATATTTTGAAATATTTTTTTTTTTTTGGGTTTATATGAACCCTTTAAGCACCTTAAACTAATCTAATATTTTGTAGTTTGTTTTATTTGCATTGTAATAATTCAGCATTTGTTTTTTGTAGTCAGTTCCAGGTAAACTAAACCAATTCACATAATGCCTTTTGTTCTCCTGTCCATAGGTGATGCAGCATCCGACCGAAGGCGCTCAAGTGTTGGGCTTGCACACGACGGTGAAGGACACATCAGTGCCTGTTGCTGAGATCAGGGTCTATTCTCTCTCCAGTCAACCCATCGACACAGAGGGACCAAAGGCCAAGCTATCCGGTGAGACTTGCACACTTTGATATATGTTTCAATTTAAACCAGCTAATGAGAAATTACAAAAAAGAGGTCATGGCTGCTCTATTATTTTTGAGAATACTTTTGGTAAGTTCTTTAGCAAGGCCTGCTCTGGTTTAATCACTTGCATGGTTCCTGTTTTCTTCCTTTCAGATCGTTCACCAGACATTGATAATTACTCTGAGGAGGAAGAGGAAAGCTATTCGTCAGAGCAGGACGGCAGTGATGACCCTCTACAGGGGCAGGTAAGGCCTGTGAGATTGAAGTGATTGATTTTGATTTTCAGCCATCTTGCCTATTTCCCGTTTAGTGAATTCAAACAGTGCACAGAGACTAAAGTCAGATCACTGAAGAAATGCACTGCATGGTTTTGTAAAGCAAAAATATAATCCGATAAGAAGTAAAAAATCTGTGGTGAAAAGACATTCTGGGCAGAGATAGGAAATAATTTAAGGAAATATAAGCTGCAACAATTGGTGATTTTAATAGATTAGTTCACCCAAGTGCAAAAATTGTCATCACTTACATGTCCTAATGCAGTTTCAGATTTGTTTGACACTTTTTCATCCTTGGAGCACAAAAAGAGGTGTTTTGAAGACTCTTTTCCATGTAAAATCAAATATGTAGATTAGTTTTATTTCATAGGAACGCATTTATTGGAATTTAGCATTTCAACACTTGCCAATGGATCCTCTGCAGGTAATGGGTGCCATTAAAATAAGTTCAAACAGCTGATAAAACCCGCATAAATCACACGTAATCGACATAAATCCAGTTCATCATCTTGTGAAGTGAAAAGCTGAATATTTGTAATAAATCATCATTACAATTTTTAAGTTCAAACCATTACTTTTGGTTTCTTAAAGAAGTCTATCCAATGTTGGCCTCTCATATCAAGATCCACCATCATATTTGTTTAAAACTCATTTAGACTGTTGCCACTCGTAAACAGTGCTTGATCTGTGCATATTTCTCTCCTGAATCAGACAACCTTTTCACTGGAGAAACCAATATTATATATTGTATTTTACAATATGTTTGACAGCTGTTTGAACACTGACGGCACCCACTCACTGCAGATGATCCCTTGCTGAGCAGGTGACATAATGCTACATTTCTCCAAATCTGTTCTGAGAAAGAACTCACCTGCATCTCTGCTGGCCCGAGCATTTTGGGTTGAACTATTTTATAAAAGCCGTATTGCCACAGACTTGTAATATAGTGACCAAGTTGTATGGCTCACTTAAAATCGAGATACTTGAGATACTTAGACACTGAAATGTTATTTTATTCAAGTAAAGTTTTTGAGGGTTTAATCATGGTTTGTCATTTTTGGGCAGTACCTCTATGATGATGAGGATGAACTGAGGAAAAAGAAACCTCGCCGTAAACTCCCCTCCACAGCCTCCATCATCAGAGCGGAGGTGAACGTAAGTGACGTAAGTGATCTGTCCAGGATTAGAAAACTCTGAGAACCAGAGCAGCATTCTCTGTGCCTCCATGTTGACTCAGGCTTTGTTAGGAAGCTGACCAACTGCATATTTCTCCCTGGGGCCACTGATGTTCTTTACATGTAGCAGCGGTTGCAATAGGAGCTGTTGCAATGTTTGCAGTCATATGGAAACTCTAGTAATGGGGCTTCTGAGCACATTTGCGTGTTATCTGCTTCCTCCTCTCAGATGCCCTCACAAGTCTGCTTTGTTTTCCTGTGTGCTCTGTCTTCTAGCTGACAAGCCTCTAGTCCCTTCTCCAGCTCTCTGTGTTTGTTGTGACAGCATCTTTTTAGCTCGCTGCTATTTTTGTTCCCTGCTGTTGCTCAGCCAGATATGCTGTTAGTTTGTGTCTGTTTGCTATTGTTGCTTATAACTCCCCAGTTTTCTGTCTAACAAGGTGTTTGTGTTTTAAATCTAGCAATCCAACATCAAACAGAAGCTTATGGCATTGGTGAAATGGTTCAAAGTGTCTGATGAGGTAATTGCATCTTGTCTATAAATTTAGTGTAATTCAACCGCAGAGGTCTTTTCCCTTCCATTCTCACCAATTTGTCTTTAAGGATTGTATTTGGTCCCTTTGGACATTACATATAAGATGAATTATTTTCATTTAATGGCTAACCAGTGCGTGGCTTACATTAAAAGTGTCTACTAATTTATCCAAATCATTTTTTAATTCGTTTTTCTTATACTTTAAGTGTTATTAGTGTATTTATAGATTTAACATTGAGCATCAGATGATGAGAAATGGAATCTAAATGCCAAAATAGAGTAAATGAGCATACATGCTAAACTTCCTGTCAATGTATCAATAATCAATTCTCTAAACTAATATTGGCCAATATGCAATATTATACAATTATATTGTTCTTCTCTGTTTGTAATATCTGGGTAATACTTTGCATGCAGGTGGGGTTTGGTTTGGATCATGTTTCCCAAGAGCAGATCAGAGATGTGGAAGAGGATCTGGATGAGCTCTATGACAGTCTTGAGATGTACAACCCCAGTGACAGCGACCCAGACATGGAAGAAACAGACAGTATTATCAGCATACCCAAACCCCAACTCCGGTACTGCATTCACTAGCTAACATTTATTCTCATGGCACCCACTTTCAGATATTGATTTAGTAATTTTGCTCTGCATTACACAGATGTGATTAAATAATTGATGAGGCAACCCATACCATAACTGTAGTGGTGTTGTTTCTGTTGCAAAAATTCTGGAATATATTGTATAATAGGACATATGTACAAGCAGCATATTTCACTCTCAAATGCAGGAATAAACTGATATAAAAAGCTTGTTTTAGTCACATACTGAGTGGGCAAACTGCCTGCACCTCAGCATTTTATTCTGACCCTGGCTTTGTGTTTGTGTGTGTTTGTGTGTTTTAGGCCGTTTTTTGAAGGCATGTCACAGTCCAGCTCTCAGACTGAGTTTGGTAGCTTGAATAGCAGGTGCAGCCACAGCAAAGACAAGCTGAGTCCTGTGAGTGCCATTCAGAGAGAGACCTTATTTCACCTCTGCAATTTAGCTTTACTTTGCTTTGCCTTTTTGCTGCTGCTTTTAAAAGGATAGTGCGCCTATAAATGAAAATTACCCTATGATTTACTCACCGTCTAGCCATGCCAGGTGTATATGACTTTCTTCTTTCAGGCGAATGCAATCGGAGTTATATATAAAATAAATGGCCTGGCTCTTGCAAGCTTTATAATGGCAGTGAACGGTGGTCGAGATTTTGAAGCAGAATAAAATGCATCCATCCATCATTAAAAGTGCTCCACGTGGGTTCTGGGGGTTAATAAAGTCCTTCTGAAGCGAAGCGATGCATTTGTGTAAGAATAATATCCATTTTTAAAACTCTATAAACCGTAAGAGAGCAAAAGGCTCTGTTCCTGTGGCTCAGTGGTTAGAGCATTGCGTTAGCAGCGCAAAGGTTGTGGGTTCGATTCCCAGGGAACACATGTACTGACAAAAAAATTTATAACCTGAATGCACTGTAAGTCGCTTTGGATAAAAGCGTCTGCTAAATGCATAAATGTAAATGTAAAAGAAAAACACCGGTCATGAATTAGAAATACAAAACAAGGATTTGTAAAGACAAATGTGTAAAGGATTTCGATATAAGCCAGGAGGAGACTGGTTTTCCTTTGCTGTAAACAAAACATGGTTCTTGTGAGACATATTTTCACCATAGACTGTGAAAAAAGACAGACAACGTTTCTCCTCTTCCTTCCACTATAGAAAAGTGAAGCCAAAGGATCTCCGTATGGCCGCTGCCATCTTGAGTAAATGACGTCAGAGCCAGAGTCTGTGCAGTAGAGATTCGTTTGGAGCCAGAGTCTGTGCAGTAGAGATTCGTTTGGAGCCAGAGTCTGTGCAGTAGAGATTCGTTTGGAGCCAGAGTCTGTGCAGTAGAGATTTGTTTAGTAGAGATTCGTTTGGAGCCAGAGTCTGTTTAGTAGAGATTCGTTTGGAGCCAGAGTCTGTGCAGTAGAGATTAGTTTGGAGCCAGAGTCTGTGCAGTAGAGATTCGTTTGGAGCCAGAGTCTGTGCAGTAGAGATTCGTTTGGAGCCAGAGTCTGTGCAGTAGAGATTTGTTTAGTAGAGATTCGTTTGGAGCCAGAGTCTGTGCAGTAGAGATTCGTTTGGAGCCAGAGTCTGTGCAGTAGAGATTCGTTTGGAGCCAGAGTCTGTGCAGTAGAGATTCGTTTGGAGCCAGAGTCTGTGCAGTAGAGATTCGTTTGGAGCCAGAGTCTGTGCAGTAGAGATTTGTTTAGTAGAGATTCGTTTGGAGCCAGAGTCTGTGCAGTAGAGATTTGTTTAGTAGAGATTCGTTTGGAGCCAGAGTCTGTTTAGTAGAGATTCGTTTGGAGCCAGAGTCTGTGCAGTAGAGATTCGTTTGGAGCCAGAGTCTGTGCAGTAGAGATTCGTTTGGAGCTAAAATCAAGCTTATCACAAAAACAAACAATAAGCGTGATAACAACTACCTTAAATGACCAAAACCTTATTTTGGAAAATTGTATTGGAAGTGTAATGTATTTTTTTGTTTACATGGAGAGGTTATGGTTATAACCTGTACTGTAGCCAGCCACCAGGGGGCGATCAAAGAGCCCGTAACTTCACTTTTCAGGATGTGTGAGGCACACCCTATTTTCACCAGAGCTTACTAGGGGTGTTGAAATTAAAGCATTGCAATGCGGACATGGACGATTCCGCATCGATGCTGTAAAACACCATAATCGATTATAGCCTACTGATGTCATTCGCATATGCATTTGTCACACTAACGAGGAAAAACACCAAAGCGCGTATTTAAAAAATGCACCCACTATTTTTACATTTTATATCCCGTGCTTTGTTTTTTGCAGCATATGAACTATAGTCAATTGTGGTGGCCTCTATTGCACAGAATATGCGCTGTTAGACACGCGCATTGCTTGACAGTTTTTGCCTCCACCTGTCATTATTTCAATGTTTTACTTTAGATATGCTTTCATTTATGCCGTTTGCAATGCAGTACGTATTAGAGAAAACCCACATAACCTACTGACAGACTTTCACGTCCTGAAGCTCGTGGCTGTGGTTACATGCACTTGCATGTCCGCATATTTTATGATAGGAAATTGATGTTAACACAGTAAGTTATGTTTTCAAAACAGGACAAAACATCTGATATGTCAAAATAGATCTGTGCATTAGTGTGAATGCAGCCTATTAAAGCTGCCACTGTCAAAATGTCATCAGTAATAATCAAACAGCAGTAATTCTAAGGAAAAAATGAAAACAACTATGATTGTCTATAAGCTTTCCGATATTTAAAGCACTCTCAGACCAAGTACTTTTTGTCTAACAATTGTAATGGTCTTTTTCCCCTTTATTACTTTATTATTTGCTTGTATATTTTAAAATTATATTTAGTTGGTTACATTCTTAAAATATTATTTTTTATTGATTTTTTTAATTTTAAAAAGTAGCCTCCTTAAATCATTTAATATACAGTAAATGTACAAAATAAATTTGATATAAAAATGTATATGAAAATGTAGCCATGTGCCATAATATTGAGGATGAGACACATCGTGATATCGAATCGAATCTTTGACATGATAATTGTAAACGAATAGAATCGTGAAACCAGTGACAATTCACACCCCTAGGGCTTACGCTACGCATATGTCCCACATCATCCACTTGAAATCCACTCTCTCATGAACATGTGTATGACAGGTAGTAGCTATATTTCCATCCAAATATTCAAATTTAACTTATGCCCAAAATTGGAATATCGCATAAAGCACCGTTTCCATCCAACAAGTCAAAGATAACAAAATCGTCACTTCCTGATTAACTGGCACTTTATATCACTAATAAAAGGAGAATCCACTTCATATATGATGAGTAACTTGCGCCTCAGAGCGAGCAGGCGAAACACAATAAATGTAGTCATTACTTTCGGGGGTGGATTTCTGGTGTTTGGGAACGCACTCGTGTAAGACAATTATACAGAAATATTTTGATGACGGACTTTGCTCAGGCATTTCAGAACAACCAAAACAACTTTTCAGATGCTGTGCTACGAGATCAGTCCTCTGGTTAGTCAAGTTAACACGTCCCATTGTGCAAAGTCACATGGCTTTTTTTGATGGACAAGGTGAAATTTATTTGGTAAATGTTTTTCCATCGTAGTTTAATCACATTTTTCTTATCGGATAAAAACGTTTATCCTACTCCATATTTATATTTATGTGCATCTTGGTGTTTCCATCCAAGGTTTTTTTTTTCGTGATATTCCAAAATGCACATAAAAATAGGTGGATGGAAACATAGCTAGTGAAAGCTAGAGATTACAGTTTATAAAGGTTTAAATATGGATATTTTTACTATCCATAATAGTCAAGTCACCTTTATTTATATAGCGCTTTTAACAATACAAATTGTAACAAAGCACTGCACAATATCAAAATAGGCAAAATGTGTCAATAATGTAAAATGACAGGATTTAACACTCAATTATCTGCTGAATGCATTTCATTATTGAATTTAGTAATGGTTTTAGTTATTTTTTAATAATAAAATAACGCTCCACCTCAGAAGCTTCATCGCTCCTTTATAAACCCCCCGTAGCAGTGTGGAGCACTTTTAATGATGGATGGATGCACTTTTTGAGCTTCAAAATATCGACCCCCATTCACTGCCATTATAGAGCTTGAAAGATTGTATTTGTCTGAAAGAAGAAAATCATATACACCAAGGATGGCTTGAGGGTGAGTAAATCATGGGGTCATTTTCATTTTTGGGTGCACTATCCCTTTAAGGCCACTGTATATCTCATTTATTTTAATTTCTCTCTCTTTACCCATCCTTTCTTTCTTATGAAGAGGGCTGAGCAGACTGTATCTGGTAAAATCCAACGCTCCCCCAGTGCGAACACGGATGACGCTTTCTCGGAGATGGACACATTGGTGAGACTGGTTGCTTGTCTTTATCTGCCCCTTTCTCAGTCAGTAGTTAAACCTATACAACCGTATTCTCTGTGAGCTCATGAACTAGTATTTATTGAGAGGTTAATGCTATAGGAACTCAATGAAGTGGAAGTGATTTCTGACGGGACACCTAGCATCACTTTATCAGTGGCAGAGAAACCCCGGACCCCACAGAGGAGCAATAGCACTAACATGCCATCTCCCAGGTTGGTGTTTTACATAAAACCTGTATTTAAAGATTAAAATGTGTCATTATTTACTCATTTCAAACCTGTATACATTTTTTCTTATGCTAAGCACAAAACTAAATATTTTCCAGATTTCAATTGTAAAATATTGTTATACTGTATGTATAGATCTGGCATGATATTAAATAATTTATACAGTGATATTTTGGTCAAACCGCCCACTCCAAATCTATTCTATCCACAAATATGTACATGGTTCTTTTTCTTTTACTGAGATTAGCTACAGTTCATGAAATTATACTCTTAAATAGGATTGTTGCTTGCTTTTTTAGACTCTTGTGCACATATTGAGATAAAATGGAGTGTGTATCAAATAAATAAAAGCAGCTGTGCAATTATCCCCAGACTGGATGGCAGTCATACCCCCAAACAGAGGCGAGGGACACCTATGAAAGAGAGACAGCTGTCCAAACCGCTCAGTGAACGCACAAACAGCTCAGACAGTGAGAGATCACCCGAGCTCTGCCTCACCCCTCAGGTAACAACCTCCACACACACACACACACACACACACACACACACACACACACACACACACACACAGAGAGAGCGAGCTAGCACTTAGCCAAGAACAGCTGCCTCAGTCTTCTTAAGTTGATCTGACTGAAGCTCAGCAGAATCAATAAATCCCCAAGGGCTATTTTCTCAGGAAATTGTGTGTTTGTGTGTGTGTGAGAGGGCAAAGCAAAGAATATGGTGATTCATTTGGGCCATGCGTGAGGATTAGCGAGCGGGAGGAGTGGGTGTGATGCTAGAGTAAGGAGAGAGAGAGCGAGAGAGTGGGCGATAATTCTCCTTATGTAACTCTGTACTAGGTCTGGCATGATTCAACACCTGGCTCATATGGTGGTTCACTTTTGTGCAGAGGTGTCAACACATACTCAAGGGCCATCGGGATGAAGTGACGTTTTTAATCCTCCCTGCAGTTTATTAAAAATCTGATACATTTCATAAACATTTTTGTTGTTCACCATCGTTGCTGCTCTTAATCATGTTTGTGAGAAACCGTTTGGTTCCTGAGACCGAAATAGCCGCTTCTGAGTCATCCCGAATACGAGAGCCCTTAAAGGTGAAGTGTATATTTTTTCACTGGTAAAGTACTTTCTCTTAGTTTAATGTACAGTGAAGACTGTAAGTGTGCTATTCGATAATTACATTCCTGAAGAGTTGAGGTTCAACATGTAAACGTATGAATCATCCAATGGAACATGAAAATATATGTTTAAAAGATATCTGTTGACCAAGAATTTATTTAATCAAAAATACACCAAAACAGTAATATTATGAGGCATATAACATAGCCATTTTCTATTGAAATATATTTTAGAATGTAATTTATTAATTTGATGCAGCTGAATAATCAGCATCATAACCCCACTCTTCAGTGTCATATGATACTTCACAAATCATTCTAATTTGTTGATTTGGTGCATAGGAAACATTTATCTATTTTGAAAATGGTTAAGCTGCTTAATATTTTTGTGGATACTTTTTTTCTGTCTTTTTTGATTAATAGAAAAACAGATTTATTAATTTGCTAATAATAGCATATCATCAAAATAAATATTTTGTAACAACGTTAAAGTATTTTATGTCATTTTAAATACGTTTATTGCACCATTGTGGAATAAAAGTATTAATAAAAAAAATTGAACAGGCTTTTGATACATTTACATTGAATAAAATATGTACAAAATTATTGTGGAGGCAAACACCTCTATAATAAATAGCAGCATTTAATTTAATTCCTCTAAACTAAACATAAAATATGCCTTGCAAGGATGAACCAAATGAATTAATGAATCAGTGACTATTTTGGATTCATGAACTGTTTAAACACAAATTTTTTACTACGTTATTACTATTAACTTTTTAACTACATTATTTTGAAAGCAGCTGAGCTGCTGTTACACTGAAGGTAGGTCAAATTCCTAACAGTGGAAATTATACACTGCACCTTAAAGTTAACTGCTTCAAATGCTAGGCTGAGAAAATGAAGGCGAACAAGATGCTTTGCAATGTTTATTTATTTGTAGATGCCTAGGAAGATAGTGTACGACCAGCTCAACCAGATCTTGCTGTCTGACAGCACTCTTCCTGACAGCCTTATCCTGGTCAATGGCAGCGACTGGCAAGGACACGTAAATACCAGTCCATTTCACTTCCTGTGTGCCTGTCTGTCTGAACCATTCTTGTGTCCAATTAATAACTGCTTTAATTTAACGTTAAACATCTGTGTTGTCAATATCTAAGCGCATACTGATGTTTTTATCCATTCCGAAGTAGAGTAATATGACTCTGTGTGTTTCTGCAGTATGTGGCTGAGCTGCTGCAGGCCCAGAAGCTGCCGGTGGTCTGCACCTGCTCCGGATCAGAAATCCAGGCCGTCCTTTCCGCTCTTCTCACACGCATACAGAAATTGCAAGTGTTAACTGTGGTGGAATCATTGAGAATAAACACAAATGTGAAGTGACATGACTTGCTGTCAGATCTCATAATGTTAATTCTAATTCATAGTTGTCAATATGAATTGCATTATTGATCAAAGATTGTAGCATGTAAACAGCTTTTCCACTCCATTGGTAATCATCTTTTCATTGTTCCTTCTTTATTCTCACAGCTGCAACTGTAACTCCATCATGCCCAAACCGGTGAAGGTGGTGGCGGTTGGAGGTCAGAGCTATTTAGGAGCTGTCTTGAGATTCTACGTCTCGCATCTTGCCAACAAGATGTCTGACTGGCTCAGCCACATGAAGTTCCTTGTGGTGCCTATAGGTGTGTATAAATAAGACAATGATACTGCACACAACAATGACAAAAGCTTTCCAAAAAAATACAGTATCAAAAAATGCAGGATGTATCATGTGAGCGCCTTCACAGGCTCTCACCCCATGGCCAAACACCTGGGTTCTCTGGACAATCGCTACTGTTCTTCCTTCCTGGACAGCTCATGGCAAGAGTTTTTCAGCCATGCAGAGCCTCCTCAGACTGGTAAGTAATGCAGTTGTTCAACCCTCTACAGTTATTTCAAGTGTCAAGTCGATGTGGATATGCAGAATTTCTCTTTCCTGTGCCTGTTGAGATGTATTGTATTGACGATTTGTCTATAGGCTTTGTTCTTGTATCTCTTCAGATTCCTCTGCTGACTTTGTGGATGTTGCCGGGCGAATTCTACAATATATCAACGGATCTACGGTTACTCATCAGCTTCCCATTGCTGAGGCCATGCTGACCTGTAAACACAAGACGTTAGTGAGATGATTTCTACCATCCCATCATTTAATATATTTTTTATTATATTTTATATATATATATTTATATTACTCTTCTAGGCAAGATGATGATTCCTACCAAAATTTTGTTCCATTTGTGGGTGTGAGTACATTTTGTTACACTACTGTTCAAACGTTTGTAGTTATAGTACGATTTTTCAAAGCCATTTATTTGAATATATTATACTTTATGGTTTCTATTGATCAATTTAATGCAAATAAAAAATAATGACCCCAGAATTTATATTACAACATATTCTACAATCACAGTTTAATTTCCAATGATGTATAGATTGATATTTAATTGCAACAGGTGGTTAAGGTGGGATTGGTAGAGCCCAGCCCAGGATCTTCAGGTTTGTCATGTTCTTTTTTTCTCACATGTATCTACACAACATTTTACAGTAATATTGTATTACCATTAAGGATGGGAACAGAGAACCAGACAGCGCAACCAGTGTAGTTTGATTTGTGAACAAGTGACTCTTATGAGCCAGTGCATTTTAGAAAATCAAAAACATAAAGGCAACAAGTGTAGTCTGAATCCTGAATTAAGGAATCTGTTTGTCATTTTTTTTTTTTTACATTTTAGCTGATCTAAACACACTAGGCTTATCACTGAAGTAAAATTGCACATTTAGATTCATATTTCTTTCTTTATAAAATAAATACCACTTTTTTGTTGTTTAATAATGTAGTTATTACAAGTAATAGTTTGTAAAATTATCTGAATTTTCTGTACAAAAAAGAATGTACACTTTGTTTTATGAAATTCTCATCATTTTGCAATGCAATTTAATTTGAACTGTTTTCCAAATATTTATTTGACCCATTGTAGGTGGAGATTATGAGGAGGGTTTGCCTTTGAGTTTGGCAGTTCCATCAACATCTCCACATGGATCTCCCACTGGGATGATGAAAGATTCTGCAACGCCTCCTCCATCACCATCACTAAGCGGACTGGCTGCACTAGGGTTTGTGTACAATATAGTACAAATATGCACCGCTCTGCTGTTTCTTACATTGGTTTAGCTTACAGCTGTTATCTCTTTAAATATGCTTGCCCGGTAAAAAAATCTGGTCAAACTGATTCTGTTATCTAGGAGCCCCAGCATGTCTCATGGTATGGATGCCATTGGGCTGCAAGTGGATTACTGGGTTTCGTCAGGGGCTGAGAAGCGCAAAGATGGCGAGCGGAGAGACACAGGCAATAAGATCACATTGAAGTGTTCGTTCAGATCCCTGCAGGTTAGCCGACTGCCCGGCTCTTTTGAGCTCCAGACTGGCTCTAACACCATGTCCATGACTGTGGTGACCAAGGAGAAGAACAAGAAAGGTGAGATGGTCTACTACAGTGGTTCTCAAAGTGTGGTACGCGTACCACTAGTGGTACGTGAGCTTCGTCTAGTGGTACGCAGAGGAATCTCAGAATTAAATATAAATCAGGCCGCGTGTCCACCAAAGCGATTTTTTATTGTTTTAAATGGGAGCGCTTTTTTCATGCTGAGCACTCGGGCGTTTTCTTGGCACCGAGAATTTAAGAATGTTAGCACTCATCACTGTCACTTTTTAGTCAGCTAACCAATCACAGTGGAGGAGGGGCGGGACTAATACCGTCACACCCTGCTTGTACTACGACTGAACGTAGTACAAGTTAATATTGCTTGTCTCTGAGTATTTATGTCTTTACCAGATGGAATTGCCGCAGTACAATAATATTGTTATGAAAAATAATGCTTGGAGAAACATTTCATTCGCGATGCGTCTGCCATATTACTTCAGCGGATATTCCATATCATAGCAACCGCAGCATCTCGAAAATACGCTGCCCTCTCAAGCGCTCACACCTGGGTGTTTTCAGCTGGCTTTGGTGGAAACGTGGCCTGATTGTTGTTACTTGCAGCTACATATACAGCCTGTGGTTTTTTTAATCAAGTACTTTTTTATTTAAAAGTGAAATAAAAACTGTACTGTGCTTAAAGATTAAATGACAATGTATTGTAGCTACTTAAAGTTAAATAAAAACTAAGTTACTGTACTTAAATGTTAAGTAAGTATGATACATTTTCATTTAATCTTTATTTAAGTACAGTTTTTTTTAACACTTAAGTACAGTACAGTTTTTATTTCACTTTTAGGTAAAATATATTTTAATTTAATAATTACGTTTTTTATTTACGTGGAAGTAAGCACGGTGCAGTGTTCATGTTCAAACTGTGTATTTACTATAGTTTAATAGGCTGACAATAATAAATATCCTTATAAGGATTAAAACTGACTCTTTTTATTTTTTTTTATTTTTTTACTGTGTATAGTGCTACTGAAAGTAACGTGACATACTCGGAATTTGTGCTCTGCATTTAACCCATCCAAAGTGCACACACACACACAGCAGTGAACACACACACACACACACACACACACACAGTGAACACACACTCGGAGCAGTGGGCAGCCATTTATACTGCATTTTAATGTTGGTCATACTGGTGGTACTTGGAAAGCCAAATATTTTCTGAGGTGGTACTTGGTGTAAAAAGTTTGAGAACCACTGGTCTACTAGATTTACACACTTGTCCATTTTACTCCATACAGTGTTTTCTACCCTGTAATTTCTTTTGACATTTTCTTTCTTGACCTCTGCTCTTTTTTTGTTGCTCTCACTGCAGTGCTACCTCACTGCAGTGCTACTATTGTTGTTGCTCTCCATATTTATGTACCAACTATATTTACTCATTGTCTTAAGTTCCGACCATCTTCCTGGGGAAGAAGCCGAAAGAGAGAGACACAGATTCAAAGAGTCAGATCATTGAAGGCATCACAAGACTCATCTGCTCTGCTAAGAATCACCAAACCAGTCTAAGAGGTACTTATCGACAGATTTTCTCTGTTTCAGTTTTATGTGATGAAAAGGAATTTGCCCAAAGATGATAAAGAAATAGTCCAAATTTGAGGGATTAATGTTAGTGACAGTTCTCCCCCCCCAAAAAATTCTGTCATTAATTACTCACCCTCGTGTCATTCCAAACCTGTAAGACCTTCGGAACACAAATTAAGATATTTTTTATGAAATCGGAGAGCTTTCTGACTCTGCATAGACAGCAACAGAGCTATCACAGTCAAGGCCCAGAAAGGTAGTAAGGACATTGTTAAAGTAGTCCATGTGACATCAGTGGTTCAACCGTAATTATATGAAGCTACAAGAATACTTTTTGTGCGCAAAGAAAACAAAAATAACTTTATTCAACAATTCCTCTCTTCCGTGTCAGACTTCAATGCGCGTTCACAAGAGCATCACGCATGTATAGCTGCTGACGCAGTAGATGGCGTTCTGATGTAGAACCCGGATCCACTGCACCTTGTTTACAAGCAGAGGAATGCACATGTATCAGAATCAGAATGAGCATTATTGCCAGTTATGTTTACACATACGAGGAATTGGTTTTTGTGACTTCCACAGTGCAACAGAATGACAGTGACAGGACAAAAAACTGTTAATAAAAGAATAAAATAGAACAAATAAATAAGGAATAACAATATACAAATTGACAATTGTATGTACAGGTATATTACAATAGACACTTGTGTATGTACAGGTATATTTTGTGCAAATGTAAAATGTAGAATAAAGGCACACCGAGTTCGAAATTTTCGCATGCGTTTTTTCATATTCGTAATCCTAAACATTTGTCACGCACAGAAACCTTGCACACTGAGTCCGATGCGTATTAATTAATCTGTTGTGAAAAATTCAACAAACAGTAGCCTACTAAATGGAGTCTTCAAGCATTGAGGATGATTTTGTTGTCCTCTCACTTCTTAAAAAAAAAAAAAAGAAAGGAAGTATTGGGTTTATCCAATCCTAAAATATAAAGAGGAACGGAGAGTTCCGCCTCCTTATTAAGGATCAGCGAGATTATCACGGGCGATTCAAAGTTTACTTCAGGATGTCAGTGGACAAGTTTGATGCTAGCGATACTAGAGCCACATATTAAAAAGAAGACCACCAATTTCTGTGAACTCAGAGGGATTTGTGCTTTGTGCTGCGAGATGAAGTGGATGAACTTGACAATCGCTATTCTGGATTTTGGCATTCGCTTCTATGGTGGCTCTGAACTGTCAAAACACCTCTCAAAATGCAAAAAAATCGAACCCGAACCAAATTTATTTTTGACTGACAAAATTTCGGAGGCAGTGTGTAAACGTGATTGACATAACGTGAGGTTGTATTTATTTTTCAACGTGCGAAAATTTCGGACGACAATTTCGGACTCAGTGTGCAATGACCTTAAGTGTTAGATAGATAAGTGTAGAAGTGTATAAATAGTGTGGTGTGTTCCACAATTATTGTCAAGTGTTCATAAGATGGATTGCCTGAGGGAAGAAACTGTTCCTGTGCCTGGCCGTTCTGGTGCTCAGTGTTCTGTAGCGTCGACCAGATGGCAACAGTTCAAAGAGGAAGTGTGCTGGGTGTGAGGCCGAAAAGTGTGGTATAGTCTGCAAACTTTAGTTGTTCGTGTAGAGGGAGAAGAGCAGTGGGGAGAGAGCACAGCTCTGAGGAACTCCAGTGCTGATTATACGGGTGCTGGATGTGAATTTTCCCAGCCTCACTAGTTGCTGCCTGTCTGTCAGGAAGCTGGTGATCCACTGACAGACGGAGGTGGGCAAGGAGAGCTGAGTTAGGGGCCGTTTATGCGACAATGTTTTCAGCCAAAAACGGGAAACCTTTTATGCGTTTTGCCTGTTCATTTACATAACAACGGCGGGGAACGAAAACGCATATTTTTGAATACAGAGTGCAAGTTTTTGAAAACGCCGCCGTTATCATTTCCATGTGAACACCCAATATGGAAATATTTGAAAACGGTGACGTCATTGCTCAAATTACAGCACTGAATAACGCATTTATATGGACAAAATGCATCTACAAATAGTGGAGGAAACAGAATGAGATGCTGCGGAGGTGTACATGATCCAAGCTGTATGTTTTCAGCTGGCACGTTTGACATTGGGCAGAATGTGGAATAGTGTTTTTGGTCAATACATTTTTTCTTTTCTTTTTTTATCCGATTATTTGATTAATCGTAATAATAACCGGCCAACTAATCGATTATCAAAATAATTGTTAGTTTCAGCCCCATTAGAGACCTTGCACTCCTCCACCTTCCGTTTGAGGATGCCCCACAGATTACCTTTACCCTCAGCTTCTTTAGCAAGGCAGTGCTCGTCTTGGAGGTGTGTTTGGGGTCGTTATCATGTTTGAATACAGCCCTGCGGTCCAGTCTCCGAAGGGAGGGGATCATGCTCTGCTTCAGTATGTCACAGTACATGTTGGCATTCATGGTTCCCTCAATGAACTGTAGCTCCCCACTGCTGGCAGCACTCGTGCAGCCCCAGACCACCACGATGCTTGATTGACTGTAGACAAGACACACTTGTCTTTGTACTCCTCACCTGGTTGCCCCCACACACGCATAACAGCATCTGAACCAAATAAGTTTATATTGGTCTCATCAGACCACAGGACATGGTTCCAGTAATCCATGTCCTTAGTCTGCTTGTCTTTAGCAAACTGTTTGCAGGCTTTCTTGTGCATCATTTTTAGAAGAGGCTTCCTTCTGAGACGACAACCATGCAGACCAATTTGATGCAGTGTGCGGAGTATGGTCTGAGCACTGACAGGCTGACCCCCACACCCCTTCAACCTCTGCAGCAATGCTGGCAGCACTCATACGTCTATTTCCCAAACAAAATCTCTGGATATGATGCTGAGCACGTGCACTCAACTTCTTTGGTCGACCATGGCGAGGCCTGTTCTGAGTGGAACCTGTCCTGTTAAACCGCTGTATGGTCTTGGCCACCGTGCTGTGGCTCACTTTCAGGGTCTTGGCAATCTTCTTATAGCCTACACCATCTTTATGTAGAGCAACAATTATTTTTTTCAGATCCTCAGGGAGTTCTTTGCTATGAGGTGCCATTTTGAACTTCCAGTGACCAGTATGAGAGAGTGAGAGCGATAACACCATATTTAACACACCTGCTCCCCATTCACACATGAGACCTTGTAACACTAACGAGTCACATGGTAGAGAAAATGGCTAATTGACATTTACATTTATGCATTTAGCAGACGCTTTTATCCAAAGCGACTAACAGTGCATTCAGGTTATACATTTATTGTCAGTATGTGTGTTCCCTGGGAATTGAACCCACGTCCTTTGCGCTGCTAACGCAATGCTCTACTGCTGAGCCAGAGGAAAAATGTTGGCTAATTGGGCCCAATTTGAACATTTCCACTTAGGGGTGTACTCACTTTATGGCCAGCGGTTTAGACAATAATGGCTGTGTGTTGTCAGTGTTGTCACATGAAAAAATACAATAACATATTTACAAAAATGTGATCTCTCTTCTGTGAGATACTGTATGTAATAATGTTTTTATCTGTGAAAACGCAAATCGTTTTGAAAATGTTGTGTATACGTGAAAGTAAAAAACAATGCAAGGGAAAAACTTCAGTTTTTGATTACATTGTTGTCGTGTAAACGTAGCCTTAGTTTGGCCAAGAGGTTTGGGATGATTGTGTTACAAGCTGAGCTGAAGTCCACAAACAGGATCCTCACATAAGTCCCTGGTCTGTCTAGATGTTGCTGAACAGAATGCAGTCGCATGTTGACTGCATCATCCACAGACCTTTTTGCTCTGTAGGCAAACTGAAGCGGATCCAGTAAGGGTCCATTGATGTCCTTCAGATGGGCCAGCACCAGTTTTTCAAATGACTTCATGACCACAGACGTTAGAGCCACCGGCCTGTCATTTAGTCCCGTTTCTTTGGGATTGATTGATTGGGATGATGGTGGAGCATTTGAAGCATGTAGGGACTTCACACAGCTCCAGTTATCTGTTGAAGATCGGGCCAGCTGGTCAGCACAGGATTTCAGACAGGCTGGTGCAACATAATCTTGGCCTGGTGCTTTTTTCCTTATCTGCTTCCGGAAGACCTGGCACACATCTTCACTGATCTGAAGTGCAGGTGTGGGGGAGAGCAGGGTTGCAGGAGGTTTTAATGGTGGTGTGGAGAGGTATTCAGAGCCGGTGTGGGGTGTTTTTTTCAAACCTGCAGTAAAACTCATTCAGATCGGCTGCCAGTTGTTCATTCTCCACAGTGCACAGTTCTTTATTCTCCACAGTATGCACCGTGGTACTGTCGTGAATGCCAACCTGACTGACCTGGAAGAGAACAAATCGTTGAATAAAGTTATAATTTTTGTTTTCTTTGCACTCAAAAAGTATTATCGTAGCTTCATAACATTACTGTTGAATCACTGATGTCACATGGACTATTTTAAAGATCTCCTTACTACCTTTCTGGGTCTTAAACATGTTTAGTTGCTTTGCAGTCTTATGCAGGGTCAGAAAGCTCCCGGATTTCATCAAAAACATCTTAATTTGTTTTCTTAAGATAAACAAAGGTGGGTACACCTTATTATTATGGGTTTGAAATGACATGAGGGTAGGTAATTAATGACAGATTTTTTGGGTGAACTATCACTTAAATATTTTGAAGTCTTTGGTTTTTATGGCCCTGAAAGTTCTGAGACCACTGGCAAAATGTTTAGGTTCCATTTCCCTACCATGAATATATTTTTAATGTCTCCGCTATTTGGACCCTCTGTATCTAAAGCCATTTGACTCATGAGATGAACATGTTTCAGTGTCTGTAGATGGAATAGAGTGGAATGATGTGAAGTTCTTCCAGCTGGCATCCCAGTGGCCCACTCATGTAAAGTACTTCCCTGTGGGGCTGTTTGGCTACAACAAATCATCCACCTAGTGACTCCGGGTGAAAAACAACATGGTAAAGTTTCCCGACCCTGCTTGCTGCGGCCTCCAGATGGAATAGAGGGCAAGTTGTTGTTCTTGAAGTGGTCATGCTTACTGTACGTGACAGATACTTGAGCAATGTGGGAGATGTTAAATTTCTCACCTGTAATTGGTGGGATTATCTGATCTTGTTTTGGCCTTTAGAGGGCCAGAGCAGACAAAAGACTTGAGGATAAATAATGTTGGTTGAGAAAATTATTTATTAATCTTTTCTGTCTGCTGTGTGATTCATGACGCAATAACATCCCAATATTATATTGTTTGTATATAAATGGTACTTGATATTAGTGATTTAAAGTCTTTTGTTGTACAACTTTAAGGTATTAATTTGTGTTACTTCACTTGACTGAATCTGACATCCAAAGCTTCTCAAAGACACTTTGTTTATAAAATAAACAAAGCTTTTACTTCATTAATGAAAACTTTGTCAATGTATAACATATTCTTCTATCCACTTGTATAGAAATATATTTGCTTAAGTGATTTTAACTCAATGTATGTTATGTATGTAGTAATCAAAGCATGTACTGTATGTATATGTGCTTACATCAGGGTTTGTCTAAGCTGCTATGGACATCTAATCCATTCCACTGTGGTTCTGAGATCTCTTTGCCGCTATAAATTAATTAATCTGCCATGACTAAAAGTAATCACTGGTCTCTACCTCCCCAATGCCATCCATAACAAAGATGATTATCTGAAATTACTAATAATAAGGGTAAATGTGATACTATGGTTTATTTTGTACCTTCCAAGTGACCTAAAGACAATGTCTGGAAATCGTAGTACCATTACTGCCTTTCAAAATCTGTTGTGTTAAACCTAGTTAGTTTGCACGATGCAGTATATTGATCAGTATGATTGCAGTAAACATGGTTATTTTGATAACACACTCTACATGTGAAAAGTCAGTATTGTATATTTTGGTCTATAAAGCTCTAGTGTGATATTTTGACATTTACGTTAAATGTAAAATAAGTAATAAATATATTGTAATTACAATCTCTGTTTTAGTTTACTTTCTGTTTGTTAAAATGTTCAAATGCTGAAAATGTGTACATTTGTTGCATTATCTGTAAGAAATGGGCTCAGCTGAAGTTCATTATTTAGCACAATGGTTTTCAAACACAAAAAATTCATAAAAAACTGATTTGTTTTACTTTTGTTTTCCAGTTAATATAGTAAATATATATTTTTAAACTTTATATATACACTATATTTAAAATGTTGCCGTCAGCAAGGTATTTTTAAAGTATTTTTGCTATACTTTGATTTAGCAAGAATGCATGTGATATTAAAGACAATTATATTGTTATGATGTATAATATAATGTGATGTATTAAGTATCCTAATATTTCTTGAGCACCAAACCATATTCAAGCATATTGGAATGATTTCTGAAGGATCATGCAACACTGAAAACTGGAGTAATGACTGCTGAAAATATTCGCAGTAATAAATTACATTTTAAAAAAGCATCAAAATAGAAAACAGTTACTTTATAATAATATTTCACTATTACTTACTGTATTTTTTGAAAGACTTTCAAAAATATTTTTAATCACAAATTTTGAATGGAACAGGTACTTCTAAAAAAAAATTAGAATATGGTGAAAATTTCTTATAACTTATTTCAAAAAGTGAAACTTTCATATATTTTAGATTGATTAAATGTAAAATAAAACACTTCATGTTTTTTGTTTTAATTTTGACGAGTATCTCAAAATATTATAATATTTACATTTGAGTTTCAATAAATTGCCATCCATACAGTATAAATTGTGGGTATGTCTTGTTCTTTGAAACCACAATAATGGGGAACACTGCTGACTTGGCAATGGTCCAAAAGACGATCATTGACACCCCCACAAAGAGGGTAAGTCACAGAGGGTCATTACTGAAAGGGGTGGCTGTTCAAGGAGTGCTGTATCAAAGCATATTAAATGCAAAGTTGACTGGAAGGAAGAAATTGGGTAGAAAAATGTGCACAAGCAACATGGATGACCGCAAGATTGAGAATACTGTCAAGCAAAGCAGATCCAAACACTTGGGAGAGCTTCACAAGGAGTGAACTAAAGCTGGAGTCAGTGCATCAAGAGTCACCACGCTCAGACATCTTCAGGAAACGGGCTACCAAGCCACTTCTGAAACGGAAACATCGTCAGAAGCATCTTGCCCGGGCTAAGGAGAAAAAGAACTGGACTGTTGCTCAGTGGTCCAAAATCCTCTTTTCAGATTAAAGTAAATTTTGCATTTCATTTGGAAATCAAGGTCCCAGAGTCTGGAGAAAGAGTGGAGAGGCACAGAATCCATGTTGCTTGAAGTCCAGTGGGAAGTTTCCACAGTCTGTGATGGTTTGGGCTGCCATGTCATCTGCTGGTGTTGGTCCACTGTGTTTTCTAAAGTCCACAGTCAACACAGCCATCTACCAGGAAATGTTAGAGCACTCCATGCTTCCTTCTGCTGACAAGCTTTATGGAGATGCTGATTTCATTTTCCAGCAGGACTTGGCACCTGCCCACACTGCCAAAGGTACCAAAAACTGGTTCAATGACCATGGTGTTACTGTGCTTGATTGGCCAGCAAACTCACCTGACCTGAACCCCATAGAGAATGTATGGGGTATTGTCAAGAAGAAGATGAGTCACCAGACCCAACAATTCAGATGACCGAAGGCCGTTATCAAAGCAACCTGGTCTTCCATTACACCTGAGCAGTGCCACAGGCTGATTGCCTCCATGCCACGCCAAATTGATGCAGTAATTCATGCAAAAGGAGGCCCAACCAAGTATTGAGTGGATAGAAATGAACATACTTTTCAGAAGCCTGACATTTCTGTTTAAAATATACTTTTTTATTGATCTTATGTAATATTCAAATTTTCTGAGACACTGAATTTTGGGTTTTCATTATCTGTAAGCCATAATCATCAACATTTCAAGAAATAAAGGCTTGAAATATTTCTATCTATGTGTAATGAATGTATATAATAAATGGGTTTCACTTTCTGAAATGAGTGACAACAAATAATGACCTTTTTCATGATATTCTAATTTTTTGAGATGTAACTGTATATATTATCTATCTTCATATTTTAGGTAGGGGGTTCCTCCCCAAGGGATCATCACATTTGTGGCTTTGTGCCAAAATGTTTAAAGCCCTGATTCAGCAGATGCTTACTTATTTAACACTACAGGGACAGGTGAACTATTCACTGTTGTGTGTTATGGAGAAACAGTGATAGGGAGATAAAGGGAGAGAGAACGAGAACTGCCCCCCTTTAATGCCCAATAACCCAGTTATGCCTGTCCAGTCAGAGCCAGTGAGGTTTGAAGGGGGGAAAAACACTGACCTGTATGGAGGAAGGCACACACACGGATCCTCTCAGTGATGGGCTGTACAGGATGGAGGACTCCTCTGGCTGGCCTGCTTGGCGTCCACTTTTCTACAATATGGTGTGTGTTGATTTCATTGTTAATATTTGGATGTTATATATGTTGAGATTTTTTTGACTTGGCAGAAGAACATTTACACAACTGTAGAAAACTTCTGCTTGATAACTTGTAGAAAGCTGATTTCAGTTTTGCACATTTCAAAACCTGGGTTAACTGTATACTGTAACATACCACAACAATGTTATTAATTTTACAAAACCTTTAGAAAGCAGTCTTATTAGGTGTGACGTTTAAATTAGGTATTATAAAACCAGTGTGCAACAAAGAACACAAAGGTCATATGAGCTTTTTTGTAATATGGGTTTTAAGTGTAATGTTACAATAATTGAAATATTTGTAATTTGGGTCAATTTTTTTTTTTTTAGAAGAAATGAACCCCATTGTTCTCTCTGTTGGTGTAGTTGTCCTTGCCAAGGCTGTCAGCTGTAATTAAGGCTTTAGAGTCGCTGTGCTTTCCCACACGCACACACACACACACACACACAAAGCCCTGGGGGTGGCAGGATAGTGGGGGTGGGACTCATCATTACAGTAATGAGACCGCCATTGAGATGGAAGTAGAGCTTGAGAGCTACATAACAGAACTGTGGAATAAATGGGCCTGCAAGTGATGTGTCATTGCCTAATGTACTTTTAAATAAGAAAAATGGCCACAATTCAAGTGCAAATGTGCATTAAAATGATCCCGCTTGACTGTTTCCCTCTACTCCATCCAGGTGCAGTCCGGGTGACCGTGAGGGAGTCTGGTGTAGAGGTTGTGCAGGGAGATTCTGTCACGCTGCCCTGTTCATTCTTCACCATGATGCCCTTGTTCAGACTCAGCATCATCTGGACTCTGACCCCACTCTCAGACCCCGACTCCCCCATACAGGTCAGTCTATTGATCTATCTATCTGTTCATTTTACAAAACATTTCATAGAATGAATAGATTGAAATTTGACTATGATCAACTAGAAGACATTAAGGCCTAATTACACCAAGAATGATAACTAATGTTAACTATGACCAACATTTAAAATAGAGAATAATGGAGTCCATAATTATAATGATGATAACACAGGGGAACAATATTGAAGGAATACATTTCAGTGTTTTTTTTCACCCGATGAACAATTAGAACATTGAGAGCCAATCAAAATCGATCAAACTTTAAAGTGTGGAGCTTGAGGCCAGGACGCACCAAGCAGATGGTTGGTCATTGGCTAAAGTTGGGCTGTCTGTGAGTGTCTATTGGGCTAGTTTTTGCAATGTGTTCCACATGTTGGCCTGATTTAACATGTTGAATCGTGTCAGGACTACAGGTGAGAGGGAGAACTCTGATTGGACGTTTAGTTTAGCGAACGAGTCAATAGGCAAGATAATTAATGCATACATTATTAAAATAGGAAAACTTGCATTCCAATATGCAAATATTGGAATATATTTTTTAATATATATTTCATAACAAGCCACTAAATAAATGAAAAGTTTCATTTATACTCAAAACCATGTTGTTCCAAACCCAATGCGAGTATATTTTAGTATTCTGCTGAACACAAACAGGGTTTCTGTTAGTTTTATAAAGGTAAATGTAATCTCTTATAAGACTAGGTAAAGAAAATTTGAGGAATAAATTAAAGGGAACACAACATGTCAATATGTTGTCTTAATGAACATATCAAGCAACACTTCAAAGTTTGAAAATACAACTCATTTCCATTACTTTTTAATTCATAAAAAAACACTTTAGGTTTTAATATCTTCAACATGGAAATAACCTGTACCTTCTGATCACACTGCAAAAAATTGTGTTCTTCCTCTGGAATTTGGTATGCTGTGACTTTATGAATTTAAGACTCTTCAGCTAAGGCCTTAAACTATGGGTGGGTGAATTAAGACGTTATAAGACCCAGAGAAACCCTGAAAAAGATAATTTGAAGAATGATGTTTCACTTCAAGTTGACTTGCATTGTATTTATTGAACATATAATGCAAATCAATGGGAAAAAACTGCTTAGTAACCAACATTCATCAAAATATCTTTGCTTCCTGCAGAAAAACAAAGTGGTATAGGTTTATAATGACATGGGGGTGAGTAAAAGACTGAAATTTCCTTTTTTGGTGGACTATCACTTTAAAATGCCTTAACCTGTTGGTCTGGATGCTATAAAGTTTTACTTATTATATCATTCTTGGTGTAAACAGACTTTAGTTAGTGGACACAATATCGAATTGTAGATGAAAATAAAGTTGTGAAGGTTCTTAGAATACATCTCAGTCAGCTCCCTAGTTCACTAGTCATGGAACTGACCAGAGGTTCAGCCATTTTAAATGTAAAATTTGTTTTAAATAAAAAATACCTTGGCCAGGAGTCCACCTGGAGTCTCATGTACACTATATTCTGCTTCACAAGCTGATTCAGATGTTAGCTGAGTTTTTAGTCTTTACAATGCCTCACATGCACAATATAAAGGTACTAGATCACATTTCCAAAGTTTTTGGAAATATTTTTTGTCAACAGAACCACTGCCATGTTAAACAACTACAATTCTCATTTGAATTCCTGTCAAAAATACTGTAACTATGAGTATGATCTGTAAGGACTGGTATCTCTGTCGTTGTGCAGGTGATCGGATATGATCAAGGGCAGGTGATTGAAAGCCCTTCTTTCATGGGCAGGGGAGGATTTGTGGGAATGCCCTGGAGCGCGGACATCATTTTGAACTACACGCGTGTCTCTGATGCTGGAGTCTATCGCTGTGTGGTCAGCAACCCACCTGAGACTGGAGACCCTGGCATAGGAGAGCTCAGCCTCACTGTTTTGGGTAACACTGCATCATAATAGTCATACGAATAGTTATTTCACAGCTAACCAGGGCTGGGGAGTAACGAAAAACATGTAATGGCGTTACGTATTTAAAATACAAAATATGAGTACCTGTTTCGTTATAATTACATTTTAAATAGGTGTAATCAAATTACAGTTACATCCGAAAAGTATTTTAGATTACCTAAGTGATTACTTAGAATTTTAATGTAATTTATTAATTTAATATTGAAGAAAACTGTTTGGGGATTTTAACCAATAAGGCAACCGATTCTCCATTGAAAAAAAAAAACTGCATGCAGCCAGCCGCCTGTTCATTTAACTCGTATAGTGAGAGTACACTCATCATCATGACTAGAGATCGACCGATATATCGGTTTACCGATATTTTTCCCGATATTTAAGCATTTTACCATAAGCAGATATCGGTTTTGAAAAAATTTCAAATTATTATTTTTTTGTCACATACACAATTATACAGAGTATAACTATCAGTGAAATGTATTCTCTGTATTTGACCCATCCAAGTGCACACACACTTGGAGCAGTGGGCACTGTTCACTCAGCGGTTGATGCCCAGGAAAAGCTCCAGCACGGCCACCGCATGTAACTTTATACCAGATTCACTTGTTTGAAACATGCTAAATTATATTAACATTTACTATAGAACCATTATTTCGCCAATAAACATCTCTATGGAAATTAATTATTTATTTTCTCCACAAGCGATCGCAGTTTGAGTATAGTTCTGTGTATAGTTCTGTGTATAGTTTTGCGCTGTCAGCAGTTTTCATAATTTAGAATGACAAAAAACATTGTAATAATTCTGATAAAACGTGCCAGTTAAGAAATGCAATAAAATACGATGTTTTGTTTGTTATACCTTATTTCAATATTCCAGAGAATATTATTCAGGGAATTATTCTTCACTTTATTTTATTTTCCTTTATTTTCTCCATTTGAAAACATTGGACATTATTTTGCTTATTGTTAATATCAGTGTTGCTGATGATGCTTTTTATAAATAAAATGTTTTTATTGTTGTAATTTTAAGATTACATTTTACATGAAAATATTAATTTTCAACAGTTTTTTGTTGTTGTTAAGATGACTGAACAGAGGAAAAACCAAAGCGATGAATGGACTTACTTCACGCCGTTATTTATGTACTTTATAACAGTAAATAAATATCGGTTCTGCATATCGGTTATCGGGTACATAAACATACAAATATTGGTATCGGTATCAGTTATAAAAAATCAATATCGGTCGATCACTAATGACAAAACAGAAAGTCATTAGCCTAATGCATTTCTCTCGTGGAAATACAAAGACTAAGTTTATAAATCTGAAAAAGGACATAACATCAGTGCAGTACAATGCCTACCTGCAACAAAACTTATCTTAGCATCGAAGGATGTTTAATCTGAAAAGCATCTTGAGGGAAGTTGTTCTTGATCTTTGATATATTTTATCCAGTAACTCGTTTTTCTATTTTCTCATATTTTGAGTGTTGAATGGTTATCAGTTTAATATTTCTAAGAATTTAATTGAACAATTCTATTCTATTCTAAATTCTACCAAATTCTCCTAAAATTCACACTTTGCATTCAGTTAACAGATCCACGTGAATTATGCATGAAATAAAAGTTTATAAAGTCAAACGATAGCTATGTTTGCTTTTCGAATGAATAAAGACTTCAAGAAGTTCATCTGTAATGTTCAAGAACAGATCATCTTTGCCGCGGTAATGCGAGTTCATAATTCGATTCGTGAACAGATGATTCTTTTGAGTCAATCTTTTAAATGAATCATTTCTTTTGTTTAACGAAACCAGTGTGAATGGTTCACATTAAACTGGATAGATCTGGGGTATGTTTCCCAAAAGCATCATTAGTGAACGTCTCGGGTTACTTGTGTAACCCTTGTTCTCTGAGTAGGGAACGAGACACTGAGTAGCTTACCGCAGTGGGAACACCCAGGTGTGACCGATTGTCTGAAGCCCATATAGACTCACGCCAATTCATTGGCTGATGGCGCGAGATACTGCCCCATGTCATACGTGTTTGACATAGACCTGCGTTCGCGCCATCTTATCCCTCAGATTTTCCTTTCGAAGAAGCATGTCGACAGCAAGAGGAGCTTGGCAGGGGACGTCGCGTCTCGTTCCCTACTCAGAGAACAAGGGTTTCATAAGTAACCCGAGACGTTCTCTTTCATAGGTAACTCAACGCTGCATAGCTTACCGCAGTGGGAACGATATACCCCACACGCCAATCTATCGCGCTGCCAGATCTGGCCAATTACAGACCAGAACACCAAAAACACAGCTGGTTCAAGCAGAAAGAACCTGGGAGCCAGGAGCTGTGTTCACAACAAGGTTATAGAACTTCCCAAAAGTATGAGGAGAGGACCATCCCGCCACCATACAAATGTCCTCTAGGGACACCCCTCTAAACAATGCTGTGGAGGAAGCCACCCCTCTGGTGGAATGAGCTCTGATGTCTAGAGGTGAAGGAAGACTGTGCACCTCATAGGCCAACGAAATAGGCCAAGCATCCCTAACCCAGTGGGATATTGTGTGTTTAGACACGGCTAGCCCTTTGCGGCCTGCGCCAAAACACACTAACAGCTGTAAGGACTGACGCCATTGACTGGAGCGGTCCACATACATCTTCAGGGCTCTAATAGGACAGAGCAGACGAAGATCATCACCCTCACTTGAAGGGGAGGGAGAGAAAGCCTGCAGCACTACCACCTGCAAACAAAAAATATTTTTTTAGGGACATAACACGGCCTAGGCCTTAAAAAAGCCTTAATCAGGCCCGAAGCAAACTCGGTGCAGGACTCGCTGACAGACAGAGCCTGCAAATCGCCCACACGCTTGAATGAGGCCAATGCCAACAAAAGTGTAAACTTCAGTGTCAGAATCCTCTCGGGAGCTGACTCAAGAGGTTCAAAAGGAGGCTCTAGCAACCCCTTCAGGACCACAGAAATGTCCCAAGAAGGGAAACTAGGAGGACGAACCGGCCTCAAGCGCTTAGCCCCACGCATAAAGGAGGAATCCAAAAGATTTCTACCCAGGGGGACATCGTACGAGTCCCTTCGAGCAGCGATAGCTGCAACATAGACTCTCATGGTGGTAGCGGCCGCTCCAGTCGAAAACTTATGCTGTAGGAACTCCAGCACTGAACCAACCGGGCAGTTAACTGGGTCCACAGCATTAGCCAAACACCAGAATTTGAAAACCCTCCATTTGGAGGAGTAAAGCTTCCTAGTAGAAAGGACCCTGGCACTATCAATGGTCTCGTGGAGTCCATCCGAGAGATCAAGAGCTAAGGGCGGCCTATAATCTGCCATCCCCACAACTTCCAGATCTCTGGATGTGGGTGCCAGATCCTGCCCCGAAGCTGACAGAGTAGGTCCTGCCTGACCGGAATCTCCCATGGGTCGCCCTCCAGGAGGGAGACCAACCCCGAGAACCACGTCTGGGAAGGCCAGAACGGAGCTACTAGGAGAAGGCGGAGTCCACATGTCTTCACCCTGCGGAGCATCGCTGTTGAGCTTGACCGGAGGGAAAGCATACAGCTTCATGTCTGACCAGGGGTGCGCTAGCGCATCTATCCACAGAGAGGCAGGGTGAGAGAGGGAGAACCAAAAGGGGCATTGGGTCGACTCCTGCGACACAAAGAGGTCCACCTCTGCCACACCGAATCTTTCCCAAATCTGATCCACCGTAAGCCAGTCGTCCCTCGAAAACCGCTCCCCACCCCGAGAGGGAAGCATCCATCGTTATCATTTGGCGATGGCAGATTACTATCGTACTCCACTCAGGAAAACTGGGGTACCAGAGGAATGGAGCATATGGAGCAGCCTCAAGGGAAGAACCGGGGAAGCTGCCGCCATGACGCCTAGGAGCCTGCGACACAGGCCCACTGACACGTGCCGACCTAGCTTGAAGTGGGCAATGCACGACTGAATGTTCTCCACCTGAGCAGGGGCCAGACGGGCCTACATCGAGGTTGAGTCCAGGCAGACTCCCCAAAAATGGTCTGCTGGGCTGGGGTGAGCACGCTCTTCTGGCCATTCAGCCGGAGGCCAAGCGCGTAAAGGTGGAGAAGGAGAGAGTCCCTGTGACGAATCACCTGCTCCCTGGAGCAGGCTAAAATAAGCCAGTCATCCAGGTAGTTGAGGATCCTGAATTTCCCTCTGTAGAGGGAGTGATTCAGCCTGTGCAGATCTAGTATAGGATGCAAACCCCCATCCTTCTTTGGAACTAGAAAATACCGGCTGAAGAAGCCGCGGTGTAGATCCGAAGAGGAGACCTCTTCTATTGCTCCTTTGAGCAGAAGAGAAGAGACTTCCTGTTGCAGAACAGAAGTTCATAGCAGTAAGAAGAACCCTGTTGAAACGGACAGGGGGGGGGTTGCGAGCAAATTGGAGTGTGTAACTAGGGCGAAACTACCAGCAAGGTCCCTCCAGGTATGGAGGAAGGCCGACAGAGGTAACGGAGTGAAATGTATCCCGCTTTGAACGTCCCCCTGAAGGGAGGAACATGAACCCAGCCAAAGCAGATGAGAGCTCACAGCGTCCTCATGCGTGGAGGCATGACCTAATGAGGCCGGAAATGAGAGGGCAGGGAATACTGACGCAGGGGGAAAGACTTCTTGCGTGTACAAAGCCTGCAACCTGCAGCAACTCTGAGGGAAAAAACTGAAGTGTATCTTACCTTCAACAGCCGCTGAATAGGGGAAGTGGCCTGCGCTCCTCTAGACATTCCCAGCAGCGAGGATGGCACAGTTGGCGGAGGAGAGCATATCAGAGATGGACAGATACGCTTTAGCGGTCTGTCGCGATCCAACGAGGTGGGGGAAACTCTCCTTTTAGCAACCCGAAGCGACCCGAAGAAGCCATTGCAGGGGGCTCATTCGGGCGTTTTAAATCCACCCGCTTATGGGGGCGATGACGAGAAGCGGAACGACCGCGGCCTCCCCAAACAGTGCAAGGTGGGGGATGCACTGACTCCTTACTGGGGGACGGGTGATCCCGGGAGGACGAGGCAGAAGGTTGGATCTCGCGCACGTCAGAGCCAGAGGCGGAGATCGGGGCGTCGAAGAGGAAAGCCTTCTCCTTCTCCCCGTGAGACTTAGACATAGGTGGCGCTCTTCCACGACCAATCTAAGCTCAGCTTCTCAGTGGCGCACGCCAAAACTTCCACAAGCTCAGTGTAGGCCGGAGAAGCCCAGCGCCTCCTGGCCGCTAGGCGGGAGGACGTCGAGTGACGCGGCCCCGAAGTGACGGAGGCCACGGTATATAAAATAACCTCCAACCCGAAGGAAACGGCCGTGCCTCCGGGCTGGGTGCAAGACAACCGCGAGAAAACTGGACCGGAGAATTTGTGCAGTGACGCCCAGGCGATGGAGGGAGAGAAAGTGAAAACTGCTCATTCTCCATGGCCTTGAGCTCTGCCTCCGAACTCCAGGCCGTGGCTTCACGGAGGAGGGAGGCCTCCGGAGAAGCGCGGCGGGGAAAAATGTCAGATTCTCTGTAAAAAATACGCAAGTCTAATGCGCAGTGTTTTTAACGTAAAATTCTTGCAGTACATGCAGTTAGAAACACCAAAAATAGCGTCTTGTGCATGGGCCAGGCCCACACATCTGACGCACTTACCGTGTTGGTCTTCACTCGCGATGAGGCGAGAGCACGGCGGTTGGCATCGACCAAAGTCCATTTCCACTCATCGCTAGAAGAAATATTACTCCATGGATGTGGTTGCTAAAGTGGAAAAGTCACAGATTAGCACTTTATCGCTAATAATTGGGCCAGAAAACCCGCTGAAGCCAACGCTTCTGAAGAGAGGAAAATCTGAGGGGTAAGATGGCTAGAAAGCAGGTCTATGTCAAAGACGTAAGACTCAAGGGCGGTATCTTGCGCCATCAGCCAATGAATTGGCGTGATTCTATGTGGGCTTCAGACAGTCGTTCACACCTGGGTATTCCCATTGCGGTAAGCTATGCAGCATTGAGTTACCTATGAAAGAAAACTGTGGTTGTTAAATTACGTTGAACTACGACATTACTTGCGACCGTGGTTGCTTTGGGAAACGAGCCCAGTCAATTTTGACTCAGCGATTCTTTTGTGCCGATCTCTTCTCCACAGAGAGGATTATGAAGTAATCACTTAAAGTTTGATCCACTCTTTAAACAAATCTATTGTATAACTTGGAGAACTGGCGAGTGTGGTTAGGATGAAAGAATGGATGCAACGCATTTGTCTGTGTTTCACTCCGTCTCAAATCGTGCTCGCAGAAAACGCTCATCTCTTCCACAGCTCCGTACGCTTTCAACTCGTTTTTTTTCCTCGAACAAGAGACTCGCCATTCACGTTACATGATTAGACTGATTTTTACTAATTTCAAATAAATTCTAATTTCAATATTTTAAATAAATTCAATGCACACAGACTGAAGAAGTTTAAGTCTTTGGTTCTTTTAATTGTGATGATTTTGGCTCACATTTAACAAAAACCCACAAATTCACTATCTCAACAAATTAGAATATGGTGACATGCCAATCAGCTAATCATCTAAAAACACCTGCAAATGTTTCCTGGGCCTTCAAAATAGTCTCTCAGTTTGGTTCACTAGGCTATACAATCATGGGAAAGACTGCTGATCTGACAGTTGTCCAGAAGACAATCATTGACACCCTTCAAAAGGAGGGTAAGCCACAAACATTCATTGCCAAAGAAGCTGGTTGTTCACAGAGTGCTGTATCCAAGCATGTTAACAGAAAGTTGAGTGGAAGGAAAAAGTGTGGAAGAAAAAGATGCACAACCAACCGAGAGAACCGCAGCCTTATGAGGATTGTCAAGCAAAATCGATTCAAGAATTTGGGTGAACTTCACAAGGAATGGACTGAGGCTGGGGTCAAGGCATCAAGAGCC
Organism: Gymnocypris eckloni scoliostomus; assembly: GCA_027564155.1. Taxonomy (NCBI): domain Eukaryota; kingdom Metazoa; phylum Chordata; class Actinopteri; order Cypriniformes; family Cyprinidae; genus Gymnocypris; species Gymnocypris eckloni. The sequence continues at coordinate 14,755,219 of CM050433.1, forward strand.
ACCACACACAGACGTGTCAAGGAATTTGGCTACAGTTGTCATCAGAGGCGTCTTACCTGGGCTAAGGAGAAGAAGAACTGGACTGTTGCCCATAGATCCAAAGTCCTCTTTTCAGATGAAAGCAAGTTTTGTATTTAATTTGGAAACCAATGTCCTAGAGTCTAGAGGAAGGGTGGAGAAGCTCATAGCCCAAGTTGCTTGAAGTCCAGTGTTAAGTTTCCACAGTCTGTGATAATTTGGGGTGCAAAGTTATCTGCTGGTGTTGGTCCATTGTGTCTTTTGAAAACCGACGTCACTGCACCCATTTACCAATATATTCATGCTTCCTTCTGCTGACCAGCTTTTGAAATATGCTGATTTCATTTTCCAACAGGATTTGGCACCTGCCCACACTGCCAAAAGCACCAAAAGTTGGTTAAATGACCTCTGTGCACAGGTTGGTGTGCTTGACTGGCCAGCAAACTCACCAGACCTGAACTCCATAGAGAATCTATGGAGTATTGTCAAGAGGAAAATGAGAAACAAGAGACCAAAAAATGCAGATGAGCTGAAGGCCACTGTCAAAGAAACCTGGGCTTCCATACCACCTCAGCAGTGCCACAAACTGATCACCTCCATGCCGAATTGAGGCAGTAATTAAAGCAAAAGTAGCCCCTACCAAGTATTGAGTACATATACAGTAAATGAACATACTTTCCAGAAGGCCAACAAGTCACAAAAAATTATGTTTTTATTGGTCTTATGAAGTATTCTAATTTGTTGAGATTGGTGGGTTTTTGTTAAATGTGAGCCAAAATCATCACAATTAAAAGAACCAAAGACTTAAACTACTTCAGTCTGTGTGTATTGAATTTATTTCACAATTTGAGTTGAATTACTGAAATAAATGAACTTTTTTCCACTACATTCTAATTTATTGAGATGCACCTGTATAGACTTTCTGTAACTTAAAGCTATATTTAAAGTAATCAGCAAAGATGTGTTCAGGTTTCATAAATGTATCTGTGTGTGCAGCACCTCCGTCTCTTCCTATGTGTCTATGGGAAGGGGACACTGACGCTGGAGGCAATGTGCAATTGTCCTGTGTGGTGGCGGAGGGCTTTCCTACTCCACAGGTGATCTGGGAAAAGCTAGAACCGGATATGTTGACACTGCCAGTTAACATGGATGGTAAAAAAAGGTTTATACAGAGGTACAAAACACATCAGGCATGTAAAAACGATTTTTCATACCTGTATCTGTTGCAGGTGACACGACGGGCTCGGTGCACATCGCTAATGTGTCTGCACAGACCTCTGGCCTCTACCGCTGCTCCGTGACCAACCCGCTGGGAACCCAGCACTGCTACATTAATCTGTCTGTCTACACACGTGAGTCTCTCTGTACTGCAGGTTTGGAATGATAGGGAGTGAGTAAATTACATTGTTTTTTTTGTGTGTGAACTTTTAGCCCCGGATAATTCTCCAGGCATCCTGCAGGGGGTGCTGTTAAGTCTCTCCATGGCCCTGCTTCTGCTGGCTCTAATGGTGCTGGGGCTGTGGCTCCACCGTTCGGCACAGGAGAGCAAATGGAGGAACAGCCATGAGGAAGATGAGTGCCATAATGAGATTAAATACACACCCTCGCATATTAAACGCTCTTTTGTTTGAGACAAGGACAGGAAGTGAAATCTGGATCATCTCTGTACTAATATATTGTGAAGGCCAGTTTGTAACATCGGCTACATAAAGCACACATTTATATTTTTTCTGATAAAAAAAAAATTCCATTTGTAGGCCAGTGCTTTTTAAGTGCCCCAAAGACTACAGTCACTATTGTAAACAAACAGAATTTCTCAATAGCATGCCACAGATGCTATGAAATACATTTTAATTGTATTTAACCCAGAATATTAATTTAGGGGCTTCTAAAGCACAAGCTGAACATAATCTCAACAGACAATCTGACGTCACTATAAATTAATGCACGTGGAGTTTGGCCTTTTGGTAGATATGTATAGGCTTTGTAGATGGTCATATTGGACATTGATTTCATTCGGTAATTTCATACATGGCTTAAAGTTGATTGTAATTGCATTTATTTTTGGAATTAAACCTCCAATCTAACTACAATAAAACGTGAGAAAATTCATTTGGGAGTTAATTTGAAACCTTTTGCACATTTTCCATTTTGTTACACACACACACACACTTTGACACACACATTGCAGAAGTTAATCAGAATCACATGGACTCAATGTATTTAGGCATCTAGATGTGGTGAAGACGACTTGCTGAAGTTCAAACCGAGCATCAGAATAGGGAAGAAAGGAGATTTAAGTGACTTTGAACGTGGAATGGTTGTTGGTGCCAGACGGGATCTGCGTATTTCAAAAACTGCTGATCTACTGGGATTTTCACGCACAACCATCGCTAGGGTTTACAGAGAAAATATCCAGTGAGCGGTAGTTGTGTGGACGAAAATGCCTTGTTGATGTCAGAGGTCAGAGGAGAATGGGCAGACTGATTAGAGATGATACAAAGGCAACAGTAACTCAAATAACCACTCGTTACAACCAAGGTATGCAGAATACCATCTCTGAACGCACAACATGTCGAACCCTGAAGCAGATGGGCTACAGCAGCAGAAGACCACACCGGGTGCCCCTCCTGTCAGATAAGAACAGGAAACGGAGGTCTACAATTCGCACAGGCTCACCAAAATTGGACAATAGAAGATTGAAAAAACGTTGCCTGGTCTGAGTCTCTATTTCTGCTGCGACATTCAGATGGTTGGGTCAGAATTTGGCGTAAAGTACATGAAAGCATGGATCCATCCTGCCTTGGCTCAACGGTTCATGCTGCTGGTGGTGGTGTAATGGTGTGGGGGATATTTACTTGGCACACTTTGGGCCCCTTAGTACCAATTGAGCATTGTTTAAACGCCACAGCCTACCTGAGTATTGTTGCTGACCATGTCCATCCCTTTATGACTACAGTATACCATCTTCTGAAGGCTTCTTCCAGCAGGATAATGCACCATGTCACAAAACTCAAATCATCTCAGACTGGTTTCTTGAACATGACAATGAGTTCACTTTACTCAAATGGCCTCCACAGTCACCAGATCTCAATCCAATAGAGCACCTTTGGGATGTGGTGGAACGAGATTCATGGATCATGGATGTGCAGCCGACAAATCTGCAGCAACTGCGTGATGCTATCATGTCAATCTGGAACAAAATATCTGAGGAATGTTTCCAACACCTTGTTGAATCTATGCCACGAAGAATTAAGGCAGTTCTGAAGGCAAATGTGGGTCCAATCCGGTACTAGCAAGGTGTACCAAATAAAGTGGCCAGTGAGTATGTATATATAGTGAGAGAAAATAATGACTGCTTTTCCACCACAAGAACAAATTACATTTTAGAATATATTACAATAGTAAAGTTTTTACATTGTATTATTTTACAATATTACTGTTTATTGTATTTTTGATAAAATAAATGCAACCTTCCCGAGTATGAGACTTTCAAAAACATTACAGACCCCAAATACTTGAACCGTATTGTATATAATATATATAGTCAATTTTCTAAGTTGCTACAATTAATGTATTAATTAATTTAGCAGATAACTAGTCAAATTGATCCAAATCAATATACATGACTTTTATTCCTATAGTTTGTGAATCAATTTTCCCACCCTCTACATAAATTTTTACATGGAGAGAAAAAGACCAAACAATGACACAAAAAAGCTTTAATTTAAATAGGAGGGGAAAAGAAAAATCACATAAAAAACTGTACATAACTTTGAATATTGAATAACAGTTTTTAAATAAAACAATCCCCTACATAACGAATTAAAAAAGGAAAAAAAATATACAGGATGGTGTACTATTTTACAATAGTTGTGCAAAAGCAGTATTAACTGATTCATTCCCCAGACTTCATGATTCTATGTCGAGAGAGAGAGAGTCGAACCCCTCCGCAAGCACAGATACACTTACGTTTGACTCCCCTAAGACTCAAAGTAGTGTCCTCCATTGAAAAATAACCAGAAACCCAATAATAATAAAATATATTTATATATATTTTTAAATATAATTATATACAAAACATGCTGTACATATATGGCAGAGATTGGTTAGATCCCTTTTAAATCACTGACACCCAAAACTATCCAGTAACTTGTGCTTTCTCCCAGAAAGAGAAGTACTCCCTGTTGCTTTGGAAAAGTCACCCTAAAGATGAGAAATGGTCCTGATGAAAAGAGAGAAAGAGGTTGAACTGGCCTCGAAACAAACTCTCAATAGCTATTGAAATCCATCGCAAGAAGCCATAAACGGGGCAGGTTTGCTCAGCAGACTACTTGAGAGACTTGATGTTTAGTGTTCAAACAACTTGTGATATGGTCTGTGATGGGCAGCTACTTTCAGTGTTACAAACCTACTAACAATCGGTGGTTAAGTGATAATACGAATACGTGAGCATGATCAATTCGGTGCGAACTGCCTCTACTGGCACTAAACGAAGCTAGAAAAGCTTGATGTTGATCGAGCAAGAAGAATCAGCCGTTTTGAATCCATCAGCTTGGCAAAATTAACACAATGGGGTCTCTAAACAGAAAACTGCATTATTATGTAGGGCTGGGAAAATAAATCGATGCATCGCGAATCAAGAAATGATTCAGCATCGATTCTGAGATTTTCCGAATGCGCCATGATTCTCTCGAGTCGATTCTGAGCTTTGTTTTGAACAGCAGATGGCACTGCATGCTTTAGCAACAGCCGTACTCTGCTTGCTTCCAAATCCTTACACGCACTTGAACCTAAAATAATATTCATAAAATTCGAAAAGGTTGAAGTGAATAAAAGCATTCTGAGCCGAGGTGAAATTACATGACAAGCGCTCTTCAGCACGAGCATTTGAGTGTGTGGATAAAAACTAGATTAGAGCGCCATGTGCCCTTAAAATCTAAGCTCAGAATTGATTCCAGAGAGAATCGCGATGCATTCGGAAGATCTCAGAATCGATTCTGCATCAATTTATCGTCGCAGCCATTTTATTTTGCATAAAACGGCATTACTCCATGGAACCAGTGTATAGTTTCCAGCAAAAATCCTTTTCCACCTGAACACCGTCTGGCGAATCGTAAGGCACCATTTTCCCATGGCATCCTTTGACTCTCAAACATATCGTTCAACGCAAAGCCTTTTTCAGAGCACAGCTCAGCCACGTCAATCACTTTAAGCTGGGAAATCGTATGGTGAAAAAGCGCTGAATCAGAAAACCACTTTAAACAGCTCATGGGAAATTTCAAGCTCCTTTACATCGACATGTCGCAGCTATTTCAGGCTGATGTCAGTGCTGTATTGTTTGACTGCGAGCATTTGATATGTTTGTTGTTGTAGAGGCAGTAAGTGCCCTGCTTTCCACAGCAGGCGGTCTGAGCTTCGTTCGCCCAACAGCAGATATTTAACATCAGAATGTCATCTAACTTTCCAGTTGTATTACACACAGATTTATGGAATTAGCTAGTCACAATTAGGTGGATTCAAGAATGTGGGCAAAGGTTACATTTCACTCATGTCCAGCTACTATCAGCACAATCAACAAAAAACAGCCACTCCGTCCATCTCCATTTGAGATCAGCAATCAAATAAATCTATGTCTTTAGAATCGGTACATCTTTGTTCCCCCCGCCCATCAAGTTCTTCCAACTAAAACGCTGGAGTTTAGAAGTCAAAGCAGTAGTTTGGTTAGTTATATTAGTAGTAGAGGGGGGTGCAGTAGCAGTAATATTGCAGTAGAGGGAGACAAACTGCAGGCACTTGCAGCAGCAGGAAAAAGCCTGATGGGAGGCCAGGAAACCCTCATGTGCTCCGGCCCACTATGTCACCATCAGAGCCCAATCGGCAAGGAGCAGTTTAGGAGTTTAGAAAGTAGTCGGATTTCCTGTGGGAGGTATAAAGAAAAACAAGAAAGCGACAGACCACTGGTTTGATGATGTCTACTCTGTCCCAATTGTCCAACGAATCTCAGGCCCCTCCGTCCTCACCTGAGCCAGCTGTAAACCATGTAGGGAGCACCAGGTGCTAAGGGAAGTGTGCATGTGAGCGAGTATTTGTGTGATTATATTCAAGTCTTATCCCTGAAGCTCGCTGAAGAACGGTCGTGGTTGATGTTTAAGAGTGATGGGCGACACGATCTTTGCTGGAATGTGTGAGCTACGAAATGACGGCTCAGTGAGGGTGAATCAAATTTCCTCCTTTCGTCCTTTGGTCTTGAAAGGACAGTGGCTTGCTTGTGTGGTGGAAAGCTCTGATCCTCAAATCCTGCACAATACGGCGGATGCGTAGGGGTAAAAAAACAAAAGCTTGAATAGGTTTAAGGCTGCTACAGAGGAGAGGAGGGTTCCCTTTTTGTTACTGCTGGTGGTACAGGTCAGCGATTCGCTTTGATTTAATGACCTGACCCCTCTTTATATAAGAAAAGAAGAAAATCCCTTAAGATTGCACTGACTGGCCACTTTTTTTGGCTTACGGGCCTGGAGGCCAAAACAGTAGCCAAAAAAGCTTAGGAGAGCTCAGTCCAGAGTTCATTACTTAACAGCAGCGCTCTTCTAGTGTGCTTCTGTATCTGGTGATGTGTTTATTAAGGATACTTGCGAGAAACCTCCTAATATACGCAGAACTGACTGAAGACGCTTTAATTATAAAAAGGGTTGATAAGGTCAGCTTGAAGTCCTCCCAGCTCGCTCACTCTGAATGGCGAGGATGACCATGGGCTCATCTGATCCCAGCTGTGCAGGCTCAGCGGAGGTGCTCAAGTAAAGGCAGTTCTGTAGACTCCTCCCGTGCACTGGACGGGTCTGATGGTGTAAGGGGCGTGGTCTCAGAGGGTATGACAGCTCCCATTGGATCCAGTGTTGGGCTGACATCAGAGGGCAGGACAGGGAGGGGAGGCTGTGAAGGCTAGAAGTAAATAAATAGGTTAATACTATTTATACGAGTCAAAACTGTCTCTCATGCTCACCGAAGCTGCATTTACTGATCAAAAATACAGTATAAATTGTGAAAAATATTACAGCTTAATATAACAGCTTGCCATTTCAAAATATTTAAAAATGTAATTTATTTCTGTGAGAGAAAAGCTGAATTTTTAGCAGCCATTACTCCAATCTTCAGAAATCATTCTGATATGTTGAGTTGCTGTTCAAGAAACATTTCTTTTGCAATTATCAGTGTTGAAAACAGTGTGCTGCTTAATATTTTAGTGAAAACCATGATACATTTTAGGATTCTTTGACAGCATTTATTATAAATAGATTTTTTGTAACATCATATATTTCACTGTCAATTTTAATAAAAAATCAAAGTATTGATTGAAGATCAACATAATATCAAAATTATTTATGATATCCAGACACCACCCTGACATTTTTTACTTTATGCCACTCAAAAAATAAGACTAATTCAGAAATTAAAACATACCCATCATTGAAGATGTGTATATTTTGTATATTTTATGTATTAGATTTGGAAGTGAAGCATGCATCCTAACCTGTGTGCGTATGCTGTGTGATGCTGAGCCGTCCCCTTCCATTACAGCAGGTCCATTGAATCCTTTCCTCCCTGACAGACTCCATTTGCTGTACAGGGCCTCATAGGGCAGCCCGCTGCCCTGGCCCAGGCCCCTCTGAGATGCCCTGTGACTGGGGTTGTCCTGCAGGCTACTGGGGCAGAAGCGGTCTCCAAGCGGTAGGGCCACCGAACTACTGAAAGACAGCTGGGAGCTGGACAGGTGTTGCCCCAAAAGCCCATGTATGGAAGAGGTGCGGTGCAAGGAACTAACCAGCCCAGCATCCATCCTACCCTCTGATTGGCTGAGCAGAGCAAGTGGGAGGGGCTGGGGATGCAGCGGCCAGGAAGGTCCAACGGGGTTGTCAGTTCCTTGAGAAAGGAAGGGAAAAGTGAAACTTACAGCCTGCACACATCATTGCTTTATTGATTGGAGGTGAATGATACATTAACAGTAAAAGAAAAGCAGATGTCATACCCATTGAGGGCTGTATAGTAGTGGGATGATGCTGAGGGATGCTGGACGCTGTGTTCTGGGGAGGATGAGCTGCAGGGTTGTTACTGATGGAGGTAGAGCCGCCACCACAGTCTGAATCGTCAATGTTCCCCCCACTGTTACATCCAGCACCACAACCTTTCTGAAGTCTGAAGAGAACAGAAAGCATTTAAATAAACTCTGAATGCCTAAAATGTGCTGTAACATGGAAAAATGCACTCATGTGCCACCTGACCTGTCCCAGCTGCTGATGAACCAGGTGTAAATGTTGTGAGGGCTGATGGGTCCTCCCCAGACAGAACGTAGCTGAATATTAGCCCCGGCATAGGAGGTGGTGAGTGGGGAGACATAGATAGGGTATCCTATGGGCTGGTCACAGGACGAGTTAATCATGTTCCTCAGGGCTTGTTTGGCATTCTGGATGCTGCCACGTTCAGGGTTCCGGTTCCGCAGGAAGACCAGCTCCTGCTGCTGTCCGGCCCACAGCCCACGCACACACTCTCGGTTCACCTGAAGGAAGCAACAGAGAGAGATAGTTATGGCAATGCCACGATAAGATACATTGTACATGCCTATAAACAGGCTTCTGCAGCAAAGCACCTTGATGACTCTGAAGCTGAGGAAACGTTTGTTCAGCATGATGATCTTGTACTCATCACTTCCGTCATCCATAACGTGGCGGAGAGCAAGCAGAGAAGGCATGTTGGCCAAGATAGCGCTGCGCCACACAGGGTCGCCTTCGTGAGAGATAAGCATCTTCTCTTCATTAGCAGTGATGGCATCGTACAGCACGACGGGGTCCTCATACTCATCAGGAGAGGTGAAGTGATCCTGTGGAGTAAACAAGAGAAAATTTGGCTAATGAGAATCAAGTAATTCAGAGATCCATAATTGCATCATCATCCAACCATGTGATGTTCACTGCACCACACAAAACGTCTATTTTAGTGCAAGCTACCACTGTGTTGGCCTAGAAACCTAAAGTGTGATGTCAATAGGGATGGATGAATGCCTAAGCAGTACCTGGTGCAGTTTGAGGGACATCCGTACACCTGGAGCCACCACCCTGTTCAGCAGATCCATGTCTGCAAAAACCCACTCGTCTCTAGGAGAGGTGATACGAAAGTCGCCCTTGAACAGGGCATGAAGGCCGTAGAGAAAAGGCTCCAAGCTGAATTTATAAGAACAAGAATGTATAAGAATCAGTGCATTTACATCTACAACATAATCCCACTCATAAAAAAATACAAAAAACAACAAAGCAAGATAATCTCGTTTATATAAACATGACCTATTGCTGATAAAAACGGTTTCTAGTTGCATTCACACAGTGATTTGTAGTAAAGTAAGTGACAGGAAGCCAATGAGAGTTATGCGATTTATGGCAATTTATAAGTAGCAGTGATATAAAGTCGTCATGTCCAGCATTGCAAAAGATGGAGAAAAGCGTAATTTCATGCAAAAAAGCAGCGATTACGCAGTAGATATAAATATGAGTGAAAAGGTACAGGAAAATTATAATAAAAAAAAGAAAAAGATGCAAACAGGCCCAAGCACTACAGTCCCACTGCCACATACATTTAAGGCCAATGTATTTAAATTGGTAAATATAAAAAAAAAGACTATGCCTACATACCAATGTGCATTCTATCCATCCTAAATTCTATGTGACATTAGTACATTTTCAATACTATTTATGGCAGATAGGTTGGATAGTAGTATGCACTTTGGGACGCAGGTTATTTTAACAACATTATTTTGTTGTACGTCACACTTCCTGCCAGCTGGTGACCAAACACCTTGGTGCACTGTCCGATTTAGATCAAATTGATATAAGACTCTTTCTGTTTCCCCATTTTTTTATAAGTTCAAAATTTTGTATCCTTTGTCTTGGTGAGAATCACACAAATCCCCTTGGAGTAATATTTAAAAACTCAGAACCTGCAAGTTAATGGGTGTAGCAGTAGAAACACTATTCTGTAAAATTGTTGCATGTGTGAATGGTGTACAAATTTAAATAACATAAGGTGTTAGCTTAAACTATTTCTGTAATCAGTTTAAACCCTTACCTGGCTGACATGCTGTGGGAGGCTGTGCCCAGAGCTCGACGGCCCAGAATACACAACCCAAAACACAGTGTGACCAGAGGGGAATCCTTCTCACTCTCAACTGGCTGTAACAGAAGACAAAACAAAAACACACAGTACGTTACATCTTTGATTCCCTTGTAACCAAACCCCAAGTGAGCAACTGTCAACAGCAAGGCAAGGCCATCATTAAAATACCGTTGGTCTGCGGCTGTTGCAGTATTTGATCCACTCCAGGTACACCAGACAGAAGGACGAGGGAGTGATGCCGGAAGCACGGTGGTCGTAGTCTTCATCTATGTTCAGGTTGAAGGTGGGGTCGCTATCCACGTAGGAAGGGCTGAGGCAGGGCCGCAACGCTTCCTGCACTGTCTCGTTGGCCAACCACTCCTCCAGTTTGGGTGAGCGGGTCACACAGTAAATGATGCTCTGAGGAGGAGAAACGTAGATGACTGCTCTGCATCTCAGACAGTGGAGGTTTTATTTGAGTCGCTTGTCTGAGAGGAACTGACCTTGACATAATATGTGATGAGAATTTTGCGCAGGTCAAATACTTGAAGCATGGAAGCTGCGTTGTTGTCGCTAATGCTGTAGCCTTCCAGCACATATTTGATGGCGGCCACCTCCCAAGCCAACCAGCGCTGGCCAAAGGCCGCGTTGAAGGAGAGCATGTGGGGGAGATGACCTGGCTCACAGCAGCAACAGCCTTCATCTTCTTCCACCCCTTCAGTGATCGCCTCCACCTCCCTCTGCTGGCAATATGTTCCTGAAAACAGTCATTCAAGAAAAAAAGAAAGAAATTGAAGTGAGGAAAATCAGTTGCCGCTAAACATGCAACTTTAAAGTATCAGAAAGCATTTTATGCACCAAAATTAGTCACATAATTAAATTTCACTACCAAGTGTTTTTTTTACTGTCATACAAATAAAAATGACTAAGTTACAAATTCTCTGAATGAATTTTTTTTAACTGCAATATAATATTTTAGAATCAGTATGAATAATGTTTTGAGATATCTGCGCTACATGACTTGCACCCTGAATTTTCTCAGTTTGCCGTCCAGAAGGCAGCGAAAGTCAGAGCCATTATGTAGATTTTGGCCAGTTGGTGTTGACAGATTTCACAGAAAATCACAGGGTATAATTGGCACAGACTCAGATATTCTGATATTTTGAGCCAATTTTAGAACACAATTTCATCCTAGCTACAAAGCACATTTATGTGCAAGTTTGTTGTGTTCAGAACAACTTAAAGGCCAGGTAGCATGTGATCCTCAGTCGTTTAGTGCTTTTGTCTCTAACCATTTACAAAGTTAGCAAGTTTATGACACCTGCCCCCGGTTTCACAGACAAGGCTTAAGCCTAGTCCTAGATAAATGTAAATCTCAGCTGTTTCAAAGAAATTCTCACTGACTAATCTTAACATGTCAGTGCATTCATTTTGTCTTAAAGGGGTCAAATTATGCTTTTTTAAAGATCATTATTTTGTGTATTTGGTGTAACAGAATATGTTGACATGCCTTCATCTTCAAAAAACATTATTTTTCAAATACTATATATTATTGTAGGTCCTCTATGCCCTGCCTCTCTCAAACACTTCATTTTCTACAAAGTTCCTCCTTCCGACAAGTGAAGTCTGCTCTGATTGGCCAACTGGCCCAGTGCATTGTGATCGGCCGAACACAAGCACTCGTCGGAAATGTAACGCCCCTGTCCATAATCGCGAGCTTTAGCTTTCAAAATAAATGTAAAGACAGGTAATAATGTCCTTAGTTTTACCATCAGTTCAAGCCTGAAAGGGGAACAGAGTCGCGTGACAGACACAGTGATGAAGCTCGTATGGGTTTGCAAACAATCCGCAATAAAGATAACTGACGTGCTGTGATGCTACCCTGTCTCGTGCTCTCTCTCACACACACATACACACAAAAACTCTGCATTTGAACAGTCAAAAACTCGAAAAAACTGTCGATTATGTCTTAAGTGAAAGTAAACAGTGGACAAAGAAATCGGATGTGCATCATTATAATGGATGCATTGTCTCTTAAAGTGACCGCGCCTAATTTACTAGAGCTGTCGGTGTCCTTAATGTTAATCCAAGAAAACGAAAAAGAAAATCACTCACTGCTCTTGACTGAATTACTTTGTAGTTTTAACAATAATTAACCCTGTCAAACCAAAAATTATTCAGACACCAGATATATATTTTACTAGTGGTGCAGGACACTATAGTTAATTTATGTGAGCCAGTATAGAAACTGACATATTATACCCAAAATTCTTCCTAACAGTGGTGGACTACCAGTAACATTTACAAAATTGGGAATAAAAATGTAAACACTTTGACCGGACCAGGTTTTTCTTGTGTTTTTTCTTTAATTGCTAATGCAACCTTTTTACACCACAGACTGAACAAAATTGGTCAACAAAATATTGATAGAAGTGTAAATTATTCTCCTACTAACAGTTGTCTGAATTTTTGGTTGATTGTAATTCATTACATATCTTTCTATCAAAGTTATCTGACATTATCAAGATGAATTTGTTCTGACAGTTTAACTGAGTTCTTGTCATATCGCATTACCATTTTCTAAACTATAGCAAATAAACTGTAATAATGTGAGAAATGTTGAAGGTGGTTGAATACATTTTGGTTTGACTGTAAATTGAATTTTTACAGTAAAGACTATGCAGTGCTATTTTACATTTGATTATTCGATTTCTGTAACTGGACACCAACAAACTTGAAAAAAATTTAAAAGAAAATTGTAAATAGCACAAATAAATAAATAGAACGAATATGATGAAATGTTGAAAATCTACCAAGTCTTTTTTTTTTAAATCCCCATTTTAAAATGTCCTGTTTTCACTCAAAACAAAACTACTCTGCTGCCGTGCGCACGTGAGACTGTTACTTAAAACTGTGCTTTATACTGGACAACATTTATTTATTCAGTTGTTCAAATCGTGGTAATCGTATACGGTTTTAATGATCATTAAAATCTGAAATGGTAATACAAACCGTGGGGAATTTTATCATGATTAATCGTTACATCTCTAGTGGTGATATGCAAAATAAATCTTTAGACGCGCCCATAACAACAAAAGACAATACTTTATTTAAACTTTTCTGATAAGAAGTGCGCTGCAAACGCGAGCATTTTTAATGATCGTTTCTGTCTAGTTAGCTCATTTTATCTCGTTTAACCACAGCTTTCGTTAGTTTTTTGTCTGGCAGAGGCAGCAGGCCTACATCATCAATTTTGGCACCCAACATCACAACAAGATGATATTTTAAGCTCCTTATGTAGCCGAATCTGCGCTGTTTTGAATTGGCCGCCTCCAGTTTTCCCATTGTTTTGCCTCCAGCTGGCGCTGTGATGAAACTGTGACGTCGGCCCTAAAAGGGTCTATAGACTTTTCATTAAGACCCTAAAGAATCATATCAACTTGTGGAAAATGGGCATCCGATGACCCCTTTAAAATGAATGTAGTGGATGGATAGGGAAAATAGTGCTGCATTTTGTTCCAGTCCCTCTCCTGTTGGCTCACCTCTAAACTCCAAACCTCTGAGCTGGAAAGTGACAAGGCCGTTCCCGATCTCAATGATGTGTACGAGAGCGTTGAGGTAGTCGGAGGCCAGGATAAAGCAGTCTCCGGTGCTGTAGTTTCCCCAGCGGCCCAGCAGAAGGTCCCCACACAGTGAATGCTGCAGAGAGCGTGTCAGGTGCTCATAGAAGATAGAGTTCAAGTTGTTATCATCAGCACCTATCCAAGCGAGAGATAAGGGGAGATGAGAGGATAGATTAAGATGACAGTAGACAGATGAAAGGTTTGTGTAACTCCGATACAATATCACGTACCAGGGTTGCGGTCCAGCTGTGTGGCCAGACGTGTGTTGGAGTGATCCACCCGTTTGGTGCTTAAAGACAAAATGGTATTTAAGGGTTCAATGTCACGTCTTCAAACAGTTTCTGCTAAGACTGAGTTAGCAAAACAAACAATGCAGCTGACAATCTGCTAAGGTTTTTGAAGGCTTACTTGTAGTCTCGCTCCCAGAACTTCACAGGTCGGGTGTATGAAGTAACGAAAACAGCACTGCCCAGCACAGGGTTCAGAGGAGTGGAAAAGAGAGCTGAAAACACAGCTTGTACAAACAGCATGGCTGAGTCTGAAAGCAAAACTGGAGTTAAGGTATTTTTTTTTTGTTGATAAATAAACTATAAACATTATGAACATTTGGGATGTGCATCTTATGACTCAGGCCGATACTATACGCATCTCGATGCATAGCCAATAATACATTAAATGTACATATGAAGCAGCTACCAAAGCGATGCGATATGATTCACCCGTTACAATGCAGTGCGATACGATTTCGATTTGATTAGACTCAACACAATTAAATTAAATGAATTAAAAATAAAGAAAATGACTAATTTAACTGCTATAAGAAACAAGTAATTAGGACTGTACTAGCTTACATTTGATTTACCTATTACAATAGTCCCTTTACAGTTACTCCTATCATAAAAAATACACATATATAGGTTTAAAATTCTACAAAAGACATTTAATGTCCAACAACAAATATTTTAGCAAAATGTATATTTTACTCGGAATGATTACGCTCCTATTCTATTGCGCTCCGTCTGTGTAGCGCACATGTGCACAGCAGCGCTCGTTCACTTGCGTAAGCCTCGTCCACTCCTGACAGCAAAATGGATATATTTGCATGACTTTATAACAATAGAGATGAAGAATATACCTGTTATATTGCTGTTATGCACTGAGGAAAACAAATATATTTGTTATATTGCTGTTATGCACTGAGGAAAACAAATATATTCGCTGTTTGCCATGGTGGATCGATTGATCCATGATCGACATTAAGGGCTGATTAAGAATAAGCATGCACAAATAAGTGAGATTGTGTGAACTTAGTTTGTTGTTTATGGAACCACTCCCCGATTGATGTTAGGTTATTTCAAATAAGGTTTTGGACTTTAATCTCCACTTTTCCTCAGGTCTCTGTGGTGTTGTGATTCGTCATTCACGCAGCAGAAGTTGTGCATGAGAGAACGTGCTTGAAAAACAGTTTAGGGAGGAGAAATCAATCTACATACAAATTATTAGTCACTTTCTAAATAATAAAAGTACAGTGCATGCGCATCCACTAGTAATTATATATGAATAAATCATTTTTTACCAATACAAATATGTTAGAAACGATGCATCGCAATATAAATGTCAACTTGTAGCCGATGAACACTTTTTAAACCCATGCATAGCATCGTTAACTTTTTATGCCGATTCACTGAACGAATCAGGGAATCTTGCCATCCCTAATATACACATACCTGTGACAAAAACTAGTTATAGACCAAGACAAATGAACCAAATGTGAAAATCACCTAAAGGGTCTGAGGAGGAACATGTAAAACCAGTTGTACAGCTGTACCATTGGGCTCAAATTAACAAGAACAGGTAAAAGACATGAGATCAGCATTCAGGTCTGTGGGAGTAATGCCGGAAAAGGATACGGGGAACGGCAAATGGCTGAGCGAAGGCATGGAAAGCAGAACCCCATGTGATCTGCCAAGGTGCAATGTAGGTCAGCACAAAACGCAGCTTATACAGCAGATCCCACAGCTGCTCACACACAGGAGAGATGACAGCAACGTCAGTCTTCATCTTTTGCTTTACAGACTCACACTCCAGTAAGAGTGTAAGTTACACAGTACATTCAAACCTTTAAAATGTCACATAAATAGCATGTATACATTAAGTAACAATATACTAAACATTTCCTAAAAGGAATATTTTTGTCTTTTGGAATTACAATTTAACCAGAACCATTTAGATTTTAAGATGAAAATTTATTCAAACGGTGAAACCATTTAAAAAAATGGTGGCCAGTTATATGACTTGCATATAGTAAATGCTTTCCTTAGACTTTCTTGCAAATTTAAATTTGTAAAAAAAAAATACTAATAACTATAAAACACTGCTTGTTTATACACTGTTCAAAAGTTTGCAGTAGCCCCTCACTGCAGAACAAAGATCCAGGGGGTGCGGTTGGATCCACATCTAGGGGGTGGGGATGGGTGGGTTTGGTATATGTAAGGTGGGAGCAGTTGGATCTAGATCCAACCACGCCCCCTGGATCTTGTGTTCTGCAGTGAGGACCATCTCAAAGTTTGGGGGTCAGTTTAAAAAAACAACAACACTTTAATAGAAAAAAGTATGATGGTATCCAGAACAGAACAATTGTTTTTAACATTTATAAGAAATGTTTTTTGAGCACCAAATCAGCATATTATAATGTTATCTGCAGGATCATGTGAGACTGAAGACTGTAATGGCTGTTGAAAATTCAGCTTTTCCATCACAGGAATAAATTACATTTTAAAATATAAAATAAAAAAAGTTATTTATTTGAATAACATTTTACTGTATTTGTGATCAAATGAATGACATGGTGAACATAAGAGACTTAAATAAAAATTCTGACCAACCACAAACTTTTGAATGGTAGTGTATATAACAGAAGTAAACTAGATTATGATAAGAACCCTTGCACAACGTTATAAATGGACTTAAGGGACAGATATAAAATGTTACACAAATTGAATTCGGGTATTTTAAAGGCATCTAAGAGAGATGTGGATGTATGCCCAGACCTTGCTGAAGAGGATGGACATGCAGTAGTAGTCGAGGAGGAAGGTCTGTGAAAAGCGCGGGTAGTCGAATTGGAAGAAGAGGGCGGTGAAGCACAGAGTGACGTACTGCTGAGACGGAACACAGAAGGATGAACGAAGCAGCTTCATTCCAGCCACTGAGATGAATAGAGCACGGCCACTAAAAAAACAAATAAAAAGATGTCATTACTGTCCGTGTCTAAAATCTAAAACCACATTGAAACCTTGAAATCAACTTCAGCTAGTGTTGTGCTTTATTCTACACTAGAACTCTGGGTGTTCTTATTCTTACTAGGCTCCAGGTTTGTCAGGGTTTTGGCTAACAGTGTGAGCTTCAGTGGTGAGGGAGTTGAGCACTACAGCCGGGTAGATGAAATACTTCTCCACACACTGCAGCCAAGCATACAGCTTCTCAAACCACATGAGCTGAGCAGCATCTGAGACAGAGAGGGATCAGTCTATCACACTTGTTCACACATTCAGACATAAGACTGTGCGTGTAGTTTTGACTACGCACCTCGGACCTCGAACTGGCTGTATTCTCTGGAGCGCAGCACAGGGTGGGCCAAGCAGAACCAGGGCAGCTGTTTGCGGAGCTGAGGCAAGAGGTAGTGTGTGAAGAACCCCACCACCCCAGCCAAGATGTACAGGACAAAACTGAGAGCAGGCTGAAGAGCAGTGCAGAGATCACATTAAAACCAAGGCAGCAATTTACACAAATAAAAATCTCATAACGAACAGATTTTCTACAATGAACTAGACTTTACAAGACTAGATATTATGTTCAGTCTTTGGATGAGGACTATTTTTAACAATGAGACTATTAACAATCAAATTCACAATTGACCTGCAGAGCAATAAAGACGGTGCTGGCACTAATGGCGAAGGTGATAATGGCCATTAGAGGGCACATGACCAGATCTGAGTGAAGAGTCTCTTTCTGCAGAGTCAGAGAGAAGGGAGTCATTTAAATGCCATAGGAATTCCTATTTAGCAAAAGATAAATGCAAATGGAGAGCACTCTTACCACAGAGTTGCGCAATTTCTCTGGGAGAGGGTCTTTAATCTCTAATGGGGGCTCTTCTGGTGTTCGGCTCTCCAGCTCTGGGAAGAACTTGGAGCGGACCAGAGACCTGTCCAGAAAAAAAAGAAGTTTAGATGTCGATCACAGAGCTGTTGGTGCATTAACATGACTGGAAAATCGTGAATGTGTTGTGACGCTGACCAGAGGATGGTTGGGTCACTGCTCTGCCTGCTCAGATGATACGACAAGGCCATGAGGAGGCCACAGAATACAGAGAAGAGCACCGGGACATGTGCCTCTCCCCACGGAGCCTGCACATACACAAACACATAAAATGAGTAAAGGAAGCACCAATAAACACAGCTCTACTGTTAAAGAGACTACAGATTCCCACTTACATTGATGGCACCAAGGCAAAAACCATAAACCAGCGCTGCCACCAATATACTGCGCAATAGACTATAGACTGAAGACAGGGGGCTTGTGGTTGCTGAAAAACACAAATGACAAGACATCTCACTTGTGAATGTACAATATGCCAGCTCCCTGGGAATCACTCCATGACATTGGAGTTGCAAGGACCTTGCTGTACCAATTGAGTAGAACCATCATAGCTACAGTAGTAACACTTTAGAATAAAGTTCCATTTGTAAACGATATATACAATTACTGATCATTGTTTATGTATTGATGTTAACCTTATTGTAAAGTGTTACTGCAATAGCATTAGTAACAAGCATTACACAGGTCTCACCAGTTCCACCGAAAATGTGCATGTCCACCTGTTCCAACAAACACATGAGGAATGTGTTGACCTGAGGTAGAAGCCCAAACAGGAAGATGATGGGAAAACAGAGGGTGAACACTGCAAAGGAAAACGAATGAATTATTAGGCTATTACATTTTCCACAACTCAATTAAGAAAGATTTAACAGCGAGTGAGCAGACCTATGAGCATGTCTCTAGCGCAGAGCAGAAAGTGTGCGGCAAAGAAGGTGACCCCGTAGAGGGTGAAAGGCCTCATACTGTCTGAGTGGCCAACCAGGTCAAATACCCAGATCAGCACACAACACAAGCAGAAATACACTGGTCGGCTGTACACTATGATCCAATTATGGCCCTGCAATGAAAACCACATGAAATTAATTTCTGTTTGATTTCAGCTGGGCGGGTCCAAGAAAAGACTGACAAACAGTCAAACTCACATGCATCGGAGATGCTGCATCAGGCTGCACACTCTGAAACAGACAAAAGATAAAAAAGACTGATTAACATAAACACAATACCACTATCGGGGCGTGTGAAGACCGTACAAATATCAAGAGAAGCCACCACCTAAAACTAATACAATGCCATGGGCCATTCCACAAATGCTCACACTGACCTTTAGCAAGGAGTACTGACAGCTGGCTATGACTAGGCAGAACTGGAATACCCAGATGTCCCTAAAGAAGCCCTGGAGAAGCAACAGGAAGCCAAGGAATGCCACTAAGCTGGCCAACACCACCGCAAACACATTCTCCCCTGCACGTCGGTTCCTGTCCAGTAAGGCTAGCAAAGCAAGCCTGTCGTAACGAACTCTTAGCCATTTCCCCGGCAGCACCCAGAAACGGTAATACTGTTTAGGCTTGGCCTTTTCCTCAATCATCAGTGTGTTCTCCTGGGATTCGTGAGGGGACTCATGATCTAGGTCAAACTACAAAGAGAAAACCGTCAATGCAGTCAGGAGGATTGAAACAGAATGTGTCTTGATGATTCTGAAGAGTTATGCCTTACCTCTGGCATATCCAGAGGCACCCCGCGGACCTGCATGCCCTGGAGGACCACCGGTCTGGACTGCAGCATGGACAGCACTGGCGCCACCTCCTGGACATCAGTGGAGGTAAAGCTAGATGACTGCGACTGTCGCTCTCGCTCCCGCTCCCTGAGCCAAGAAAATGAGGTCAAACACTGGGAGACACTGGGTTTAATATCACCCCAATGGTGTAAAAGTTAAGACTTACTGGACTGGGTCCTCATATCCTCCACCAGCAGGCCCAAAAGTATAAGACCTCTTTACTCCTGAAATTAGATAATTTTAATTGAAGAAAGAACCACAACTAAGCCAGTTTAAATAAGTGTCACTGAAACAAACTGTTCTTTACCGCTCTCATCATAAAAGTAGTGCACAGCTCCCTCTGAGGTGTCATTGAAGGTGGATGCCTCGTGAACACCGCTGCGGGGCAGCAGCATCAAGGATGAGGCAGCGAAGTGCAGAGCAGAGGGGAGCGTTCGGGTGCGGGAGTGAGAGGAAGTGCGGACTCTCTGAAGGTCTTGAAGACTCGGAGGAGACCCCATGGCAGAAGGGGGTGGGGTGGGGTTACTACCAGCATTATGACGCCTGCGAATGGCCTGTGTCCTTTTTACACTGCTCACGGAGTCACGTTTACTTCCCTCCTCTGGGGCTGCATGGGCAAACAGCAACAGTTATAATAAAATAAAAAATATTAAATATTCACTACAACAGATAATAAAAATAAGAGCAACACCACAATTCATGAAACTATTCAAGGCTCTAAATATGAAATATTAAGAATGAACCTGTTCGCTCTTCACCTCCTCCTACTGCCCCCTCTTCCAACAGCTCTCCTGCCCTCCAGCCCGTCTGGTTCCCAGCCCAGGAGCCTCCAAGGGAGTCTAACCTATGATGGGCCCTGGAGAAGCCATCTGAGTGCACGGTCCGAGCCTCCAGATCTGATTTAGAGATGATGAGTGAACGTGGGGCAGGAGTAGAAGAAAGGGATAAAGGTAGCATGGTAGATGCAAGGGTCCCTGTGTTGTTGGAGCCTCCACCACCCCCATCCATGCTGAGCACTCTGGCATGAGTCTTGGCACTGGCTGTGCTGGCTGAGCGCTGAGCACTGCGAGAATGGGAGGGTCCTACTGTGTCAGGCTCCTCCCCCTCTCCAGGGCTAGGTAGTTGAGGGGGGACAGGTTGGGAAGCGATGCCGGTATTTACTAAATCAGGCGAATAACAGGAGGTAGAGGAGCTAGAATCGTCATCTTCGTCTTCGTCATCAGAGCTGAAGCGACGTTGGGATCCGAGACTAGAGCCAGCACTCATGTCGCTGCCGTCATCTTCATCGCTGGAGTCCTCGAACAAACTCTCGCTGTAGGCTTTGGCACCCAGCCGACTGCGTACAGGGATGTAGTCTCTGTGTTTTCCACGGTTGTGGTGCCGGCGGTAGGAGCCACAGTCGAAACTGCTACTGCCAGCAGCTCCCCGTTTGCGGGGAGCTTTCCTGCGACCAGGTCGGTGACCCACACTGCCGCCGGCACGTAGCAGTTTCAGATCTTTAGGTCGGACTACCTGCTGCTGCGCTTGCAGAGATGGCGGGTCTGCTAGGAGGTAGGACAGGGCAGAGACCGGCAAAGCGGGCTCTGAGCAGACCAAGCCCAGTGCCAACCCTGATGGTACAGAGCTTGCTTGGCGTGGAGGAGGAAGAGGGGGGATGGGAATGCCACCATCAAGATCACAAGTCTCAGAAGGCCCGCTACTTGATGGCGATGAGTCCCGCAAGGAGGGCTGTGCAATGTCCGTAAGCAAAGGGGGAAGGTCCTCTCCTTCCACCAGAGTTCTGTCCAGGCCCTGCCCAGAGGAGAGCTCTTTAGAGGGTGATCGTAGCAGCACACTGTCTGACAGGTCATCCGTGTCACTACCACCTTGAAGCACATCTCCAGGCTGCTGATAGGGGCCTTTACCCTGAGGCAAAGCTGTGGAAGGAGCGTTCGACACAGGTTTATGAGTCTGGCCCAGCGAAGGGCTCTCAAGCTGGGTTGAGTCCGTTTTCTCACTGCGGTAGCTACTGACTGTACTAAGAGTCTCTCTGTCTGTGGCTGCTCCCCCTCCACTGAAGCAGCTGTCAGTGGATCCTGCAGCCAGGGCTACTCCGGTGCGGCTGCCTGGGTGCTCAGCACCAGGAGCAAAAGTAACAGGGTCAAGGCCCAAGCCCAACAAGTTCTCGCTTAGCTCTTCACTCAAGCTACTCTTGATGAGAGGGCTGAGAGGAGCATCTCCCAGACTCTCAGACTCAGCCGAAGGTCCGAGGGGGGAGTAGCCTCCTAGACCATCCCCATCGGGGCTCTGCTGAGATAGTTGCTCCACACACCCATTATCCACCTGGTCCTTCTCATCTCCATCCTCTTGGCTGGATGGGGACGGCGGGATGGAAGGACAATTTGTTGGGTACAGGCCACTAAACCCTCCCGACAATACATCACCCACACCACGCCCCCTGTAATCTCCAGCCAAGCAGGTTGGCGCCACATCTGGAACAATAAAAAACGTGCAGTTACTACAGAGTACAGTAGAGATGTTTAGAGATTCATGCAGCATAATGTACCGATTGTTTTAAGCTAGTAATTCATTCAGTTAACCTAATGTACAGTATTTTAGAATTTTTCTCAATAAACACGTAAAATACATTTTATAGTCATCGATGATTGTAAGCCAGAAGTTTTTTTTTGGTTGGATTAC
This sequence comes from Gymnocypris eckloni scoliostomus, assembly GCA_027564155.1. Classification (NCBI taxonomy): domain Eukaryota; kingdom Metazoa; phylum Chordata; class Actinopteri; order Cypriniformes; family Cyprinidae; genus Gymnocypris; species Gymnocypris eckloni. Next base: position 14,777,605 of record CM050433.1, read on the forward strand.
ACCAGACACTATTTCATTAAATAAGCAGTTCAAAAGAAAAAAAATACTTTAATAATTGTGTTCTGATTAAAAAACGACAACAAAAGAAAACTAAACATATTTGCATCAAATTAAAGCTAAGTGATGAAATAAAAGTAGCAACATATTTTTTTCCATATTGTGACCGTTTTATTTAAAGCTGCAGTCCGTAAGTGTCACCTTTGTCACCATCTCTATTTGAAACCTACATTTGCAGTTATTTACGGAGTTATCAGCTTTATGTGGGTTGTGCATCTGCACAGCTCCTCAGCATGGATTAATCTAATGTTTTGAGGAGTATGTGTAACTGTCAATCACCGCACCGGTGTGGACATTCACTGCACTTCGGAATCAAAGATTCTACGTCTTGGAAGAATGACCCAAATAATAATTTTTACCGGAAAATGTCATCTGAACATGTTTACCACTTTTGTTCTGACAAACTGAGAAAAAAAAAAAAACAGCTTATAATACATCACGCTGCCAATTGTGATTAAATATAACGATCGCTTATCTCATATCACATCAAACCACACAAATTATTATTATTGTTAAACTTCTCAAAATGTTAATGTTAACAACATCAGAATGACTGTGTATTTAGTGTGTATTAGCGTTATGTTTCGACTACTGGTGACTACAGGGGAATCTCAAATTGTCTTAGTTAACAAACCTGATTCAGGTGATCAGCTCGTTAGAAGTAAGCTCCGTGCATGAACGGTGTTCCGATTGACATGCTCCCTTACACAGTGTTCATTGTTCCCTACTCCCCGAGCAGGGGAGATCCATTAAAGTTTACTTCACTTAAACCAACAATAAATATTTTTTTTCTACCAATTAGATTGTGTTTTATTAATGTCTACACCTACCACAACCCTAAACCTACCCCTTACAGTAATGCAGATACAATAAATATTGTTGTTCAGCGTGAGAAAAGGGATGCAAGATTGATGCGCGCATGCGCAGTAACCCGAGGTAGGAAAATCTGATTGGTAGAATAAAATGTCAGGACACCGGTTAAGCTTTTCATTCGAGCCCGTACACCTGAAGCACGCGCACTGAAAAGACTGTCTAACAGCGCTTGATTTCTTTACTAAGTAATTTTTTGAGCTAATATGGTCGTATGTATCTCTTATCAAGAACGAAGTTTGTTCTATTCGAACGTAAGTGCCCTGCGAAGTGGACATCAACGTATATTCTGCCACGAATCCAGTTAAAAACGAGTATATTTTGTGCGCGAAAAGTGAATTTAAATTGTATTTATTTACAGAGGTATATGATGTCACACTCGTCTGTGTGTGAAGATGCTGCAAGCAGCGCAAATCCGTGAATTAATGTTCCGAAGTGAAGTGAACTTCAACGGATTTCCCTGCTCAGGGATTAGGGAGCAATGAACACTGTAGGGATCATATCAATCGGAACAGAGTTCATGCACGTAGCACTCTTCTAACAAGCTGGTTATTTGAATCAAGTGTGTTAACTAAGAGAGACATGCAAAATATGCAGAGCGGGGGAGGGGGCATGAGGACTGGGAACCGCTGGTCTAAGCAACAGTCCTATGCAGCCCTAATTTAGAGCATCTGTAATAGGGGTCATTCTTACTAGTGTTGTGTCGAAGGACGTCTCTATGTGCAGAAGTCACAATCATGTTATTACAGCCCTGCTCCTGCATGAGCTGTTTAATATCTGGAATTTAAAAAATGACAAAAATCAGATAAGAATTGAAAAAGCATACCAGTTCATGTTATCTGAAACGATTTTGAGTGGTTTATTTAAAAAAAGCAACAGTAACAACAACACAATGTACCCTTTGAGCCTCCAGGGTCTTCAAGCTGTGGTAAAAATTCCTGAGCAAAAGAAAATAAACGAGTCAGAGGAAATTTCTAGAAGTGAAGGCGAATAATGCTTAAGGACACGTATTGTTTTCATTAACAATATCCTCACCGACACCTGGTTCAATCCAAACAGTGAGTGCTGGGAACTGCAGCGTACAGGAGGGGTGGAGTTCACCTTTCGGAACACCGTCATTTCCACACCAACACCACTGTCCCTGTAGACACAGGCATGCCGACATGAGCTAAAAGTGACTACAGTGGAGCGACTGCTCAACACCACTAACAGCTGTTCACCAACAACAAAACCATAAAGAATGTCTGACTCAGAAGCATGATGCTTTCAATGCTCTACAAACTGATGCTGCCAACTTGAGAGACAGAAAAGTGTCACATTGTATTTTTACAACAAAAACTAATAATGTAGTTACACGCTACCTGTGCTGGCTTCCGTCGTGAGCGCTAGAGCCTTCCTCTCCTTCTTCCACTCTATTGGGGTCTGTGGCGAACGAGGCCTGCCTCTTCTCCACAATCTCACCCAGGTCAAACATGGCATGTAGTCGGAAGTTCACTGCTTTTATGGCCGTAAAGAAGGCCGCTATCACAGCGCAGTACACACCAGCCACCACTAAACTGGCAGGAAGTGCCTAGAAGAATGAATGTGGGAGAAACAAATCAATGCGGTTGCAAAGATTACAACCTCAGTTTCATTTCAGACACTGCTTCTTATGTAGACCACAACTTGAGCAATACATTTGATTTCATGTTCTTGCATAAGTCTCTAACTGTATGCAAAATACAACTAGGACTCTACCTAATGGTAAATAAATATATTGATTTACTTGGTTGTTTATGCTACGTCATTGGCATATAAAACTATTCTCATGGCAAGAGTAAAGTCTGTTTAAAAAATAAATTAATAAACATTTAAAAGTACATAAGACTGACAATACGTTTTCTTGTTGTCAAATTACTTTATAAAAACTGTCGTAAAATGTTTAACAGTCAACTTAGGAGTATTACAGGCGCAGCAGGATGGAGGTTAACATTATAGTGAAAGTACAAGTATCATGAGCAATGTCATAGCATTTCATGCTTATCCACATGCTTTGCTTTAGTATCATCAACTGGTTGCCACACTCAGAAAACAATGGACGCAAAGGAATGTGTTCCTGAAGTCTGACTTCTATTTAATGATTCCTTCTTGTGTAGCTGATCAATAACATTGATTGTACTTGTAAGGAGCTTGTAGAGTAAAGAGTAAAATCAGAAATACTATGAAATATTGTTACAACTTAAAGTAACTACTTCTATTTATTCCTGTGATTTCAATGCTGAATTTTCATTAGTTATTACTCTAGTACTGAAGTAGCTCATGATCCTTGATGCAAAAGAAAAAGTCTCATGATGCAAAAAGAGATTTTACTATTATTTCAGCAGCTAGTAGATATGTGTCCCATATCTCCGACTGAACAGCCACGTCATTATTTATAAATGTATCAGTCTTTTACATGCCAAAGTCAATTTCTACATATCACGCCAAATAAAAACAGAAATTTGTGCTATACTCACCTTTATCATAAGATCGGGTTAGCTTAGAATAATTAATTAGGCTAGCTATTTTACAAATGGGAATACAACTAATTCACAATTTTTTTTGACATTCAAGCTAAGCTACCTGTAAAATTGATCGTGAAAAGTTCTTTAAAAGCATCTGGAAAGCAATAAATTATTTCTTAAAGTTTTTTTTGAAAAGCGTTTGCTGCATGGATTAAAAAATAATAGGCTAAATAATTGCATCAGACAAAATTGCGATGCAGGAAATCTTTTACATTTTAAGGTATTCAGAACAGATGAACAAAAATCTGAAAATATAAGCAGCAATACAATTTTAGGAGAAAGTTTTGCATATAGCATATGCCATTATAATTTTAAATTATTAATTATATAGAATTATAAAATAAAACACATTTTAATAGTGCCTGTTTTAGGCCTTTTCTTATTTTTATATTTTAGACATCCATCAATTATGGTGATGAAAAAATACTTAAGTATTCTAATTTGTTGAAATAGTGAATTGGTGGGTTTTTGTTAAATGTGAGCCAAAATCATCACAATTAAAATAACCAAAGACTTAAACTACTTCAGTCTGTGTGCATTGAATTTATTTAATACACAAGTTTCACAATTTGAGTTGAATTAATGAAATAAATGAACTTTTCCACGACATTCTAATTTATTGAGATGCACATATACATAGATGCCTCATTAGTGACTGTTTCTATGGGCCGCGATATGTAAGGATCTACGTATGTATCCATGTATACTATCTACGTGCCCGAGCCGTTGACACGTCACCTGCCGGAGGCTGTGGATGAACTCAGGAGAGTTCAGGAGAGTTGAACATTGCATGTATCAGAGGTAAAAAATGATAGAAATACTGTTCAGTTTCTCACACAAAGATAGATGTTGCCTTGGTTCTGCTTCATTGTAACTACTTAGAAAAGACATTTCACAGAAAATATAACTTAAATAGCTTCATCCAATCTGTCAATATGTGCAGCTGTCTGTCATGCATCTTGACAAAGTTTTAGCCTCAATGTCTTTCTAGAGTAGGCTAAACCTTAACACCAGCAGGTAAGGAATGTTACTCAACGTTAGTGCGTCAAAGCATCAAAAACTGCACAGGCTCTTGGATTGTGTAATCAGTATTACACAAGTTTTTCCAGAAACATGGACTGGTGGCTTTCTTTACCTCAGGAATTACTGCAAGAACTCACCATGTACAGAAGAAACGGGAAAGCCAAGAGGAATATCCAGAGGTAGAGATGAAAGCAGTTCGAGAAGGTACTCTGATGAGGGTCCACGTACCATCCTCCGGTCAGAGAGGCCCACACTCCCTGCCGCAATATCTGAAGAGCCTGAGAGCCCATCTTATCGCTTCTGGATGAGACAACCCAGAGATCTTGAAGTTCCTTGTCAAAGTTTCTAGTGCAGCACTTCCATTGGGAACCTCAGGACGGACTCTTTCGGACTGGTTATGAAAGAATTAGCAGAAAGCGAAAAGTTCCAGAACAACTTCAGACCTGTGTTCTTTTAGTATCAACTGTTTGTTTGCATGCTCCTTCAGCAGACCTCTGTTTGTAGTGCAGTTCATCAAAAGTTTTTGGCACAACTGTGACCCAAGGGCTACATGAAAACATTCATCCTGAGGAATCATCAAAACTGTTTGGTTTGGTTTCTTTACGACTTTCCAGCACTTTAAACAAACACAATTCCATAAATAAATCAGCTGCTCTGATGACATACTTAAGATCAACAGGCTATTTTGAATATGGTCATTTTAACCTATCTGTGGCTTGTTACTAAGGCATGAGACGTTTGTCTGATTTAGATAAAGTAGCCTAATATGGATTTTCTAGAAAATGCAAATAAGGAATCAGGCTTCGTTTAGGGGGCTATAATATATTTAACTAAATTTAGAGATGATAAGATGATATGTATATGCTCACTGAACACCTGCAATCTTCATACCATTATAGGCAGTGCAGAGAAAAGACAGACAGTAAGTTGTAATGTCTTCATTGGCTTTCTATGCTCTTGGAACTATTGTAAATATGGTATACAGCTTCAGAGTCCTGAGAATTAAATTTCTATATTTTTTTCAGAACAAATCTGTAAACCTTTCCCGTTCTCCAACTAGAGATATGTAAATATTACACCGTTTAGAGTTTTATATCTTAACTTACTGCTGATTTATTTTGACCTACAGCTATCTCCAGGCCTAAACAGTCATAATATACTCTCAACTTTTCTTGTATGGCAGTATCTGATCTCTACAGCTGGAGGAGGAAAAACTCTAAGCATCATCTGAAAGCAGTAAATCTTTTAAAGAAAGGAAGGCTGACAAATGTCTCAGTGGATTTGGCTTTAAACCATACAACTTCAGCTAATGATAGCATAGGTATGTTAGCTTGCATGAAGCAGCTTTGATATTATAATGAGCCTAAACAAAATTGATAGTAGAGAGATAAATTTCCAGCAAATGGTTCAATAGCACTTCAATGAAAACATGACTGGGATGTGAATATTTGTAGAACTGTAAACAAACCGTATTTAAACAGCAATAGCGCTAACGCTGACAGCTAACGTTAAATGTGAGCCCGAATCAACCTGTTAGGCCTAAAACCAATCAGATGGGACGCAAATATTATATTTAATCTATTTTATCAGTTTCTCGGCTTAATTAGAAGGATATCTTTCCTCTCAGAGTTCAATATCACCTGACACTCACTAGCCGAACATGCTACAAGCAGTAGAGCGGCACCTCTGACTTTGGCATGAGTGTTTTGTAGCGAAATAATCCGATGTTAGTGCACTCTTCCACTCCGTCAACACTCCATGGTTTATCTCGACCGGGTCTGCGTGAATTCCTCCAGAAACGATTGCAGGAAAACCGCAGGACAGCGAAACTGAACGCGAGTTAGCATAGGCTAATGGCAGCACTGAGTGCTTCCTCCTTATGACGAAAATAAAAAAACAAACACAAAATATCTCTAAGTGGTCACCACAGCAGCCATCTTCTCGTTAAGTCCAGGGCCGCTGTGTAAAAACTCCAGCGATAAAAGCCCAGAATGTGAGCTCGCTAAGTTCCAGTGTCGAATCGCTTCATTCACACAGGTAGCAAACACCCACCTACAGGAAGAGAACTGATGCAGCAACGATTGGCTGCTGTGGTTACCGCCCACATACAGGAACAGACCAGATGCTTCAATGCGATTGGCTGCAGCAGATGTCAGTCATCCAGTGCACGATCACTGATTTGATTAATCAGTCTTACGTCAGGTTGCCAATCTTTCAGTCATTCAAATGTTTATTGTCTTACAGTAAACGTCAATTTAAATGAGTAATTTATGTTGGTATTATAAACAGAAACTGGGAGTGTCAATATGGGTTTGTTTCTTTTTAATAACAATAACAGTTAATTTAAAGATTCCAGTTTCAAAAACTGTTTACAATAAATATGACTTCAGTAGTAATTAAAATCTTGATTGTATGTGTTTTTAGCACTTTCATAAGGTTAGATGCATGAATGATAATGACAATACAAATATATATTATTTTAATAATATTAATATTAATAACATGTATTCAGAGCTGGGAAGATTACTTACAAATTGTAATCCGTTGCTGATTACAAATTTCATGACAAAATTAGTAATGCAATCCATTACATTACACATTTTAGGTATTATAATCAGATTACTTTTTGACCTATATCATTTTTACATTGATTGAAATAGGATAAACTTGTACTAAATTGATATAAAAGTTCAGAGAGTAAACATATATTCCATTTGTTGTAATTATCAACATGAAGTACATTAAACATTATATGCCACCTAATAACTGCATGGTCTCTGTGTGAATGTCCACAAAACTGGAAGACTTTCTGAGTGTTTATATGCGGTAGGCTATTTTAGAAAGGAACATTTAAAATATGAAAAGAGGAATTATGGAGAATCAATAAATATGAATGAATAATTGCTATTGTGCAAATTATATGTAATTATGTAATCTATAAAAAAGTAATTGTAGTCTTTTAAAATATAATTTTATCTAATTACTTCATTTTTGGAATCTGATTATGTAATCCAGATTATATAAAGTGATCTTCCTTTGTGTTTGGCAGAACAAAGACATTCATACAGGTTTGGAACAACTTGAGGGTGAGTAAATGATGACAGAATTTTCATTTTTGGGTGAACTATCCCTTTAAATTGCAACAAACATTTGCAATTAACCTAAAATTTGTCTCAATTTTGCAGTCTCATTTTCTCAGTTACAGTTAAAAGCAGTGCCTTACTGTGTTTAAAAGTCTATCATTATAGTAAAATATTAGTATTAAAAAATGCTGATAGTATAAAGCTTTTATTCATCACAAATCTACCAAAAATACACCCCATGAGGTGCACTTTTGCATATTCTGCCCTACATTTAACATTGGACTGTCAAAGTTGATCAATGGCGTTTCCACTCACCTGACAGTTTGAAGGCTTTTTATCATCATACAAAAGCGCAGCTAATGATTCGCTGATGGTTTTGAAATGTGCTGAAGAGTCACCGCCATGATTTCATTTTTTAAATAAGTCACAGTGAATATAATTTTATTGTTTGATTCATGTAGTTACTGGTATAAAATGTAAGTTTCCTTAAAATGTAGATTGATGAATAAGTGGAAAGACAGCAGATGGCAGTCTCACGCTTCTTCAGTTTTTTAAACGCAAAGGCCTTCTGCTTCATTCTCATTCCAGTGGCATCCCAAGAGGCCCATTACTGCTCACTGTCTGTTAGGTATTCATCTCTCTGCCATTCCAGACCCATTTTTTAAACAAAGAGCATAAAATGACAGTCTTCTTAGAAAATACAGCAAAAGAAAGTCAAATCTTGCTTACTTATCAAACACTCATTTCAGTGACGTGGGAAGTTTTATTTGTACTCTTAATGCATTTCCTCTGGCGGGGCAGGTGGCAAAAGCGAACATTTGAGTTCATTCTATTTTGAAGGAAAATGGGAAGCAAGTACTAAATTATTCATCAAATCACAAATCCAGGGCTCAGAGTTCGGAAAGATGTGGAGTAGAATGGCATCAGAATGTGCTGACAGCTTTTCCTTGTCTTTAGTTCTTTGTTTTTTCTTAATGTGGGTTTTTGAAGATGTCAGAAGTTGGGAATCACAGTTTAAAAAGTAACTGCAGCAATAGGTGATAAACCTTGCCTTGCTTTCAGTTTCAAAGCTTGTGTCTTTGTTTGAAAAGCACCAATTCTTTCCCACTATTGATCAATATATGCCTTAAGGCTGTCTTGATGTTAGTTGGGTCTTATCTTTGGAGACCATAAACCTGAATGTTACAACCTCTAACAAGCTCGTGTTAATGCAGTCTAATATACAGGTGCATCTCAATAAATTAGAATGTCATGGAAAAGTTCATTTATTTCAGTAATGCAACTCAAATTGTGAAACTCCTGTATTAAATAAATTCAATGCACACAGACTGAAGTAGTTTAAGTCTTTGGTTCTTTTAATTGTGATGATTTTGGCACAACCAACCGAGAGAACCGCAACCTTATGAGGATTGTCAAGCAAAATCGATTCAAGAATTTGGGTGAACTTCACAAGGAATTGACTGATTTTTTATTGGTTTTATGGAGTATCCTAATTTGTTGAGATAGTGAATTGGTTGGGTTTTGTTAAATGTGAGCCAAAATCATGCACCTGTATATATTTACAGTATATAGGGGTGTTTTCTCCAAGGAAGCAAGGGAGGCAGTGCCTCAACGAAAAACTGGATGAGATTTGTAGTAATAAAAATAAAACAATGCAAATATGACAAAATATGGCATTAAAACGTGTATAAATAACTTAGAAAAAAAGAAATACTGTCCAACAATGACACCAGCAGGTAAAGTTCCAGCAGGAGTCCAAGTCTGTTTTGCCTCCCCTGAGCCCATTGAGTTTTAATAGGCCTCCTAAAGCATGTGGTAGGTTTAATGGGGAGTAATTGAGAATTAATGGGGAAAGTCATGTGAGAGGAGGCAATGCGATATGATTGGATATGACTGGTTATAAGCGGCTGTAACTGGTTCATGCGATGAATCCTGCCTTTACGAATCAGTCTGAATGAAGATGGAAAGATTAGTTAAAAAATAAGTAAACAGCTCTCATAGATATAACAACCTTGTTACATCAGTATAAGACTTGAAATGGCCTGAAAACACAATCTGTGGGAGTTTTTGAGTAATCAGCTTGGTGAAATTCAAGGTAAATCTCTGTGTCTGTGACCAATATTTACATAGCTTTAATAATTGATGATCAGAAAAAAGCAGAAATGGTTAAAAGTCAACTATTAAAAATAATAGAAGAAAAGTTAACTATTCAAAATAATAAGTTAACAATTAAAATATATTGTTTAAATTGTTACTGCCTTGTTGACATGACAATGTTAATGTATTTGGTATTGGCGGAAAGATCTGCTACACTGCTGCTACTGCAGCAGAGAAAGTACAGAGACTTGCTACTGCCAATACATCCACAACATGCTGCTGTGAGCTAGTAAGAAATATTGCTGCTGCACATTTAACAAATATACTCAACAAATTTATAACAAATAAATGTTGGGTTAAATACAACCCAGTGCTGGGTAAAATATGGATGAACCCAGCAATTAGGTTGTTTAGATCCAGCGGTTGGCTTACTGCCCAGAAGGCTGAGTTGAACATTTAACCCAATTGTTTGTTGAAAACAACCCAGCATGTGTTCTGTCCAATACTTACCCAGCACTGGGTTGTATTTATCCCAACCCAGCATGTGTTCTGTCCAAATACTTACCCAGCACTGGGTTGTATTTAACCCAGCATTTTTTTAGTGTATGAATCACCCCGTAGGTGATCTATACAGGTGGAGCTGGGGAAGGTGGAGGGTTTCTGAAGTGCACTGCTACTGCTACAGCAAACACTAGCCAAGTATTTGAATATTGAGCAGCGAGCTCATTGGCTACCGATACAGGAGAACCAATCAGCTGTGACATGATGTCATATTGAGTTAGATCTATCAGACTGCGCCATCTAAAGTTTCATGCCAGAACTTTATCCTTGTGATTTTCATGTAATCTACCATAATTAATCTACTGCATATGTTGTATAAACAATTGTTTGTAGTAATATTGGTTTATTCTCTGACAACACAAAACACTTCAGGTCACAAGACCTACAGTACATACTATAAGCAAACTTTGCATCAATTTGTCTTTATCCTTGTGATTTTCATGTGATCAAACATTTTATAGTAGGCAGAATTGGTACTTCAGCTTTACATTTGCTAGAATATAATTGAAACCACAGCCACTGACTAAATAAAAACACCCATTTAACTAAATGTGTTTTCTGTCCATATTGACCAAATGCAATTTACTCCAATAGATTTACAATAGACCCAGAATAAAGATGAAAACAGAAGTGTGTCATGGCCAGCTTTCATCATTTGAAAGCAATCAACACTACACAGCTTTTGAAAGGCTCGTTCCATATATAGCCTTATAAGTCTGAATCTTTTCCAAATTCAAGCTGCCTCTTATTCCAGGAAACTGCTCTCCATAAGCATGCTTTTAGCTCTAGCCTTTAAATAGTTCCATCTGTACTGCAGTGTGTATAGTTAGTTAGGAAACAAGTACCTCAAGAACATAATATACAGTGTGTGCAGAGTGAGGAATAAGAAAATGTGGAGCCGCATTCTATTCAAGACCATAGAGGAAGAGTGTTGTTTAGAGGCCCGACTACCTAGATCTGAGCAGTGTGACAGTAGAAGAATCTAAAGACGTCTTTGTATTAGCAGTATGTGGAATCTTCTGGAGTAGGATCCCATCAATATATAAGACCAGATGATGAAATTGCCATGTAAGACAAGGGCTTGACTGCACAGCGTGAGAGTTCTTACAGTGGATAAACCTTGATTTTCAGACAAGAAAGACGCTGGGAAATAACAGTTCTCTCATTGCCGGTTGCATTACCAGTAGTCTAAGATGAAACCTTTTATGTTTAATATTAAATCTGAAAGTCTCAAACTTCTGACAACAATAAATAAAGTGGTGCTTTCACAACTCTTAAAGAGATTCTGTCATAATTTATTCACATTCTTGTTGCTCCAAGCCTGTAGGACTTTCTTTCTACTATGCAACATAAAAATTCAATATTTTATTTCATGGAAGGTCATACAGGTTTAGAAGAACAAAACTAACAACATTTAAATTTTTGGGTGACTCACACAAATGTTTGGGGTGGGAAAATGTTAGATTTTTTAATTTGATGTTTTTGAGAATTTGATGTTTTTGATGTCTGTAAGCTGCATTTATTTGATTTCAAATACAATAAAAACTGTAATATTGTCAAATATTATTACAATTTAATATATATATATATTTGAACATAATAATTGTAAAATATTTGATGGCAAAGCTGAACTTTTCTCCGGACTTTAGTGTCACATGACCTTCAGAAATAATTTGATGCTCAGAAAACATTCCTTCCTATTATCATGTTGAAAACATATGCGCTTCTTAATATCTTTGTGGAAATGTAATTTCAGGATTGTTTATTGAAAAGAAAGTTCAAAAGAACATAATTTATTTAAAATATAAATCTTTCTTAATGATATTCATAAGTCTATATACCATCACTTGATCAGTTGCTGACCCCAAACATTTGAACGATAATTTCAGTCTCTTTAAGACAAACATTTTTTGAAATAAAAGAGATGACACTGACCAAATCAGTACGAAGTATAGAACCAAGTGTATTTTTCCCTCTGTCAATGTACACATATTTAGATTTCATCTCACAGTAACACTACAATTACATTAAGAACGGGAATATACTTTGAACAGCATAGGTAAATGACAATTATATTTTAAAATAACAAACAAAACAAACACACACACAAAAAAACCCATCAATGACGTAAACAAAATTATAAAATAAAAAAAATGTAAAATGGAGGTATAATGGTGGAGGTGTAATGCTTCATTTTTTTTTTTACCAAATTCAATAAAATCCCAAAACATTATTTCCCTCCCCCAGAATTTCACATTTGAAAATCACTTCGTGTAACTGAAGTAATATCTATTGTGAATAACTTTTTTTATTTGCAGAGAAAGGACTAAACAAAAACGCTTTGCAATAACAAGGAATGTCAATTCAGGAAAAACATATTTTCAAATGTGAGAAATATCTAGACAGTATACTGTATGTTTTTTTCTTCCTTTTTTCCTCCTTTCCAGGAGGTCTCCTTAGATACAAAAGCCTGGACACAATGTTGTGTTGCTTTATCCATTAAAGTCTTGTCAGTTTGCTCCTTTTCACTTTCTTTTAAGGTTTGGGAGGTGGTGAGCTGGCATCCCGATGAGAACGAGTTCCTTTTTTTCCCTCCTAGAATAGATGCCACACAGTTCTCAAAATATGATTTCGCCTCCATTCTCTTTATCCTGTTTGTTTCACTGTCTGCAGTCTCATTCAGATGGGTATTGGGCTGTAGTTTCACACCATAGAGAATATAGGAGGCAAGAGAAAGAGTTATCGTAGTCTTGTGTATATCTTTCTCATGCCGGAGGACGAACGAGGACGAACACTCACACAAGCGCACACACACATACCCATACGTACAGTATGCACGATACACACAAACCTGTCTCCTGAAGCATTTTAAACAATGTCCTGTATTTACATAGATACAACATCTTTTGTCCAAGCTTATGTTCAGTTCAGGACAGTCCCGCTTTCTGAGGTTTATTTTGTCCGCGCCGTGCTCGCTCATGGTGCTATGAATCCCTCCGGGTGAGATGAGAGTTATCAACTTTATGTATTTCATATAAAAAAACTCCCATGGAAAGCTGAATGTGAATACATCATGCATGGAACAGAATTAGTAGCCTAACAGATCACAATGTTTTGGCACCATGGAGAGAAAGAGAAAGAGAGAGAGAGATGCCTACTGAATGCCTTTCATTTGCCTTTTTAAGTACCTTCTGAGCTCTTCTACACCTGCTGGTGGAGGTGTTGCTGTCAAAGCAGGCTTCACCGTCTGATCTGCCATTCTAAGCGAGAACGTGTTTATTAAACCATGGCAGATAAACAACAAAGAAAAAATAAGATTCATGTTAGTTTCATGGCGGAGAGAGAGATAAATCGTAATTTCTACACTGACAAAAGATACCAAAGTGGAAATGAATTCAAACTCTTCGGCTCAATCAGAGAACGAAACAGAAGATGTGATGTTATCTGCCGCCTTTCCAACCAAACACGTTTTTTCCCTTCGAAAAAGGTGTCAGAATTAACATCTCCACAAGAACTGATGGGAGCATCTGCTTGTCTCTTGCAAATAACTAACACAATCGCTTATGTTCTTCATGAATTATTACAACGAGGGCCAGCGAACGTCTCGTTGAAGATCTCAATTTCATAGCTCTGTGAAGATAATATTAAACAAATGTTCAAGAATAGCACCAAAAGCTTGTGTGCGGAGACATCTGTTAAACCGGCGGGTTTTCTCTCCCTGTCCATGGTGTTTCGTTACTCTCCCGTGGAGGCCCGGACCACGCAAAACATAAATTTTTAATTGCAAAGAGGGCATTACATCATTTGGAATGTAATGGAAGATTTACTTTAGACATGATAGCGATAAAATTACATACAACAATGGCTTCGCAAGACAGAAAAGAAAGAAGGAGCTATCACTCAGTGTTCCTTTCTCCTCATTCCCTACGTCCGTATCTTTCAGAGGCAGAAAAACATTTGGAGAAGTAAACAGAAGATTGTGTGGCTTAAATGTTTGAGGATGCAGAGGAGGTGATTTGAAGATTTAAAATCCTCAGCACACTTCCTGTCTGTGAACCTCCTCCACGGTCTCTCTCAGACGTAATACTCCTTGTCTTTATTCTTCTTGCCTTTGGTGGTCGTCTTTGCGACGGCTGCAGTCGTGCTCGGCGTCTTCTCTTTGACCACGGCGCCATTGCTTTCGGATCCCAAATTGCGGCCCTGGTCCACTTGATAAGAACCTTCGTCTCGGTTGCGGTACTTGTACATGGCGTAAAGGAGGATGAGGATGCAGAGGGCGGCAGCCGCCACGATACCCACCACCATGCCTGTGGTGCTGCTGGACTCCCTGATTACCTCCACGGCGCCCGGGTGGCCCTTCTCCATCAGGTCGGTGGGGTGAGCTGTGGGCACATGGGGGAAACCAGGTGGGTAGGTTAACCCTGGAGTGTGACGGGAGGACGGGGCGGGTGGCAGGAGCACCTGGTCACGGGTGTTCATTTTGCCTGCGGGGATGTGGAGCTGGTTCGGGTGTGTGGTGGGGCCAGGGATTGGGGGGTGGTGGTCACCTGGGCTCTGGCCTCCGCTCTTGCCCACGGCAGGGGGCGGCGGTAGGACCGTCCTGTCTGTGACCATAGGGGAGTTTTTGTAAAAGTCCTCGTCATCGGACTCCGTCATTTCTCCGGAGCCAAAGGCCGATACCTCCATGGGGTCGCCACAGTCCTCCTGGTCTGGAGGGCATGGCGGGCGGGGGTCGGACAGGACGAGGGACTCTTTGGTGGTTTGGAGAGGGGTCAGGGATGTGGGAGGGGCGGGCATGGCAGGGTAACGGGTGGCTATGGGAAGGGGGTCTTGGGTGTCCACAGTAATTATGGGCAATACAAGTTCACCTCCTGGAATTAGAGAGGAGAAAGGGTGAGAGGAAGAACAGTTAGCAAGAACTTGAGAATGTCTACATGCACATACACACGCACTCTATTAATAATAGAATTAGAATGTATTCAAAGACAAAGATTCTATACATAATATTTTATATTCACATGTAAAATGCTACAGTATTTTCTAAAACTACTCAAATGACTAACATAAACATGTCTAGATCACTACAGTAACATGTAAAACAGAACCAACTAATATTTTGAATAGCTCTCGGCTCTTCTTTGGTTAAACAAGATAGCAAACCATGGTGTTTGGGTAACTTACATCAACAAATAGGCCGCATGATTTTTGCATGGGAAAAAAGCAAATTACAAAAAACAAAGGTGTGTAAGATGGTCCCTTTATAAGCACAACTTTTCTCCCCTTTATACTCTTTGACACACTCATCTGTGCTCTAGGCGTTAATTAGACAGATTTCACTATGCAATGATCAAATCCTCTGCATATGTGTGATTAAGTTAAATGCTGTGTCTCAAAACCTAGTTAGCTGATTTCTGTCTAATATAGGGAATTGTCTATATAAATCTTATTACAAACAAAATGGAGGCTCATGAGTGGATTTGACTGATATGAGACCTGAGATGCTCTTTTAAGGCAGGAACTTCTTATTCTGATGTTGGCATGCGATTACAAATCACATGCCACACGTGATGAAAATAAAGCACACAGACAGCCAAAACGCATTTTAATTATACACACTACTTTTGGGGGTCAGTAAGTATTTATTTTTTATTCAGCAAGGACACAGTAAAGCCATATATAATTTTAGAAAAGATTTATATTTCAAATAACATTCCTTTGAATGAGCAAATGGCTAATTTAAAAGGAGAGTAATGGCTGCTGAAAATTCAACTTCATTAACAGCATCGAACTACATGTCTTTTTTTCTTCTTTTTACAGTAAAACAATTGGCCAAAATATTATTATATTTGCATTTTTTATCATTTATTACTATATTTCTTAGCAAATAAATACTGTTTTCTTCAAAAAATACAAAAAAATGAAAAGATTACCAACAACAAACTACTAATGATGTGTGTACAACCTCATCATGTTTTTAAATATATGTATATATATATATATATATATATTAGTGGTGTCCTTATCTATGAAACAAAACAGCTAGACTCTTATCGAATAATGGATACAATTTGTTAATCTATTGACCTCAAAGTTGGGTGTGTGTGTGTGTGTGTGTGTGTGTGTGTGTGTGTGTGTGTGTGTGTGTCGGGAGTGCACAAATGATGCACAAACATTTAGGCATGCAGCTGACTTGATTTTGAGACAGAGCCAATAAATAGGGCTGTTGTAGCAATTATTTAATAAGAAATGTCTGGGTTAATGTGTTCAGTTTTCCAAACGTTCACCTATCATTCATCAACTCAAATATGGCATCTGACAAATGTCAAACAGCAACAGCTGATTTTCCAGATGGGCCATCAGAAACAACCTAACGACGCTATTGAATGTTTGTGTGCAACATAATGCTGCAGAGAAATAGCGGCGTAATACTTCCATGTCTATAAAATCTCGGTTTGATTTGGTCATATACTGATATATGAATGCTCAATACATCTTTCGAATGATGGAGTGGAAGACTTACGCTTATGAATAGCCCAGATGGTAGAATAACAACGAAACGTTGCGCTTTTAACTAAACAGGATGCGCTAAATGAACTGCTAAACTTGAGAATTACTTCTTTGTTTATTGCATTTATGGGGTTAATATGTGTGTATGCCTAAGCATTATGTGAAATTAGAACATCAGACGGACAAATTAAAATTGACACTATATTTTATATTCAACTTAAGCTATTTCCTAAATATTTGCAATAGTTTCATTTTACATATAAAACATGTTTTTACAAAATTGAAGCTGGAACTGCACTACATCCAACCGTAATATATCCGCAAGTTATTAAAATCTAATGCTTAATTAAAAAAAATATATATATATTTAAGAAAGTAGTTTGATCTGATGTCTGTTCTGCCTGTGAGCATCTGGAGCATGTGTGGGTGTGCATGGCCTCAGTGCTGCTGTGTGTGTTTGTACTCACCAGTGCCGGGCTCACACTCCTCCAGATCCTCATCAAGCAATCTGAAATTGTAACTGTTATCTTATTTGCCCAGTTTTCATTTAAGCCCACCATTTTCGTCATATTTTAGTCCCTTATGCCCCAGGTGTTTTCAGCCTTTTTCACATTAAAACATTTCACTAACTTTTCTATTATTATTACTACTTTCCTTTTAATATTATAGTTTTACTCTAAAAAAACCTTTACGGTAAAATACCGGCAGCTGTGGTTGCAAGAAAAAATATGGTAGCAACATTTTAAGTTTTACAGACTTAACTTAATTCACAGTAATAAAGGGTATTTCAATAATATACCAACATATTGAATTATTAATATCTGTTTTGTACCATTGTAACACTGACAACCACCAAAACAAAAGGTTGTGAATGTCACATGATGAACCAAAGTTCACAAACACAACAGCTCTTCCACAAGCTGAAGACTTAAATACTTAAATATAGAAGGTGCATATAGTGATATTTCAGTATCACTTGCTGTGCATACTCAAATAATGCAATAAATGTTAATTTAACAACATTAGATGCAAGATAAAACCCTAATGTACACAACTTTTAAGAAACAACGAAAATGTGAAGTGCCATGCAGGGAATTCTGGGAATGTCAATTTTCGGTTTCTCACTTTAAATTATGCAATGACTTGTTCTTTTAACTTCTAAAAAAAGTAATTGAACAGTTTTACTGTAGAATTACAGTTATTCACCGTATATACACTGTATTAACATACTGTTAATTAACACATTTTTACTGTTGCATTGTTACAGCTAAATATTTTTCTGTTAAAATCACAATTGTTTAAAAGTATAAAACAATAAAATATAGTATACAGAATAAACAATAGAAACATGAATTATTAAAATGTTAAACTACGATTATTTAAACAGAGTGGAATAAACAAACATTTCTATATATATTGTGAGATTTATATACATTTAAAAATTACAGTTGTCTTGGTTATTTTCACCACAATAAACAATTTTGCCCTTAATTAATTAATAAGATTTTGTTTTGTTTCTTTAAATCAGTGTAATTGTTTACCAGGGAGACTATGGAATCAGTGAATAGCATATTTTGATATAAAATTAGAAAATATTATTTATTATATTTGTTTTAAATGTAATTTATGACTTTGTAAAATTATGCAAAAAGTGTGAAAATTAAATTTAATGTATTTAGGATACATAAAATATTACCTAGGAAATTACTCTTAGCAAGACAAATAAGTCTGGCATTTTATATAAAAATTATGTACATTTCACTTCCACCACCTCCTAAATTGTGGTGGAAATGACAGTGTTTGAAATGTCATTTTAAAACACTGTAATGAAAATACTCATGACATCCAGAAAATTAAATAATTCTTCTATGATGTACGTCCGCCGTTTAAACTGTATTTTCTGAACATCCACAGGCTCAAAAGCACCCACGGCTGAAGAAACACCCATTGACTGCGAAGCCATTTATTCAGCTCTTATGATGCAGCGATGCTAGACCAATTGGCTTCGCTGCCCCTTGGTTTGACCTGAGTTTGAATTAACATTCCCGACTCATACCTCACATTCATAAAACATGTAATTGGATCTGGGCCATGACTGATTTGGGCACATCAGTTTGTCCTTTCCTATCGAGAGGTCAGAACAATTTCGCTGTTCACTCATACTCATACTTATCTGTTTGCGAGGCTGGGAGCATCGACAGAATGAGCCTCCCATTTTGAAGGCTAGATGAGGTATATGGAGGCATTTATTGATGGTGACACCAGTATTTGCATTCGTGCTCTCTATTTTAATACACACAAACAAAAACACAGCTAGAAGAATACCTTTTTAATATGCATGTAATGAAAACAATCATCTTAAGCATCATAAACTATTATAGTTGAGCCCTAAAGGTTCATGTGTGTGCTTTCCATGATGCGATTACTAAGATAATACTTTTTCCTTCTTCATTCAAGACCCGATAAGATTCTAGCTTAATAAATGCAAACATTCATCACCTCTGTATTTAAATACTTGTAATTTTGACCACGACTGATATGCATATACTAACTGCATTGGCTTGTAGAGAGTCTTAATCTGTCTGGGTGAAACAGTGGCGTATTGATCTATTCCACATTTTGCTAGCATTTTTCTTGTTCTTTGGCTGTTCACCATTGTCAGCTACAAATATTTCCTGCCTGTATTTCAAAACCTGGCCAGAGCTAAATTACTTTCGAAGGTAAGCTTATTGAGAAAAACATTCTGTTTTAAAGCCTTTCCATTATATCAGCAATGTTAGTATGCTTTATTTACACCAAATATACAAAAACATTTCATGTTCTCGACATCCATCAAATACTGATTTTGCTGAACTCTGCTGAAACGGTAAAAAGACGACAAACATTAAATGTACAGAAAGCACCATCAGGGTTATTTTAAACAAAAAGCCATGCTTTGAACAATCAAAGCGTTTACTGGGACAAAAGAAAAGCTGTGACAAATTTGCTTGGTTTTTGAGTCTGATATACAAATACTAAAGACTTTGACATTTCGAACTTCTAATTAAAAGACGCATTTCAGCATTAGTTTTGCCTGACTGACTTTATTAAAGGATAATTAGCGCGCTTCTTATCTGCACTTCTGCACAATGCTTATGTGTATGGTAAGACAAGTTTATTAAGAGCACTGAAATTGCAGGTTGTGTTTTGATATGTGCATTCATTTCTGACAAATACACCATGACAATGTTTTTTTTTGACATGGCAAAAAAAAAGTCGGGGGCACTTTAAATGTCCTGATCCTTATATTATAGTGTCGTGTCAGCTTGATCAAGGGCTTACTTAATAGACACTATTCACAACGGCACAATTTCCAATGCACTACAAGAGCACTGACGTGGGCTGTGATTTACGTGGTGTCGTGAAGGTTCACTTCAAAAGCACCACAAATTTGAAGTCCAATTTGAGCTTGTGGAAAAGCAATCTTAGAACAAAAGATTTGTGCTGCTGGAGGTACGGACGCTTTGATACAAAACAGCACAAGTCGTTCAAAATGAGGCTGAAATAATAACATATGTCTGACTCTGCAGCTCTGACTGATTTTTAGAACACTTGATTTGAGTTTGAAATGTACACGGAGTAGATTTGATCTTCAAATATTCAGATATTTTCCCTCCAAGGTCTGATGTGAGCTACCTTCCATACTATTTCCGACAAAGGGAGCTGCCTTAATAGGGAGCGTCTTCATTGTCTGGGAACATTATAAGTGCTTGATCCAGAACTCACTATGTAAGCTTGTTTACCACACAAGCGATCCACATGGACTTATACATTTATTACAATTAATTGCAATAAAGTGTAGCATTAGAATGCTGCTAAACTAGCAACACAATATTCTGCATGGGACTGACTCACAATTAATTTCAATAATGTAACAGCATGTTGCTAAAATTGTATAAGGCAGTTGATCAAATCAATTAATTTCAATGGTGACTAGAACGTTGCTCTAATACTCTGCATGATATCAACTCCCAATTGATTGCAATATTAGTATACTGCTAAACTAACTAATTAAATATCTACAGGATCAACTCAAAATTGATTTTAATATATTATAATATTAATATATGTGACCCTGGACTACAAAACCAGTCATAATTCGCTGGGGTATATTTGTAGCAACAGCCAAAAATACATATGGGTCAAAAAGATCACATTTTACTTTTATGCCAAAAATCATTAGGATATTAAGTAAGATCATGTTCCATGAAGATATTTTGTAAATGTCCAACTTTAAATATATCAAAACTTAATTTTTGATATGCATAGCTAGAACTTAATTTGGACAACTTTAAAGGCAATTTTCTTAAGATTTAGATTTTTTTCACCCTCAGATTCCAGATTTTCAAATATTTGTTTCTCGGCCAAATATTGCAAATTTATACAAGTGCATCTCAATTTCATTTCAATATACAGGTGGTGTTTCCTGCTTGACATTTCTGCCTGCCGCACCTCCTCCAGTGCACCTTTGAGTCAGCTGCAGGGTCATCAGCTGGTGCCACCGTTCACTGACGTTTCGCCCCCTATCCAGTACATCTCCCGGTGGGGGGGCAGTGGCTTGTGGGGACATCTTCCCGATGGAGTACCGATGGAGTACCGAGCCCCAATTTATGTCCCTCCTCCGTAGCCACAACCAGTAGCTTGCCTTCTCTGCCTCCTAAGCCAGCTCCTTGATGGCTCTCCTCAGGCTTATCTCGGTTGTCCCAGCAGCTCGGAGAAGCTGGATTGCGGACTTTTTAATGAAGCCCCTGCATCCTACTTTTACGGGATGGATGGTCGCGGTCCATCCCCCGTCTCTGCACTCCGCCGCCAGATCAGAGTACTTGAGCCGCTTGAACTCGTGCGCCGCTTGTATTCCCTCTTCCCATGGCACAGTCAGCTCAATAATGAGGGCCTTCTTGGCTGCTGTGGCCCACACCACAGCATCTGGCCTTAATGTTGTCTGGGTGATCTCTGTTGGAAAGATAAGCTGGGTGCCCAGATCAACACGCATCTCCCAGCAGACATGTTGTCCTCCCCGCCACTGTCTTCTGCCCGCCTTCTCCTGGTCTGAGGAACGGAACGTTTGGGTGAAGGGTAACCGAAGAGCTATTTGCCCAGACTCTACATCTTTCCAACTGCTCCGCCAACTTCCTCAGCATCTGATTATGCCGCCACCTAAAGCGACCCTGCGTCAATGCAACGTTACACCCCGACAGGATATGTTGAAGGCCTGCGTTGGCTTTATTGCACAGGGGGAACTTGTCCTCACTTCCGAACCACTGGAGAGATTTTGGGGACAAGGGAGGGTGTCATACGCTGCCCTCATGAGGAAGCTGAGCCGTGACGGCGGAGTTCGCCAGATATCTGCCCAGGTTATGTCCCTGTTACTGATGTCCTCCCAGCGGGTCCATGCTCCTTGTTTGCACTGGGAAACAGCCTTGATGAGGTAACGGTCCTGTTCCACTTGTGAGACCTCTTCCACCACCATGGACTTCCTCTGCTCTCTTGTGGCTTTGGACCAAAACTGGACTGGCTCTCCAAGAATTGGTGGGTTTTTGTTAAATGTGAGCTAAAATCATCACAATTAAAAGAACCAAAGACTTAAAACTACTTCAGTCTGTGTGCATTGAATTTATTTAATACACGAGTTTCACAATTTGAGTTGAATTACTGAAATAAATAATCTTTTCCATGGCATTATAATTTATTGAGATGCACCTGTATATACAAATCATACATCAATGGAAAGCTTATTTATTCAGCTTTCAGATGATGTATACATTGCAATTTCGAAAAATTGACACTTATGATTGTAAAAAAAATATTTCAACAGTATAACATTAACATGCTGCTAAACTAATGATGACGTACTGTACATGACATCTACTCTCAACTAATTTTAAGAGTGGCATTAGCGTGTTGCTAAGCTAATTATTAAATAATATGTATGGAACTCCCAATTATGTTGCTTTAATAACTAAAAAAATATATATAAAACACAAATATTAGGTAAAATAACCAATTTAAACTACACGTATCTATAAAAATGTCCTTTTTACACTGTGAATGTAATATAGTTCATAAATGAATTAATTTGTAGTCTAGACACAGTGTTTGGTGCTCTTCCATATAAATGTCTTACTCATCTTGGGGAGAAGAGGAGAGGAGTGGTGCACTGGGACTTCCTTGGCACTAAGCTGTTTCACTCAAATCCCCATTTCCCTGCTATTGCTTTGTATGACTATTTACACCCAGGCCAGCGAGGATTAGGAGTGATTCACAGTGCACATGTGAGAGAATCCACGCCCGTCCTCATTTGCGCTAATGCGTGCCGCTAGTGGCTATGGATCTAGGCAGTTTCACTATGATTGACACTGATTGTTATTGAGCTTGCCCTTTATTCTTATCAACGTGCATCTCCTGATCAATGGAGTTGAACACCACATGAATAAAGGCTGACAGTGGGGGAGGCAAACGCTCCTAACTTGCTACCATAATGTGATGAATGGGGGGCAGAGGCAACACACATGTCAGATATGACACTCAATATCCTCCATATTAATAGCCTTGTGCTCCAGCGCTTTACAGATGCTGCTTGAGGTTAATGTGTTTTCTTATGCTGTTAACAAACTTGAAATATTGCTGGATTACGAACAACAACGGTCAGTCTATGCTTTCACAACAAGAGAGGAACAAATATTTTAAGGAAAGTCTTTATTCACTAGTAAATCATGGCTCAATAGTGTAGATGGCCCCAAGTTATTTAGCTGAAAAACATTGATTTTGTCCAAACCGTGAGAATGATATGATTTGTGATATTTTTTTATATACTACATACTATATATACTGTATATATGTATATATATATATATATATATACACACACACACACACCCACAGTTTGGAAGTGCCCTTTTCTTCTAAAGAAGTCCATATAATGAATGTACAAGTCATTGGTGGTTGGTGATTAGTTTTTGGCTCAAGGTGTGCATTTAAAGCAGAGCCTGCGCCCCAAGGACAATTTGAAACAAGCCAATTAGAGCTTAGCCTCAAATCACATGCTTTTGAAAAGTTTGTGTACCTACATATACACTCATTAGTCCGGCGCCCCGCACACAAATATGAAAGAAATATAGTTTCGATTTTTAGATTTTCAATAAATTATAATATAACTAACATTAGAATACTATGACTAAATTATTTTATTTAGTTAATATTTGCAATATATTTTTAACTTAATGTTAACAAGTTAAAGGGGCTAACTTGAAGGGGGGGCCCCAGCGCCCCCTATTGACCAGCCGCCACTGTTTAAATGGCTTTGGGCTCTCTTGTGTGAGACGCGAGTGCAACGATAATAGATGTGTCCCTCTAGAAAATGCAATAAATGTGCGTTCTGTGTGAACGGCTTGGCTTCAGTTTTGAGCTAAACAACATCTACTCCACATTGATGTTCTCGTTTTCTGCAATATTTTGTACGTGCAGCACTGCATCGAGTGGGTTCAACTGGACAGGCAAAAATAAAGCATACAAATGCAACGACTCCTCGTCATCGCATTTTGTGTGCCAAGCTGCCTGACGGACACCTACAATTTGAACGCAGTGTTTTGCTTATGAATGTGGATGTTTATTTTAAATTCAACGAATATTCGAAATGCAAAGTTTTTTGAAAGCCCTAATTACACATTAGGGCTTTCAAAAAACTTTGCATTTCGAATATTCGTTGAATTTAAAATGAAATATACTGCTGTATTTTCTGCTGGAGGTCCTGGACATCTTGTTTAGACACATGGCATCATGAATTCTATCAAATACAACAGATAAAAATCAAAAAGTAACTGACTCTGTTAGAAATCTTATAATGGGCCATGTTTGAGTCTTCCAACTGTACACTAATCCAAACACAAACCTCAAAAACAACACAAAAATTAGTCACTGAGCCCAAAACCAAGCTTCTGCTATGGCCATCCCAGTCCTCTGACCTGAACCCTAAAGAAAATTAGTGAGGTGAACTGAAGAGAAGAAGCTCCGTCATGGAGCTGTGAATCTGAAAGATCTGGAGAGATTCTGGATGAAGAAATGGTCTCTGATCTCTTGTCGGGTGTTCTCTAAACTCATTGGGCATTATATGAGAAAATTTAGAGCTGTTAAACTGCGGTTTCAAGGTTTCAAAAAGTATTGAATAAAAGGGTGCCATTAAATACGGCCAATGTGTATTAGAAAAAAAACAGTTATTTCCCATTTTAAAGTCTTACTATCCAATGAAAGGTTAGATGTTTGAGATTTTTTTATTAAAAGATCAAAAGGATTAACAATGCAGATTAATTTTCACAGCCTTCTTTGATCATATTTACCAAGGGTGCCAATATTTTTGGCCATGACTATATATATATATATATATATATATACACACACACACACCATATTAACTTCATATTAACCTCAAGCAAATTGCAAAAAAATATACATTTATGGTGCCTTTTAAAAAATCACATTAAAAAAAGAGTTTTTAGAATCAGTTGGGATTTTATCTTCTGAATAATATTTTGTTGTTAGTTTAGCAACATGCTAATATTACACTATTGAAAGCCAGGCTGAATATTTTGTTTAGCAATATGCCAATGTAACACTACTGAAATTATTTGTGATAGTCATGAATATGCTATAGTGCTTTCTAGTTAACAAAAAAAGTAAAACAAATTTATGAACTGAGTAGGGGTGTAACAGTACGCGTATCGAACTGAAACGGTTCACAGGGTAAATTCCAAATGGAAGTGATCATCCCTATCCCCTTGGAATGGGGTCATGCATGCCATATAGTCGTTTGGAATGCACTTGGCAAAGGGAGAGACAAAATGTTCTCATTATCTTCAGCTGGGATGTTCCCGTGACAATGCAGCATGGTGTGCGTCAGCAGATGTCACTGTCTTAATGGCATAAATGTCTTTTTATTGTTGTTAGCATAACTGTTGCAGATGAACATACACTTTATATTTTAAAACGTTTTTAAAGTTTTTTTTGCTATATAATATATAAAAACGAATATATACAAAACTTTTTAAAATATAAAGAGTATATTTTTTTATGCCGGTGTCTGTCAGTGAATATGCTGCCGCAGAGTGCTGCGTTTTCACGGGAACATCCCAGCTGAAGATAATGAGGAAATTACGTCTCTCCCTTTGCCAAGTGAATTCCAAACAGCCACATAATGGCACGCACGTGCCCTGTTCACTGCAAAGTCCCCACTCCAAGGGGATAGGGATGATCACTTTCTTTTGGAATTTGCCCAGTAAACCATTTCTGTTCGATACGCGTACCATTACACCCCAAGAGCAAGAGTATACAATGAAGTGTTTTGAATTCATTGTTTGCATTGAGATGCTTTATATTTAATTAGTAAATGTATAAATTGAATGGCAAACTTAGATCAATTAACCATCTATAATTAAACATATATTCTTTTCCTGACACATATAACTGTAGAAAACAATTCCTTTAATCGGAGTAAAAAATTCAAAACCGTTAACCGTTTTGTTTAAAGTGTTTGCTTTCACAAGAAAAGTGCTACAGCTCTAAATATGTTTCTCTAGGCTTAGAAAATAATGACTTGAGAAAATTGCGGGAACGTTCAAAGGACATGTGACTAGTAAAATACTATGTGTGGGAGGAATGAAAAGAAAAGCATATGTGGGGGAGATATATCCTGACACATGCGAATCCGAGCATTATGATTATTGTCCTTCAGGGCCTTCCAGATGCAGAGTGACAGCTCTTTTTCGAGCAATAAATGACAGATTTTTCACCCCAGGGTGGTCTGTCCTGTCAGCTCTTTTACTGCTGATACCAACTGGACATCTTGTAAAACAAAATTCTATATAAATGCAACAAAATCCCTCGTTCAGGGATGGCCCATCTCTCTGGATGAATGAACCGTCCACCTCCTGTCCTTACCTGCGTAATACTGTCCTTCAGGCTGGGAGAGCGCTGTCTACGGGTGGTGGTAGTGGCCATGGTGGTGGTGGTCTCCATTATGGTGGTGGACATGTCTGCCGCAGATGGAGGGGTGGCCGAGGTGGTCTCCGTAGACAGGACAGAGGGTGCGTCTCCAACCAAACGCAAGTTTCCTGTCACCTGCACATTTGGATCCCCCTCGGCGGCCAATTTTAACACTTGCAGCCCGTTGTAGTACAGGCCTGAGATCTGGCCCTGGAATGGCCGTCCCTTATCCTGACCTCCCACCTTTATAGCCGCCTGGCTGTTGAAGATAGTCAACTGCCGACCTGTGATGAATCAGAGAGGAGATGGAGAGAAAGCAAGATATAGAGACAGAGAAAGAGAGAGAGCAGTACGACAGCAAAGAGAGACAGAGAAGCAAAAATTGACCATGAGTACAAGCTGTTTTTGGCATCACCGACATGACGTGTCTAAATCAGCTGATAACACTTTTAACATTTAAACCTGGCGATGGAAATCTCCAACTCTAATGTCAGCTGTATCTGACCCGGTTAGTGCAGGGGATAAAATGTTGTATTAAACATGATGCCAAAGATCAATCCTGAAGCCTGAGGTGGTTCCTCTATGAGGGCCAGACCGAAGAGCCCCTATCATTATAGAATAATGGCTGTATATTATAATTTGAGCCTCATTAAACTAGTAGGGCTTGAGCTGTGGATAATGAACTGAATAAGGAGGACCAAATTGGAATACAATATTTATGAGTATGTAGAGTTTTGGATATGTTTTATTCAGAAACAGAGGCCTCGTTGATGCTAATCTGCATGAATAAGTGTCATCTGCCAGCTCAAATGCTATTGTGTCTCTGAGGCGAGAGGAGTTTCTCCTCAAGCCCCACAAATAGACATACATGGGGCACACACACCTGAACACACACACACTATGCCTCTGCAATGAGGATTTCATCCCTGATTCTCCACTGAGTTGTCACGGTGTCATATCACAAAGAATACACCACTGGTTGAATTGATCATTGAGTTGACGATCATGAAAATACAAGAAATCTAAAATCACTATTAGAAAAGCTACAACAGGTAGTCACGGCGCTACAGGTTTGACTCAAGTGGTTTTGAATTATAATAGTGAATGTTAAGCAATCGGGCTAAACTTTAGATATCATTTAATGCCAACAAAACCTCCAGAATTACTACTTAGAGAGGAAAAGGTTGGTTAACTCAAAGTGCCATTTCCTTTGGCCCCTGAGAGCTGGACTGCCGCCATCCATTTAATCCTGATGAACAGGTACTCTGACACAGTTGATTATGAAGTGGGCAGTTGTTATCCCCTCTGTGAGAGCCACTTAATGCTTAATGAAGGGTTGCCATTTAACACAAGTAGGGTCTCAATTTTAACAGTTGAAAATAACCAAGTTTGACATGAGAGTGGAGATAAAAAGACCATCATCTCAGAAAGGCATGTCGTAATAGAGCGGGAAGAAGCCAGATGGCCACTTTCCACTTGCACATGTTCTTTTTTCGTACAGTGAAAAGATTATTCTGATTAATGTGTGACATTAAGGACGGTTACATATGCTGACATAATACAGTATGTTGTAAAGTACTGAGAAAAACGGTATAAATGATAGTCTCTCGTTATCACTTTAGTGATAGTAGCACATGGAACCTAAATGACAGTTCAGCCAAAAATGTTTAAAATATAAAATAACCTATTTTAAGAAGATTTTTAAATATTTATATTTTGAGAACAGTTTTTCCTATACATTGAAAGTCAATGGGGACCAAAATTACATTACTTACTGTCTTTCTTGGTATGGACAATTTTTTAAATATATTTTATTGATTCAGCAGTGTTGAAAATAAATTAATTTTCTTTTCTTTAATTTTTTATTCAGTCACTGGAATAAAGCGACCAGGACAGAATCTAAAATGTATCCTTTTGTGTCCTGTGAATGTTTGGAGCAACATGAGACATTTGTATAAATAATGACATTATATTCATATTTAGTTGCATTACTCCTTCTATTTAAAACTGTGCAATGAGATTTAATTTCCTCGCATGTCAGGCATAATGGCAAAAAAAGGTGTTCCTGTGATTTATTCAAGGTTGACAGATCTTTTATTTGCGTCTAAATGTGAGACCCAGTGACAGAGGTTAAAAGATTTAACAGAGGAGAATGAGGAGACCAAAGAGCCTTTGAGATAAAGAGCACGAGGCACAGACAAATTTCTCACACAAAGACCAGTCACTCAGTAAAATGTACCATTCGTACAAGACACAGACCTGATGTATGAGGGCTTTGTGTCATTATCATTACTTATAGATTAGAACTGATAAATAATTACACATGTTAAAGGGACATTGTTAATCACATCTGAATGTGCAAAGGCATCAATTTTTTTGACATCAATTTTCCTCTCATTTGGTTACGAAAATGTCTTTCATTAATATTTAGACTGTTTAACCCTCTGAGTTAGTTCGATTTAGGGGGGGGTTTAAGACGGAATTAGCTTTAGTTTAACACCCTATTTATATCAAACAGCGGAAATCATATCAGACTAGGAGGAAATACTCATTGCGTATATTTATCTACAATTATATATCGATAAAGGATGTTAGTTGGATTCACAAGGGAGAGCTAAACATCTGAAAATTACTTTTATACAAATGTAGAACTGAACTTTGGATCACGTTATACTCTGCATTTTATCGAGTTCAATCAACGTAGATATGCAGACTTAGAAAGGTCAGTTTTCATAAAAAAAACAGTACAAGCGTATTTGTTTTACACTTAACATTTAAATGTGATGTTAGCTCAGCACATGAACAGAAAAGGAAGTTAGCATATAGATGAAAAAGGCGCAACCAACCAAAAAGTCTGAGAACTTACACATACAGTAGAGCATTAATGCCCAATTTCTTTGATAATGTGCTGATGCAGGCGTCTGAGATTGTTTCTGCACTTTAATAACCGAAAGAGTTTCTCGGGGGGATATCGAATACCATGCAGGATTCATCTGTTTACAGATGTCTCACGGGTCCAAAGATTACAACACAGTTACGTTTCCCAAAAAAAAAAAATACATTTTGTTTGGATTCATTATACTCAAAGGGTTAAAGGGGATTTTTAAACGTTATTCTGATTTTAGTGTTAAAAGAAGCAATAGTCCCTTTAACTGTTTGGGATTGGAAAATATAAATCTACATTTTATAGTTAAAGTGTTTTTAAATACCCTTGCTTCAAAATTAGCGAAGTCAGAGGGGATCACAGAAGGAAACCATAAGACAGCAAAAAAAGAAACTATTTACAGACAGTTGTAGCAGTTATGGAGCGTTGTTAGAGGGTTAGTCAGGGTTATGTTTAAGATTAAACCTTAATCTCTGAAGCGGTGCAGTTCTAAATTTGTGAAGGGCTTTATCTTAAAAGCACAAGCCACATGGAGAGGACCGTTTGGATTTACACTAAGTAAGAGAACTGCACCTCTTACAGAGCCTTAATAAGTCATTAAGTCATTATTTAATTAATTCATTTTTATTACCTTTGTCGAGTAGCCACTCGTCAACTACCCGACCAAGTCTGTATGGAATTCTTTGCCTGGCTATAGCAAGCCGTTCATTATCAATGTTCCCTTCAAAGAATTTAGAGAGACAGATAAGAGGTTAATATCTGGAAGTTCAAGCGTCACATGGTTAAAAACATGGCAACAAGACTATCAAGTTTAGCAAGTTAGGAAGTCTAAACGAGCTTTATGCTGGTAGTTATGTTGTTTTAAGGTGGATTCTTAGTTATTAGACAGTTTAGAAGCTTGAGACTAATTAGAGCATGTTTAAATCTGTTTAGAAAGCTTTGAGGACATATTTAGTGATAGTTTATCTTCTAATTTTGGTCTGGTTAATTGTGATGTCATCGTAGCGAATAATACTTGAGGGAAATATCATACAATCAATAAGACAACAATGATATCAGTGATAATGTCACATATTATAATGTGCAGTTATACAATGGTAGTGTCAAAGCTGCTCCGGAAGACATTTTCTGGTCTCTGCAAGAAATCAGAGTGAGAACAATGCAATCAGTACTGCATCTAGTATCAAAATCTCGAGGTACCTGCATAAATTAGGACACGTGTAATTATAAAAAGACACAAAAGATGTAATTGACTCCATGTCATGGCTGCCAGATAAGGAACAGTGTGTATCTACAGTTGCCGTTTTCTGACAGATCCTTTCACTAGAGCTAAAATGAGCTCTCAGGTCCTGTTACTCACTCAAAAGAACAATCTCCTCAAATCACGGTTTTCTCTTCCCTGCTCTCAACCAGCATCTTGTCAAAATCCACAAGTCCTCCTAATACTCCTTTATACCAGTTTGGTCAGTGTTGTTTGACACACAGTGATGTTTATTTTCTCTCAGACATCACGTATACAACTTCACACTGGCTGAGACATTCCCAGAAAATTCCAATAAGTCCTTCATCGAATCTAGTAATTGATTAAACTACATATGATAAAAAAATCTAAATGAAAACATGTCAATTTATTTGTATTTACAAATTTTTTAAGAATAACAAAAACTAGAAATATTAATATATTAAAATTTTTTATTTTAATAGTTGCATCACCCTGACATTTTTTACTTCAACCCAAAAAATATATAAATCTAAAAATAAATTTTAATTCATAAATTATAAATCACGCTAATCAAAATAGAGGTATATTCAAGTCATCATATGTATTCAAAGAAATTAAAAGATAATAGATGACTGTCACGCCATTGACCCACATACTGTGAAATTACAGATTTTTTCAGTTAAAAGCAATATTTTTGAAGGAATATGTTGGTATGCCAAGTGTTAAAAGCATTTTTTGATATACCACATACTGTGTCGATGTAATTGACTCCATGTCATGGCTGCCAGATAAGGAACAGTGTGTATCTACAGTTGCCGTTTTCTGACAGATCCTTTCACTAGAGCTAAAATGAGCTCTCAGGTCCTGTTACTCACTCAAAAGAACAATCTCCTCAAATCACGGTTTTCTCTTCCCTGCTCTCAACCAGCATCTTGTCAAAATCCACAAATCCTCCTAATACTCCTTTATACCAGTTTGGTCAGTGTTGTTTGACACACAGTGATGTTTATTTTCTCTCAGACATCACGTATACAACTTTCACACTGGCTGAGACATTCCCAGAAAATTCCAGTAAGTCCTTCATCGAATCTAGTAATTGATTAAACTACATATGATACAAAATCTAAATGAAAACATGTCAATTTCTTTGTATTTACACATTTTCTAAGAATAACAATAAATAGAAATATTAATATATTACCATTTTTTATTTTAATAGTTCCATCACCCTGACATTTTTTACTTCAACCCAAAAAAATATAAATCTAAAAATAATTGTAATTCATAAATCACGCTAATCAAAATAGAGGTATATTCAAGTCATCATATGTATTCAAAGAAATTTAAAGATAATAGATGACTGTCACGCCATTGACCCACATACTGTGAAATTACAGATTTTTTTTCAGTTAAAAGCAATATTTTTTGAAGGAATATGTTGGTATGCCAAGTGTTAAAAGCATTTTTTTGATATACCACATACTGTGTCATGTTCCTTCCGTGACAGTCGTGTGAGATACAAGCCTTCCGTTCGTCCTACCCACCATGCAACCTGAATGAGGGCCAAACCTCCCACTCCAATAAGCCTGTTAAAAGAGCTCATGTGTGGAAAATTCAGCACTGAACCTTCAAACAAAACTTGAAATAGGTCTCATCCGTGAGTAAGCGGTGAAAAAAGAGAACACAAACCGATCCATCCAATAAAGTCCGCTCTGATGCATTGCTATTCATAGGCTTCCACTAGATACTATACTTCTTATTTATGGGACAATGTAATGGCGCATTGAGCAAAATACAGAGGAGAGCGGTCAGTTGCAACCGCGTCCGCAGGGAGCAGTAAATCTGCCATCGAGGAACATATCCGATCATCTAATCCTCAGTTTTAATTAACTGAATTAACCAAAGCTGTTAATTCAAGCGATACATAGCCGGCTTCGTTTACACATGCGAGCTTTGTGGGTGGCGGGTGACACGCAAAACCTATATCATCATTTTTTTTAAATCCCCGGGATGATAGGTGCCACATAAAAGCCATGCCATTCCATTTAAATGTGCATAACTCAGTTTTAAAGGAAGCATGACATAACTGTGACGACTTTGAAGCCCGGCTTTATCCCCACGCTTTGGAAAGGCTGCCCCATCTTACTCTGGCCACCTGAGGGGGCTTATGGGGAGACCTGGCGGATAGGAAGTCTATGTCGCAGCAGTAGAAAACCAATTTTCCCTTTCAGAAATCAGACGAAATCTCAAGCCCTAGCAGCAGGGACGCAGCGCCATTCAACCTCTGGCAATTTCGAGACAAGACCCCACACGCGGGGGTGGAAGGAGCCTAGCAGGTGAGCCGAGGCGCCGCTTTATTTGGCTAGAGCTGTATTTTTGCTAAGGACTCCTTGACGCTGCACTAACCTGCTATGAAGCAGCAAATCGGAGGAACCGAATGAAAAATGAGGAAGGGAAAGATAGGATTGCTATTAGAGACAGAGAAAATGTCTTCCTGTGGAACAGCAGCTATGAGAGGAAGGCAGCTCCCTAAGCACACAGTGGGGAGAGAGAGAGTTTGCTCAAGTTTAATAGGAAAGCACACAAGGCCAAGCGACCTCAGAGCGAGATGTTTGAATAGGAAGGGGACGGTTCATGGGACGACTGCAGGGTTGGGATCATCAATCAAGACTTGTTACAAAAGTTTAAGGTGTGCGATATCAGTTTACGGCACAGACTACACTGCAACTTGAGAGCGCCGGTGTTCAAAGAGCAACCTGCGAGAGGTGTTTTGGCTAACGTCAAAAAATGAAAGCATGCTTTGTGGTTCAAAGTTTGCGTGTGGTTCAGGGATAGAGGATCTTCACAGGCGCAGAGACACCTTCCTCAGCCCGCCTAGAGCAAAGCTGGCTGAAGTTCGAGAACTGTAAAGGATCCAAATCCATCTTGGGCTGAATGTATTAGGCAAGGCAGCTTGGGGGGAAATGTGTCAATTTGCAATTGTTATTAGAGTGTGCATGCGGTGGTTATCTGGGCACTGCATGTGGTGACTCATAAACTCTCTGGGAAGAGTTTGAGGGTAAAAACAGCGCACTTTAAACCCAAATGATTCACATTTGAAATTATAAATCAATTTGTACCCTTCAATAAGGCATGCCTTCAACATGCATCCAAATCCAGGCCGAGGGCTTCAAACAACGTCCCTCTGATGTGCGAGTGGAAATATACATTGTCTCTCTCGGACCCCATGTGTCCATTCACAAGGGAAGCTGCCCCTAGTATTTCTACCAAACACACGTGTAATGGGATTCCCCAACCCTCCAAAAATTGCTTTCCCCATCCTCTGCGGGGTCCTACCTGATGGGAAGCGCTCGATGACGGGCTGGTTGTTCACTTGGAGGGTGGCGTTGCCACCGCTGCGTGTAAAGCGAACCACGTGGTACTTGCCGTCGTTCACGGTGACCACAGGCTCATCAATGGTGATGTCATCTGTGCCCACATTGAAGATCACACCCACCTTCCCTTGTTCCTGTGTAAGAATGGAGAGTTTGTTTAGAGGATGAGACATTAGGGATGAGACTTGACTATTCGATTAGTGAGGTCAACTAGTTTCTAGATTGTGGGCACTTTTGGCCCTGTGGATTTCTATTCCAAACAAACGCAGTTAAAAGTCACTTTTTACACTTTAACTGGTTTATTTAATTTGTTTAATAACAATATCTAAGAGTGCAAACACATACGCATTATAATTCTGTCATTTTTTCAGTGACACTGTAGTGGGAATCCAAAAAATAACTAGCATTTAATGTGTTAGATTATATTATATTTTCACACTTATTTGACATAATTTAACAAAATGCAGCATGACTGGAAATTAAGCACAACTAAAATATTCTGCTAACAAGTGATATTTTTCTTTTTCTTCGATCATCAAGTTTCATATTGCATTAATATAAATTTTAAACGTATTTACACAATAAATATTCAGATGTTCAAAAGTCATATGTTTATAATTAATATTTTAATTATATAAAGTGTTATTAAATAATTTTATTTAATACATAAAAAATTTAATATTTATGATGGAAACATTTAAAACTGCAAGACTGAGATAAATAAAATTGATATGAAACTAAATAAAAATCTATAAACCGATTATAAATTATATAAATCAAATATATATATATATATATATATATATATATATATATTTTTAAGTAGTAATAGAGTATTAAAACCATGACAATGAATTAAAAATAATTAAAAATATATAGTAAAATTAAAAATTTAAAGGTTTTTAAGGCACTAAAAAAACTAAAGATATGAAAGATGTTAAAAGAAAGAAGGTACACTTGATAGTTTGAATAAAAATAAACCCATGTGACATAAAAGTGCCCTAAGTTGAACAAACCTCCACATGTATTTTTGATATTTAAGAGACATTTTAATTAGTGTGCCGACAGCTACACAGTTTGTAAACGCCCCCTACAAAATATGTCTGATTGGGTTCAGGTGAACCCGAAACAACAAAGCCCTGTAATTATACAGGGCTTTCTTTAAGACCAATTAGTTGACTAGCTGTTCAGGCAACCCACCTCCAAGCCAGTTTTTGCTCGTGGGTGTAACCAATATAGATGCCTATACATTATGCACCATCACATGACCTAAACATCCAGAAAAATCTCTGGATCATGAAGCAATTACAAACAGCGATATTTAGGAGTATTGGATGTGACAATAAAACGAAATGAATGATGGCGAGAACGATGGTGAATATCTTGTGAGCAAAAAGAAACATCTGGTCATGCTATAGTGGCTCACCCTTGAGAGAAGAACTCAGCAGTGTCCTTTGTAATGCAGGAGGGGAAATGGAGTGTGGCTCCATGTTTTGCATTCATCACCGCTCCTTCGCACAAAGGAACACACACACTGGATCGCCAGCTACTGACATCCTGACATGTACAACTACAGACAGTTTCCTGCTGTTTTCATTTTAACAGTGATTCATTCCCTCCCAAGAACACTTCCACCCGCCACTAGCCACCTCTGGGGGCACACTTGAGCGTGTAACAGTTGACAACTCAGAAACGATACCTTGTTCACATTGCTAGCATTGAATGTGTTACCATTCTACAGCTTTAGCATCATCCAGTGTGAGTCACTGGAAAGAGCCAAAACAACAATAATAAAAAAGTGCTTTGTGTTCTCGGACAAAAGCCACAGTTTGATAAAACTGTTTGGAGTTTGGCTATATTCCTTCCTTCCTCTGACCTCAACTGACAGGTTCTCATTGAGATGCTGATGTCTGACAAATATCAAACAGAGCATGAGGTGAATGTAGAGTGTGTTCTGGAATCTAAAGGGCGGAGATAAAAAACTAGCGAGTGTGTGCTAATGCTAGACTGATATCAATGTCTCCTCACCATACAAATGAGGGCAAATCTACTGAATGAATAGACAAGAGGATTTCATCCAAATGTTAAACTGCACAAAAGCAAAAACTAACAACAAAAAACAGAACTCTAGAAAACAATATGAAGGGTTATGTTTTCATAGAGAGAAAAATATACCTTTTCGTGCTAGTTTTTGAGTTTCTTGAGATGTTGATTGAGTCTTTCTTGTTAAGCTAGTTAAAATTCACACCAGTATCCAATACTGCTGCGATATTTCAACAGCTATGATGAATAACTGAAATTCCTCCAAAAAAGAAATAATTCAATTTAAATGTCACTTCAGTTCAAACACACTCTGCTGTTACAGATTCATTGTACCATCACAATCCATTTTGTTTAAGTAAATCCAGGTACAAGAATGACAGGAATGAAGTAGGTTTTTAACACAGAGTTTAATGCTTCAGTTGCTGGGATGGAACCACGTTATGAAACACTTCATCAGTCTCCTCACTCTCCATTTTACTCTATTTTTCATTTGGTTCGAGATATTCCTATCAAGTATGAATGATACTGGGAAAAGAATTGTTCACAGGGTATGGAAAACAGCAGAATGTGGATAAAAATATGTCCTTGATCCCAAGGACCAGCACATGACTTATTCTAACTGAAGCAGCCAATTGACAGGAAATGAAGCATTTTACTGTTGCATGGATAGACATAGATGGAAGCTCTTAGCAAAACTATAATAATAACTGAGACATGATCTAAAAACCTGAAAGTCCAGTCCCACGAATCATACAAAATATACAAGAATCGATCACATTTTCAAGCAGTCAACTTGATCTGCATAAACCTTTGTGTGAATCATAGGAAAACAGCGCATGAACGTAAACAAAGCAATTCATTCTCAGTGCATTCTCTCTCAATTGTTCTGAAATGGCTTTGTCTTATTGAAGTTCACATACTCAGAAAATTCAATAGACAATTTCATCTTCTAGTACAGTCGTCGGGACATTACAGACAGATAATGTTCATACTTTTGCCTCATCTTAATGCTGCTTCACTTTTCCATTCAGCTGATCCTGCACATTTCACTCCTTGTAAAGTATTTATTCAAAGAACATCTCTATTCACACACACACACACACACACACACACAAAAACTTGTGAGTTACACTTCAGCAGGTGTTGAAGTGTCCTCTAAAGAACTTTAGCCCAAAAGCCTCAGTCCTCAGCAGGAATTAGAGACAGTGTTGTTTGTTAAACTCGGCTGTACAATGTAGCTCGAGGACTCTCTTGGAAGATGAAGCAGAGATATAGAAGGACAAAGTCAAGGGATGAATAATGGATCATTTATTCCAAACTGCACAATCTGTGGTCCTAAGTAAGGGGTCTGTAGGTCCCCTAAGGGCACAATGACCTACCGATCTCACGGCTATAACAGACGGCCAGCAACAGGCTCACGTAAGCTATCATTCATGACTAGAAAGAGAAATGACAGTGATTTATGTACCAGAGCCTGTGTTTGATGCAATACTGATGATGCATATGAGTGAAGGGCATTGTGGGTGACTAATCTCTCTAGAGCACACCGCTACTGAGGCAGGACACAATCACCTGTCAACAGCTTGTCCCTGCTGGCTAAAGTGCAAAAAACCTGGCTTTAATGCCCAGATGTCAAACATCTGGAAAAACAAAATAAAACAAAGCTGACAGAGCAAATTTTGTAAAGGCCAGAAGATAATGTGAATAAAAGTCACAAGGGCAATTATTGCAATGAATCTCAATCATGTGCAATTCGGTTTAACCAAATGCACACTGGTTCAGTAGTAGAGGATCATTTTAGATATTGCATTCTACACAACCTAACACTCAGAACCGACTTGTATGATAAAATCTGGACATTATTTTACTAAATTATTCCCTCAGAATCAGAATTGATGTGGGGTTTTAAAACTGTTTTACACTACTTTTCTCAGAACTTTTCTGCAGACCCCATACCACTCCCTTTGCTGCCCCCAGGGGGTGTCTGATAAATATTTTAAACAATCTGATAAAAATAGTGTCAATAATTATATACACACAAACAACTGTAAAAAGTTTGGGTCGGTAAGATTTTGAAAGAAATGGAACACTTATCTTACGCATTAGGTAAAAGGTACGCATTGCATTGATAAAAAATGACAGTAAAGACAATGTTTTCAAATATTTCTATTTCAAATGAATGCAGTCAGAGGCGTCATGCCCATTCAAAGTGAGGGGGCACGTTCCCCCTCAG
Organism: Gymnocypris eckloni scoliostomus; assembly: GCA_027564155.1. Taxonomy (NCBI): domain Eukaryota; kingdom Metazoa; phylum Chordata; class Actinopteri; order Cypriniformes; family Cyprinidae; genus Gymnocypris; species Gymnocypris eckloni. The sequence goes on from CM050433.1 coordinate 14,816,116, forward strand.
ATTTTTGACCCAAGTGGATTTTGAAAGCAGCTTCCAAAAGACAAAAAACAGCCAAATAATATTTGTTATATTTAATACAATCACGTTGTATCTTTCATGATTAGAACGTTCAGTGCATGAAATCATCAGCTGCTAAATACAAATCTGCGTTCGCTGGCTGGCGCTGAGCCAGAGACAGATGCGTTTATACAGCTCTGCACATTATAACCAATCACACATGATTCTGTTGAGCTTATGAATGCAATGATCAATCAGAGACGTTCAGATGAGTTCAGGGTGCGCTAAATTAAGTAGTTAAGTCTAGTTTATAGTTTTTTACAATTCCCTAACAATAAAAGCAGGTCATACCAGAGAGTTCAACTAAAAGCTTCATATGAAATGTCATTTACATGATATATTTGATAGTGTGAACTTGTGAATACATTATTGTACTTTAAATTGTACTTAAAAAATAAACTGTTTTGGACTTTAAATACAAAAGAAGTGTAATATTTCTGTAAAGGCTAGGGACAGAAAAATTGACATTTCCATATAATGACCCTAATAGAACATTAGGCTAATTTTCCCATCGCCCCTTATAGATTAACTAACATGATATATAAAGGTGCAAAATGCATTTACTTACAGTTTAATTATGGGGAATATTTTTAATAGCCTAAAAAGGCAAAATTAAGTAAAACATTAGCATACTGGTGTGACAACACCCCCTCACACACACACCTGAATACAGTTAATTTCATAAAGGAATTTTTTTTATCATAGTTTCCATAAAAAAATTAAGCAGCACAACTTTTTTCAACATTTATAATAATGTTTCTTGAGCACCAAGTCAGCATATTAAGGTGCAGTCACATTCGTACAATTTTGGCGAAATTTTGTGGGCAAAATACAGTCCGCTCACACAGAGGTCACTTTCAAACCAAGCAACTTTCTGTTGGTAAATGCAGTAAATTCATGTGACCAATGTTGTTAACATGAGCGGAATCTGCACAATACATTTTTCAACCCTTGTGCGAATCGCACAGATTCCTATTGAAATGAATGGAATTCTCTTGCAAAACTTTGCAAAGCAACCGTAAAAGTGACACCTTTAGAATGATTTATGACTCGTGTGACATTGAAAACTTTAAGTGACTTGAACAAAACTGGACTTATTACATGCTCCTAATTGTGGGTAGGAAATAATTAAAAAGTAGTTTTAACTTAATATTGCAGGACAGAGAAAATAATACATTTCAGATAAAATTGTACACGTTTTTGTTCCATCATTTACATAGGACTTCATTCCCGTTAATAATTTACTGGAAAATGCTAGGAGATCATCACATTTAGTGGTCCAAGCATTAAAGGATTATTTCACTTCCAGAATAAAAATGTCCTGATAATTTACTCACCCCTATGTAATTCAAGATGTTCATGTCTGTCTTTCTACAGCTGAAAAGAAACAAATTTTTTTGAGGAAACCATTCCAGGATTATTCTCTATATAGTGGACTTTGAGCAAGACAAGCATTTTGTGGTTAAAAAATATATACATTTTAGTGTTTGTTTTTTGTTTTGTTTAGAAAATTACCAATTGACCCCTTATTCCTCAGCTGGGATTGGGTAGAGCCCGTTGAAGCTGCACTGAAATTGCAATTTGTACCTTCAACCTGTTGGCCGCCATTGAAGTCCACTGTTTCTTCATTTTCTTCACGCAATTTCTTTGCGACTGAAGCAAGAAAGACATGAACATCTTGGATGACATTGGGGTGAGTTAGTCATCAGTACATTTTTATTTTGGAAGTGAGCTAAACCCCCTGAACTAATGTATACTGAGCAAACATAATTACAGTTCAGGTAAGCCATAAAAAGAGTACATGTAACCCTTTTTGTGAATATAATCTCCCACACACACACCACAACAGTCAAACTGTCAAGCTGCACTACAATTTGCCCTTGCACTGTAATAAAGCTCTTTTCTGTCCCTCATTTGGCCTCTGAAACACATCATCCCACCGCTCCTACTGACCCTGTCTGAACGCACAGGCATTGAGCTGCCACATTGGGTGCAGCTCCTGTTTGAGCTGGGAGAGTTTATAGTGTCAAGGAAGGAGCTGGAGCATTATGGGAAGGAAGCTGACGAGGGCAGAAGTTGAAGGAGAGGACATAATCATCCCGCTTCACACTTTCCTTGCCCCAATGCCCTGTAGGTAACCCCAGTGCTGCTTTAAAAATGAATGATGTCCTCCACACAAGGTGAGTGAGTGAATGGACGCCAGTGGCGATTTGAGAATTTTTTTAAAAGAAGGGCAACTCAGAGGGGCTCAAATTGGCAAAAAGGGTCAGACATAATAATTTGTGTCAATGTGATTCCATGTTCTTGAAATATGGATTCAAGGCTTCACACTTACTGTCAGTCTTGTGTCCCCATGTCTTGTGCTTCCCTCCCTCTTGTGCCCATATTTGGTTAGGTTCCTGTCCCGTTTAGATTATTAGTGTATTAGTCCCCAGCCGTGTGTCCTTAATTATCTATTCTCTCCACTGTTTATAGCTCTGTGTTTCCCTGTTTCTCGTGTCCAGTCTCAAATGTCACATCGTGTCTCCTGTGTTCTCAATGTTCGTTTGTTTTGGATTTCCATTAAAGACTGTGTTTTGGAATCTCCTGAGTCTCCTCGTTTCCTCGCTCCATTCGAGAGATATCGTGACAGAAAATTGGACAGAAATTGGTTCGAAAATGAGCAGCACCTCTTTCCACCGTTTTTTTAAAGAGTTTTTTGTTTAGTTCTGTTTTTCCCAGCGGCTATGGAGACCGCCGCTCTCTTCATCGCCCTTGCCCGCCGAGATCTCCCCATGGTGGAGTATACCTGGGAGTTCTGCGGGCTCACAGCGGCGATGGTCTTCGATGACGCCACCATCCTCTCACTGTTCGTGGCTCTCTCTAGCCCGCCGTCCACGGAGAAAGTAAGCCCGTCCACGGCTCACCCAAGCCCGTCGGCGTTACGTCATATGCTCGACCGCCTTGTCAGGAACGCGCCTGCTTGAGAGACCGGAAGCTGGACTAAATGGTTTATAAAACTAACGCATTGTTTCACTTCAAAAGTCCTATATTACATTTACATTTAGTCATTTAGCAGAATCTTTTATCCAAAGCCAAAAGTTGGGGAATACATGAAGCGATTCAACTTAGAGAGGCAAACAGACAGAGGAAAATGCTCGTAATACCAAGTCTCAGGTATTGTTCAAATAAGTACAAGCATACAAGAGAAGGAATAAATAAAGAGAAAGACATGTTTTGTTTTTGTTTTTTTTACATTTAGGATGAAGTCAAGTAGTGTTGAAAGAGATGAGTTTTCAGTTGTTGCTTTAAGGTTGACAGGGATCCAGCATTCCGGATAGAGGTAGGAAGGTCATTCCACCAGCCAGGAATGGTGAACGAGAATGTTCTGGAAAGTGATTTTGAGCCTCTCTGTGATGGTACCACAAGGCGCCACTAACTAGCAGATCTCAGACTTATGGAGGGGATGTAGATTGTCATCAGTGAGTGGAAGTAGGCGGGTGCTGAGCCTGTGGCTGTTCTATTTGCAAGCACCCCGGAGCCGCGTGGAGTAGTTTTGTGATGAACGGATACTTTTTTTTTCGGATTCAAAAACAGGGGCACCATTCACTGCATTTATACAGATAGGAACAGACAGGACAATGTGGAATATAACTCTGAATGTGTTTGTCTGAAAGAGGAATATCAGACACTCATAGGATGCCTTGAGGGTGAGTAAATATTTGGCTAATTTTCATTTTTGGGTGAACTATCCCTTTAATAGTGTTACTTCACTGGATGGCCAATGTCACATGTATTTTGTGTATTTTTAAAATACTGTATTTGTATTTAAATACACTTTCCCACACAGTGTTTTGTATTTGTATTTAAATACATTTGTCCATGCTGTATTTTGTATTTGTATTTAAATACATTTTGATGTATTTGTGCCCATCTCTGTGTATATCGGCTCAAGCAGGTCTTCATCGGGGTGTCAAATAACAGAGAACAGGGACAGGAAGTTTTGTTCTGCTTCAAAGTCTTTGGCTTTCAAAAGTCTATAATCTTCTAGAAAGGGGCCAATTCTCCTGTGACCCCACCCCTAGCTCTGCCTACAGTGGCCATCCTGACATTGCATGTCAGCTAAATGAGAGGTTGTAAGTGAAAGCTCCTGGTTTTTAAAGACTTTCCTTGACATCACCAGAATTCATGTTTCTCCCACTATCACCTCATGCTGGCCCAAACTTCACCAAGACCAGCCATAATCTCCTTCTCATCACTTAATCATTTTTTAAACCCTATTATAAAGGATCTTGTACAACATGGGGATGCTCAAAACCTTTTATACTATTACAGCCCAGCAGGACATGATTTATCGTGGCCGTAGAGCTGCCAGAAGAGACAGTCCCAGACGCAGACATCTGCTCACTGCTTAGTTACTGTAGCACAGATACTGCAGATAGTCAGGAGAGATGGGAAAATGGAGAGAGTGCAGTGCATTGCAGTATTGCTTAGATGTATTAGAATGGGAGAAATTGTAACCCTCTGAATGGCCACTTTAGGAATGGAAGACCTTCAGGCTTCAGTCAGTTAGAGGCATTTTCTGTTTATTTATTAATCTAGAACAGCCTAAAATGCATTTTTAGCATGATTTGAGCTGAAGAAACTAAACTTATGATGTTTCTGATGCCAGGTGTTATTGCTAATTTGAAGCATGCGATTGAAACTTAATATCTTCACACAGTTCTGGAGCTTTCAGAATTTTCCCCATTAAGAGACTATAAACCACACTTCTAACATAAAATAGATGCTCAGATGGCTGCTGAGTGTACTGACCTGCCTTAAAGGGAATTTATGATAGTGTTATGGTAGAATATCTTGCCAATAAATCAGATATGATTTAGAATTGCAGATATGAGATATGAGAATAAGATATGATTTTATATGAGAATCAGATATGATTTTAGAATCGCATACAATCCATGCGATTTAAAATAAATATCTTGATACAGTTTTGGAGCTTTCAGAATTTTCCCTATTAAGAGACTATAAACCACACTTCTAAGCTAAAACAGATGCTAAGATGGCCGCTGAGTGTACTGACCTGCCTTAAAGGGAATTTATGATAGTGTTATGTTTGAATATCTTGCCAATAAATCAGATATGAAGTCTGAATCCACCCTGGATCTTTCCCTCAACATTCCTGTTTATTTGTATTATCCTTTAAATAAAAGGTTTGAAAGAAAATGTGTGGCGGCAAAAAGAGGCATCAATTCTTAGATTAAAAAACTGCTGGATACACTTACTTATAGTTTCTACAGATTAAAACAAGCAATCAAAATGCAATTTCAACCAGCATGTCTCATGAAAACCTATACTTACCCTGTAAGCATCAAAAGCACTGCATAATGGAGATGCGATTGTTTTGAAGGTTTAAAATGACTGCTTAAGGAATGCTTACTGTGCTCGAGACCGCGAGAGGTTAACATTCGTGACACAGAATGATGGCTGCTTCAAAACCACCCAGAGGAAAAATAAACCAGCTGGGAAAGATACTGTCAGCATTTACCTTCCCAGAGAGCCTACGACCACTATTCAACTCCGCATCTTGAGACTACAGCTGAAAATCACACTAAAAAGACAACCAGAAGCCTTCAGCGATTCAACTTTAAAATCTCTGTTCCGAATTGAGGCAGACAACCTTGTTTTGTGGCGATGTGTTTACGTTCTCACCCTCTAAATTGGAATAGCCCTCTTTTCATTTGCATGAGCGCTTTGAAAACGCCTGCCCTACTTTCCGGAGGAGCAAAGGCGAGGTAAAGCAGAGGAGACAATGACTATTAAGGAAGATAATTTTGAATAAGAGAGCCTGTAAACCCTTGAGGCAAATTTAACCACAGGCTTTTGTTCTGCCAGTGCAGAGTCTATCAGATAAGAGACATGCTGCTCTGCATATACCGATAACACTAATTAAAGGTAAACATGCCTTCTTGATCGGTGTGCGGATGGTGGGCAGGGAGCATCGAGCGAGGGCCAGTGGTCGTGACCTTTGGCTGTGCTGCTGTAACGCATGGGCTCACCAGTCTGTTTACTCACACACACTGCGGGCTAATGGGAGTCACTGAACATGACCTTCACAGTCAGTCAGAGGACAGAGCTAGGCTTAAAGAGACAAGTGCCATTGTTCTCTCAGGGGATTTTTTAAACATTGGGTAATTTGACAAAATGAAAAGAGCTTAAAATCCCTCCGTATCGTATCAAATAATCTAAATTCCGAGTCTAATATTTCAAATTCTGCCATGCGTTTCCTTAAAGCTCTAGTGTGCCATTTTGCTGTCAAAATACTTTCTCTTAAGTTGACATGAAATGTTAATTCAGTCTATTTTCTAAAAGCATATAATGAATCTTATTGTGAACAATTCATACATGCATGCATTTAATGTTTTCTTTTTGACCTGTTGATTTATTGATCAGAATGTCATAACTCGATCCTCTGGTGATTTATTTTTCTTCTGGCGTATGCCAGACTTCTTTAACGATTTCATCCACTTAAAACATGCTGCTTTCTTACAATTGACTGCAAGCTTGCACTCAGATCTGTCTCCGTTCAATAACTACTGAAGGACAGAAGTCCTGCCCTACTTTTTCGTTTCCTTGTTCGATTCCGTTTCACTTGGATGTATAGTATGTCAAAATAGAGAATAAAATATCTGTAGCTACTAGGTATGCAACAATACAGTTAAGTTCACGTTTCAATACATACCTCAGTTTTTTAACATCAGTTTTGAGTTTTATCCAGCTGGCTTATTTTTTTATTTAAAATGTGATTTTACAAAAAAAAAACTCCTGTTCACTTCTGTACACTGGATAAAGACATGAATTATTATATATGTCTACTTAAAAATGTCACTATTTTTCCTTTCTCTAACCAAAATACGATGGATTGGTCATCATTTCATTCTGGATGTCAGAGGGCGCCCTCGAGCAGAAACTCCACATATGCATCACAGAAGTAATATATAGAACTCACGATGCTCCAGGAAATCCCTAATATGAAAAAAAAAAAACATCCAGTTATCACTTGTATAGTTGAATAAAAAGACGATAGAAACATTTTCAATGCTGAAACAGACAATAATCACTTGACTACAACAATATTTGGTGTATATATCTGTGTTCTTCAAGCCATCTCAGGTATTTTTTATATTAATTACGTATATTTATAGTCCATTACTAATCGGTATAGCCTTTATTAGAGAATAGAATATATTTTCTGCCTCATTCTGTGAAAAAAAGCCACCTCAGATCACAAAAGGAAGTTATTTCAAACATTCGACTGATGTTGTGGAGTAAAAACATGTAATAATGTTATCTTTTGTTGGACAACAGGTTTAGAAACGCTTCTCATTACAAGTCATTACAGCAGAAGATGTTCGGCGTGTGTTGCTTTTTATAAGCGGTGAAGCGTTTTCTCATCTCAGCACATATACTCATGGAAACTATACGCAAAACGGAAAAAATTATGCAATTCACAAATGCATATTGAACAGTGGATGTCGTACCGAACAGTTCAGAGAATTGTGGCATCCCTAGTAGCTACTTGAACTTCAACAACTTTCAACACAACCATAACGCTACAAATCTCATATTGCTGGTTAGTGTTTCTTGCCAAAAATAGTTAAATTAAAATTCGTACATTTTTATTCTGTATGTATAATGCATTTTAACTTGTTTTGATATTGACCATTGACATTGGCCATGTCAGAGTCAGAGAGATTCATTTAATCCACTCAAATTCTCATTTTTGAGAACTATGCTTCCACTTCTCATTTTTTAATGTTACACACACATCTCCAAATCCAATCTACAATGGATGGGTAGAATAGATAGATGGTCCCTGCCCTACCCCCCCACCCCCTTTCAGTAATCTGTTACACTTGGATATATGTCACAATATGGAAGGAATGTTTCTTCCATTTTCTCGTGACTATAAATAAGAATTTTCTGGTAAATAACCATTGATAAATACAGAAGAGGCACTGATATATAAACGTAGTCTGTAATATGCGAACTGAACTGGACAATCTGTTTTTTACAGAGTAGTTTTAAAAAAATAGTCTAGGTTATAAAAACTGTTGAATCATTAGACTGTGTAGAGTTGCACTGTGTCCATATGTCTTCAAACTTTAGCCTCATGTTAATGGAAGCTTTGGGAAATGGGTGGTGCAAGGGTTTTCATTAAGATGGCGCTCTAGAGGTAGATGACTGCGACTCACATTGGCCACATTGGCTGGTAATGAAACACATCCTTTTAAGTCTGGATGCTGAAAAAGCTTTTCACAAGAGTGCATTTTTATTCTTGGCATGTCCCACATAAAATTCCCATCTTTTTTTTTCTGCAGCTGAACGCCCTGCCACAATATAGCCTACTCTTCTGGTACTTTCCTCTTAATGAGCTGCGCTGTTTTTGTGTGCAACGCAGATCTGACGCAGAGGCCCACTTGAATGCAAAGTTATTAGCTACTCTCTCATATGGAATAATATAATTTCCTTTTCCCATTACCAAACCCTGCCCTTGTCATTTGCCTTTTTGGGTTAGTGATCTTGAAGTTTCATGACAACAATGTCTCATGAGATTTTCAAATAAATATGCAATGTGGCTACAGGCTGCTTTGCCACGTGAAGTGTCATGACCTGTGGCTTTGTGGCTGCACTGAGTCAGACCTCCTAATGTGAGGAATGAAATGGCCTTAATCCACTAGACTACGTCTAGACATCTCGCTGCATGGCTCGGCACGCCCCGCAGGCGACCAATGTGACTGACTGCTCGTAATAAGACACATCAACATTTTTACAAAGAGAAAACAATCTCATGAATGGTAAAGCTTGACAGGAGCGCCCAGGTTGTCTTGGTGTAAATGAGCTAAGCTTCCAAGAGACCCCATCTTGAAGAGTGATAAAAAAAAGTACAAAACAAATGAGGCCCTGGTAAGTTATTGAAATTCAGGAGAGAGGATGGAGAAAACAAAAGGATGGAGGGACGCTGTCCTCAGTGCAGCAGAGGAAGAAGAGAAGAGAGTCTAATTAAAGTCTGGGCACAGGCTGAAGGACTGACTTGTGACTAATCTAGCCTGAAGGCACATCTCTATTGCGGCATGCACATGGGCAAGACGCTACAAGCAAAAGCAGTCTTGTGGTCTGTTTATATTGCAGTACATGTTAATATTGCATTGAGGAGAGGCAGTCATTGCACATTAAGGTGGATAGGGAAACATGGGGAGCTTTGAGGAGCGGGGGGCTTCGGTTGCTACAACTGCATAACAGTACATTCACATTCTCACAAATAAATACTGGTAGGATTCAGGGCTATGTTACGGTATTGCGGTAATCAGAAACACTAGTCCGAAGGATTTTCTGCCCAATCATGCACCTTGGGAAGGAGAAGGTGGATTTTTAGTAGACTCATCCCCTTTTTGCAGTTTTGTTCTGACATCTATGACCATGAACACCTTTACTCGGCCCTACATTGTGCCCTTGGACGTGTGCCCAAATTCCCATATGGTAATTCTGGCCTTGATTACACTTTATAATAAGGTTCTATATGTTAACATATGCAGAATGCATCCATGAATAATGTATTGGGTATTATGAGCTTTATTTAACAGCATTTATTAATCTTAGTTAATGGTCATATAAAAAAATACACACCTGTTCATTCTGTAGAAAGTGTAGATAGAATACATGTAGAAATGAACTTCAAGCAATAAATAATACATTCATTTGAACTGATAAAACTGTATTGTAAAGTGATACTAACATAACCGATTTTCAAAGATATATAGGTTTCACTTTATTTTAAGTTCCAATTCTCGCCATTAACAAACCATTAACTATGACTTTTGCCTTAATAAACTTCTAATTTGCTGCTTATTAATAATTAGTATGAATTAATAATAGGTATTATTAAGTTTAGGTATTGGGTAGGATTATGGATGTAGAACATGGTCATGCAGAATATGTGCTTTATAAGCACAGCCAATATGTAGGCATGATATTAAGCAACTAGTTAATAGTAAGAATTGGTCGCTATACTAGAGTTACTGATATTCAAAGAAAACATTTCCGCATTTCACTTCTTGTGCAGTTTTCAGCCAAAAATTATTACAAATAAAACATTCCAATGCAAATCGCAATGCACAGTAGATTTAAAGGGGTGGTTGACTATTTTTTTTTAGGCTTGATTGTGTTTATGTGGTGCAGATTTTCACATAATTTACCTTTATCCCACACCACTCTGTTCCTTCACCTATAAACACACTGACCATTTCCTGCTTTTATGAAGCCCCTCCCTCAGAAATACGCAATGGGCTCAGATTGGTTAGCTGGTCCAGTGTGTTGTGATTGGCTAAACCACCTCTAGTGTGCGTCTAAACCTCCCGCCCCTCAGCTCAGCAGCATATGTTCTGGTTGTATTGTAAACAATGGCGTCGTCTATATTGCTTATCAATTTGAGTCTGATTGAGACCCAGAGAATATTAGCGAAGAGGATCGCAATGTTTTTTTTTTTTTTTTTTTTGTCTCATAATTTTAGCTACGCTTCTGTTAGCTTTTAAAATACGTTTTTATCCTGATTAAAGCTTTAGGTAACACTTTATTTTAGGGTTTCTTAACTAGTTGCTTATTAGCATGCATATTACTAAAATATTAGCCTTTTATTAGTAATAATTAAGCACATATTAATGTCTTATTCTACATGACCTTATTCTACATCCCTAATCCTATCCAATACCTAAACTTAACAACTACCTTACTAACTATTAATAAGCAGCAAATTAGGAATTTGAGAAAAATCTAAATTTTCTCTTCCTCTTCTCTAAAGCAGCACAACATGGCCTCGCCCCCCTTGCTGCATGTTCCCGGGGGCAGGGTTTATCTGGGTTTGTGACGTAACGAACCTGGGATGTAGCTCGTTGTAGTCCCTCCGTTTTTTTTGTAGGCATTAAACTGCCAGAATTTTAAAAGGTGTTATTTCCATTTGCATTGAACTTTCAGCGCAGCAACTTTACAGATATTGTTTATGCTCAAACAGCAACATTACACGCAAACTAATGTAAAAAGTGAAATCGCAATCAACCACCCTTTAAACTAGATTTAAACCAGATTTAAAGGCACAGTTCACCCAAAAATGAAAATTCTGTGAATTACTCATAAGTCTTTATGAGTAACTTACAAAAGGCTTGTGTTTATGTAAACCTCAAATAAAGATATTTTAAGTGAAAGATTTTGAGATTTTGATCAACAAACATACATAGAGGCCATCAAATATGGTAAACTGAGAAACAAATTTCCGTTTACCAAATCTGTTTATCATGTGTGATTGTGTCTCTTCAGAAGAGTTTTTTTAACTGATTGATTAGAATCTCTATATAAAGTTTTTGAGGATTTAAAGTTTTGGGTAAACGGACTTTCAGTTGAGGGACAAAAAAATAATCAAAGATGAACAAAGGTATAATGAGTTTGGAATGCCATGAGGGCGAATAAATTATGACAGAATTTTCATTTTTGGGTGAATTACCCCTTTAACTAACTAATGCTGCCTGCCTGTGTCAGCCTCTTCCAGAATGCTCAGATATTTATGTAGTTGCCATGGCATTGCTGTGCAGTTGCTAAGGTGTTTTGAATGATTTTTAGTCCATTATTATGTAGATGCTAGAGTATTCAGAGTGGTAGCTTACTAGGACAAGTCAAAAAGGGCACATCCCCAAGTCTCTGTATAAGACTCAGATTCTCCATTAATTTAAGTCGCTCCCTTTATAGTCTTATAAGTCTGAAAAGTTACAGCATACTACAAATGATTTAATAATAATGGTAAATGTAAAGTCTCTACTGTATTCAACACACATGGCTTCATATTCTCTAAATATATCTACATACATGAAATTCGGTTGGGAAAAAACATCACATAATCTTATTCACTTCAGGAAGGATGAGGAAAGTCACCTTGTGGTTTTCCCCTCTCTCAGCATCCTTTATGCACACCAGTACAACTCTGCAGTACTGCCCCAGGCAAAATTCCCATTACCCAAAGGTGTGCCGTCTCGCATTCAGAGCGTAGTTAGAGGCTACGGCGGGTCAGGTTCTGACAGTGGCCCTGCATATCGTACAACAATAAATCATCCACCGGCACCGGGCCTGTGGACTGGGAACCAAGGAGGAACATCCTCTTTATTTTAGCCTCGACTGTTTTTGCTGAATTCTAACAAGGACGGCAGCGCCAACATGATTTGGAGTGCAGGAATGAGGGCGAGATGATAGGTCGGGTGTGGGAGGAGATGTAGCATAGGATTGTGGGATACATGGGTGGGATGAGACATCTAGACTGAGGCAGCGGGGTCACCTGTGTTGCTTTCATTGAGTAATCACTGTGAAATAGCTTCGGTTAAGAGTGTCTGATATGGAGTAACAACTGCAGAGTAGAGAGTAGGTCCACAGGACTCTCCAAACCACTCTGTCAATGCGAGAGTGACAGCTAGAAGGACCGTTCACACCCACACATGCTCAGACGCATACACAAACACTCTCACACCTAGAGCACTGCACGCAATACAGAGAAATCACTGGACACAATGTTTTATAGAGTGTCACCAAAAATAATTTGTGCACACTGGCTACACTTAAAATAAATGAATACCAATGCATTAGATTCAATGCATCCACAAATATTATGGATTTGGCGGCACTACTTCAATCTACACTCTTATAAAAAAAGGTTATTTGGGGTTCTATATAGAACCCTAGGGTTTTTACTCAACACCAAATAACCCTAAAAACTTAAAATGTACATCTGCACAGAATCAACCTATTAATTTGTTACGCTCTCTGTAAAACCAGGCTAAAGTCTAAAAATCTAATTCTGAGATAACGAGCATCAAAGTTTGAATACAAGCATTAATTTCACTATGATTTCAATCTTTGACATGGCCTTACTCAGTCAATATTAAAGATACCAAGAATATATTTTCACAGAATGTTCTTTACCATATGAAGGACGCTTTTGAGCAGAAAATAGCAAATCTAACAAAAATGACTTTTTCTGGTTTTTACAGAGAGGGTCACATTTATACCAAGAAACTGATCAGGTAGAAATACACGTGTAGGCTACTAGCAGTGTATAGCAATCTGGAAAATGTTATCTATTTATTAATAGGTACACGCTAGTATTCTATTTAATCAGCACACTAACATGATTGCAAGTTCTTTAGTTAGAACTAACAGCTAGATAGACTTTATTCTCAAACCTTATAAACAGTTTTAGAACCTTTTACACAGTTTTAGAACCTTATAAACAGTATAGAACCTTTTTAGGTTCTATATTGAACCATTTCTTCTAAGAGTGTACCACCTTCTTTCTATCCATCCATCCATCCATCCATCCATCCATCCATCCATTTATCTGTCTATCTACAGGTATCTATCTATCTTAAATATATTATTTAATCATTAATGTTTGAATGTGCAACTTATTTGAATTCTGTTTGTTCCCTTGAGCTTACTGTGATTATCCCTATAGTGACAGTGGTTAATGTAAATATACACAGTTGTTACGACTATAATCCAAACCAACAGCAGCTTTTATACCCACATGGAAAGCAGAACATTTGAACTATGTAAGAGCAGCTCTGGTGGAAGACTGTGACTAGTCCTGACACACAGCTCAAATTCCCCACTCTGTAAGTTACAGAAACACAGAAGCAGCTAATATTAAGTTACTTAGATTTTAGACACAATACTACCAGGTATTTTGTCTGTTTTTGCTCTGCCAGTAAATAGTTCTGCAGAACAGCACAACACAGTGGTGTTTCGTTCTTGAACTAGCATTTATGGACAAATCGGGTGAGTAATAATTCAAATGACTCAAAGACTTTTGTTGTCACCTACTGGCGCATCAATGTAACCTGCAGAAGAGTCACTGAGAAATTGCTAATGCACTGACTGTATGAAATGTGAAATGGTAAACATGCATACATATATCAACACATATTTAAATATGTCTATGAAAAAGACACTAACAAAAAAATAACATTGCTGTGATATTTTGCTGTACAATGCAAAGATATTCATACGAATACTTCTGAGAGCCACTGTGCTGTATAACATGCTGAAGAGAAGGATATTGCTTCCGTCCATTTGGGTCTACTCTCAGAAAACCATTTACTCCAGATAATGTGATAAGGTGGATGTTCTCACGAATCATTTGTTTAGATCGTACATTTGCACTGGCAGTAGAGATCCTGATTGCATAACGGTGTTGTGTTATGACATTTCCAAAGATGTGTACTATAAAATTAACATGGTACGCCCCAAGCATGTCTCAAAATGAAAAACATTTTCAATGAAATTTGGAAATAAGCATTCTTGCGTCACTGATGTAGGGTGTTTTGGTTAGTCATTATAAAAAAGGTCACATTGTACAATATGGCACGGGGGCATTTTCTAAACCTAGAAAGAATAAATATATATTTAAATAACTGTAACAATTTAATTTTTTAATAATTAATAATATATTTTTTCAAAATAAATGTGAAATGTATTTGAGTTTGTTTTATGACATAATATTTTAAATCACATTAAATTAACATGTTAAATGATAGCTCTACTAATAAGACCTATGCACCAGAGCACAACAGATGCATATATTTTACCGTAGTATGTTACAGAGACAGCTAGAAAAGAGCTTGATATATGTCCTAGGCATGTTGAGTGAGGCATTTCAAAGGAAAGGCTAATCCATCAATCGCATGCAAAATACTTCTCATTTCAGTCATGGTCATGTGCACTGAAAAACACAACCAAACCCTAGATTCTCCACACTCACAACATATTTTCTTCGGGTACCCAAATGCATCTGCTTTAATTCGGAGCAGCTGAAAATATCTCATGTAAAATGTATAAAGCATGAAGTCTTTCAGGAAGTTGCTAATAAACAGGAAGGCAGCACAGGCCTCCTCCTCACCAGATTTAGCACTAGAAGCACGCAGCCCTGCTGCACAATTTATCAAAGCAAATTTATGAATCAATTGTCATCTCTCTTACTGACAAGCAACTGAGCTCTCCCTCAAACGGCTTGACAAATGGGACGCAAAGCTATAAGAACACCGCGCTGTGGCTGCTTTCCAGAGTTATTATCTTTTTCATGGTTGATTATGACCAAATGCAGCCTTCATTTGGAGAATCTGACTCAATAGAGGTCAGAAAGACTTGTGTGATGCAGCATACCACAAACACCTCTGCAAATGCCTCACAGAATTCATTTCAAAAACCTTATATATGATGACATTTATAGTTATTTTTTTTTTTTTAATTATTTTGTTTTCTGGGGTTATGCGTCAGTGCATAACTGCCATAACTGCGTTTTTTTTCTCATTGGTGTTACCAGTGTTAAAGGATTATTTTTCTTCCAGAATAAAAAAATTACTCACTCCCATGGCATCCAAGATGCTCAAGTCTTTCTTTTTCAGGTCAAAAATATATTAAGGTTTTTGAGAAAAACATTCCAGGATTTTTCTCCATATCTTGGACTTCAATGGGAGCCATGTTGAAGGTCCAAATTGAGGTTTCAGTGCAGCTTCAAAGGGCTCTACCCAATCCCAGTCAAGGAACAAGGGTTTTATCTAGTGAAACCATCAGTCATTTTCTAAAATAAATTATTAATAATTCATATACTTTTTAACCACAAGTGCTCTTCTTGCACAAGCTCAACCTCACACATTACAAGTCATGCTGGAAAGGTCATGTGTGTTGTAAGCGGTAGTATTATCCAACTCAATCTGATTTTCTTCTCCAACTTCAAAATTGTCTGACATCGCTGTATTACCGTTTTTTGTAAAGGGCATTTGATTTAGTTTTTGCACATTCGCTTTGTAGACATGGGTCGGTACTTCCTATATGTCACGTATGACCTTTCCAACGTGACTGGGTAATGCGTGAAGTTGTGGACGTGCATCGCAGATAAAATGCAAGATGAGCATCTGTGGTTAAAAAGTATATAATTTTATTTTTTATTTTTAGAAAATTACAGATTATTTAATTAGATAAGACCCTTATTCCTCAGTTGGGATCATAAAGAGTCCTTTAAAGCTGGACTGAAACTGCAATTTGGACCTTCAACCTGTTGGCCACCACTGAAGTCCAATATATGGAGAACATCTTGAATGCCATGGGGGTGAATAGATTATCAGGAATTTTTTATTCTGGAAGTGAACTAATTCGTTAAAAACCTGCATTTTTAAAAGTGGGAAATGTACTTCCAAGGTCAGAGTTCAGAGCAAGACAAGCCCTGTGTCTGAATATGACTACTTCCATGCTATATAGTAGGTGAAAAACAGTATTTGAGCTTAGGTATGTCTCAATTCAACACTATGTCAGCTATCAAAGTTTTATCATTGAAAACAAGAAAGACAATTTTCTGAATAACTCAACTCTTTTCACAACAATTGCACCTTTAATTATTACACCGCACATTGCCATTTGACAGATTTTTCTTCCTTTTCTTAATCACGGCACATCTGTCTAGGGGATACACACCACTAAAAAGAATGATTTCCCTGAGGTGTGCTGCCGCCCCTGGCATCTGTTCCATAGCCAAAGTGCACCTCCACCAGTCAAATACAAGATGGATGGTGCACTGATGGAGCTTTAGAGCTCTGCACTTAGCCCAGACAAAATGGGCCCATGAAAAATCGGTACCATAGTGCAGTGTTTCCCAACAACTTTTTGACTTAGATATACTCACAGCCCCTCAGTAAGACAACAAATGTGTTTATTTTATTCATCTGCATAATATTTGGTACTATCATTAATAATATTAGCATTATCATTAATATTATTAACTTAAACAAGCGGCTTTCCTACAAACTGATAGTTTAAAAAAAGAAGAAAAAAAAGATTCTATATTTATATATACACTGACCAAAACTCTTTTAAATGCAACACTTTTGCACCTTTAATTATTACATCATTGCCTGAACTCAAAGATCTAAGACTTTTTCTTCCTATTTTTAATCACAGCACAAATCTATCTAAATTGTGTTAGTGAGCACCACTCAAAAAGAATGATTTCCCTGAGGTGTGCTGTGAGCCCCTGCATCTGTTCCATAGCCAAAGTGCACCTCCACCAGTCAAAAACAAGATGGATGGTGCACTGATGGAGCTTTAGAGCTCTGCACTTAGCCAGACAAAATGGGTCCATGAAAAATATGGTACCATAGTGCAGTGTTTCCCAACAACCCCTTGTCAATCATGGCCTCCTAATAATCCCCATCCACTTGATGGCTCTATGACTCTCTCTCCTCTCCACCTGTAGCTGGTGTGTGGTGAGCGCACTGGTGCCGTTATCCTGTGGCAGCCGTCGCATCATCCAAGTGGATTCTGCACACTGGTGGTGGTTGAGGAGAGACCCCCCTCCACATGATTATACAGAGCTTTGGGTGTACAGCAATACACAATAAAGCGCTATATAAATGCATCATTCATTTAATAAAAGGCCACTCTAAAATGTGCAGTTTTACTGTATTGGGGGGGGGGGTTGGTCAGAAAACCAGTCAGTATCTGGTGTGACCACCATTTGCATAGAGTTGATCAGGTTGTTGATTGTGGCCTGAGGAATGTTGGTCCACTCCTCTTCAATGGCTGTGCGAAGTTGCTGGATATTGTCAGGAACTGGAACACGCTGTCGTATACGCTGATCCAGAGAATCCCAAACATGCTCAATGGGTGACATGTCCGGTGAGTATGCTGGCCATGCTAGAACTGGGATGTTTTCAGCTTCCAGGAATTGTGTACAGATCCTTACAACATAAGGGCCGTGCATTATCATGCTGCAACATGAGGTGATGGTCGTGGATGAATGGCACAACAATGGGTCTCAGGATCTCGTCACGGTGTCTCTGTGCATTCAAAATGCCATCAATAAAATGCACCTGTGTTCCTTGTCTATAACATACACCTTCCCATACCATAACCCCACCGCCACCATGGGCCACTCGATCCATAACGTTGACTTCAGCAAACCGCTCACCCACACGACGTCATACACGATGTCTGCCATCTGCCCAGTACAGTGAAAACCGGCATTCATCCATGAAGAGAACACCTCTCCAAAGTGCCAGACGCCATCGAATGTGAGCATTTGCCCACTCAAGTCGGTTAAGGCGATGAACTGCAGTCAGGTCGAGACCCCAATGAGGGGGACGAGCATGCAGATGAGCTTCCCTGAGACGGTTTCTGACAGTTTGTGCAGAAATTATTTGGTTATACAAACAGATTGTTATAGCAGCTGTCCGGGTGGCTGGTCTCAGACGATCTTGGAGGTGAAGATGCTGGATGTGGGGGTCCTGGGCTGGTGTGGTTACACGTGGTCTGCGGTTGTGAGCCTGGTTGGATGTACTGCAAAATTCTCTGAAACGCCATTGGAGATCGCTTATGGTAGATAAATTAACATTCAACACACGGGCAACAGCTCTGGTGGACATTCCTGCAGTCAGCATACCAATTGCACGCTCCCTCAGCCTAAGGGACACCTGTGCGATATTCATGCTAATCAGCATCTTGATATGCCACACCTGTGAGGTGGATGGATTATCTCGGCAAAGGAGAAGTGCTCAATAAAACAGATTTAGACAGATTTGTGAACAATATTTGAGTGAAATAGGCCTTTTGTGTAAATAGAAAAAGTCTTGAGTTCAGCTCATGAAAAATGGGGGCAAAAACAAAAGTGTTGCATTTATAATTTTGGTCAGTGTATATATATATATATATATATATATATATACACTATTTATAAACTATTTCTATAATATTTATTTGTCATAAAGGCTGGCTAGATCAAATTTAAAAGTAATCAACTGAATAACACACCTAGGGCAATGAATATAAAATTTGCTGACAAAATGGGTCTGTGTGAAAATTCTAATAAGAGAGTTAAACCGTTATTTTGTGCCGTACTCTAGATTCCCTTCCAAAGAGATGGCCTTTGCCACAGGGTGCTTTCTAAAGTTGCTTAATGAAGGAGGCTTACAGTGGGCTGTGATTGACAAAGGCCAATTTAATCTGCATATTAGTCAAACTCACAGTGGAGCAGCTAATTATAGTGGGAGTCCTTCATTTTTCATTGCAATAGATCTTTTGTAGCTTTAAATGATGCAAATTGAATTGTCTGAAACATCTCTCTAAGCTTTTGTCCTGTTACACAACAGCTAGTTCCAGTTTCAAAAATGCTGATATAACAGATTAACAGCACTGGCACTTTTATCACTACTATCACTCTGCTTGTAAGTGTTGATTTCGAGACAGGTTGTCAATCTGGGCAATACTGGTGGAGATTTTTTTTAATCATTGAATCATTAATTCACCCAATTCATTCAAACTCACTGATACATTCATTAAAGAAACAAGTGAGTGGCAACATCCAAAACTGCAAATGTACTTTTTTAGAATAAATAATAACAAATAATTGTTTTAAAAAGTATGTTCAATATAGCACACGTGTGTAGAATGAATGTAATCTAGACATGCAACAGTACATTTGTCATATTGTCATTATTATTTGAACTACCAGTGTCAGTTTTGTCGGTTCACTGCTGTTCACAACTCTGTTGCCTCATGGGATAGTAAAGTGTCAACTTACGAATATTAGGTACTTTTCGGCTACTGTTGTATGAATAGTGTAAATTCTGACATACTATTCTTTTTACACACTGTTTTTGCCTACTATATAAATGCACCCACTGTCTGTATGAGTGAGTCATTGAATAATTAATTCAGATGATTTGTTTAATCACACTGACTCATTGTTTCACACAAAAGTGATTAATTCAGGAACAAAACACCACTGCTGTGTGTTTCTTAGAGAGAATGGTTCAGTCTGCTGTTTTGACAATTCCTGTTGATGGTGCAAAAATTCACATAATTACATAACTGGCCAAATTATGTTTATAAAATAAGTTACTCAATATTACAATGTTTATGAATTCTAGTAAATTCTGACATACTATTCTTTTACATAAGAAAATCATGCTTTTGTTCTGAATATCAGCACAGCTGTAATTACCAGTGCCAAATCACAGGAAGTCCAGCAGAATCTCACTGTTTGTGTATTGTAATCATGTACCAGTGTAAACAAACAGAAACACATTGGTAAGTACAACAGCAAATGGCCACTGAAGCATCTGCCATCCTGTCTGCGTTCTCTTTTTGATGTCTATGCCAGCTGGCAGAGGGCACCAGGGGCACGAGTTCACCTACCCGGCCATGCTGATGTCAAGACCAATGGGTCACAGTCTGGGGTGGCATCTACACTCCATTTCAAGCCCCCTCTCCAGTGGTCCTAGGTGTTCAGTTAACATGGCCACCAAGAACATAAAGCTCTATTGATCCATCACTCTGTGCCCCTGACAGGTGGGCAGGTGAACCCTGGGGCACCCTCACACACGATGCCAACTAAATGGAGGAGGCCAGAACCTTGGTTCAGATCGATACGCACCCGCCCGGAATAAAAATGAGCCTGCTATTCATTACAAGCCGTAACAACCCCTGGCTCTGTCTCATTCATCAGCCCGGGCTGGTTCTGCTCAGTTATCATTTAACTTCAGAGTCTGTGGGTGAATAAACGATGCTACAAACCCAAGCAACATCATCAGAGAGAGAAAGAGGGATGAGTAGTAGGAGAGAAGAAGTGGGAAAACCCTGAAGTCAGCTGCCTAAGGGCCATCGGGCTCTGCTACGCCCACCGTAGTCAGTCACTCCATACATCTGTCATGCTCACGACCAATTGGATTATCTGTCCTTGGTTGTAATTTACAAGCTCAAGTAAATCCTGCTACATGAAGGACAAATTTTGAGGCTGAGTTGTCTTGAGAGCAACGTGAAACCTCAGATGCTATTTGCCACGCCTCTCCTTCATAACTCGCCGTTTATGTCTTCCATAAAGTTTACAGACTCATTTTTATATACAACCGAATATTATTTACGACACAAGCCAAATCACAGGGCACTGTAATCAAGGTTGATGCCATCGCCTTGGAACGGCATACTGAGGACAGAGATTTTTGGCTACAGTGATTCCCAACCTTTTTTTTTTTCTGACAGCCTCATTAATAAGGCTCAAATATGCTAATAGCCTTCATCAGCATAAACAACTAACTATTAATATTAATGATAAAGAGGTAAGAGGAACATTTCAGAAAAAAAGACATTATTAATGTTTAACAGTGCATTCTAAAATCTGGATAAAATCAGGAGATTAATTATGATCAATGCAAACATAATAATGTAATTTTTGGTACATTTAGTAATTAATTTTTTAAACAAAGTGTAGTCACATATTTTATTTTTTACATGCATAACGTTGTAAATAATCAGTGTTTTGCACAGGCCGATCATTTGCTTCAATCACCTCATGAGACCTCAATAATATCATCAGAAACCATGAGTATTAATTTTGTGGTGCCTGATATACTTTTTTGACTCTCAAAGTGATGGTAACACTGACTTACATTTTATGAATCACCAAGCATCACGGTTTCAGCTAAACATCTTCTTTACTGTTCTACTGAAGAAAGAAAGTCAAATTTTCCTTTTTTGGATCTCTAATATATTTAAAATAGCTAAATATCACACTGTATTCTACCACAGATTTGACTGATGCAAATTTAATGTTATAAAATTGCATACAATTATAAATTTTATTCTTCATTTTAAAATATAATACATATATTATATTTATTATTGATATTTATATATTCTTTCCTCAAAAAGGAACTGTGTTCAGAGCTGCATGTGTAGCAATACAAAATCCCCTGAGATACATGTCCCCCATGTTGGGAATCACCATTCTGATAGATACCAACACAGAGAAAAAGCCATCAGAAAGAATGTAAAAAAATCCTCCACAGATCCATCCTTCAGGCCACAGAATGGGAGGCTCTTGTGCTTTGTGCCTGTGACAAGAGGAAGAAGTTTCTGAAAACAAGCCCCAGTCTGTGTCTGGCAGAGCAGCTGCTCTCAGACTGTTTATGGCTGTGCTGCCATGAAGGCTCACAGTGTGAAAGTCGACAGTTCACGCTGAATTAATTATTCATTCGGAGGAACCTTATTAAAATGCATCTTTTTTTTTTTTACTCCCTTGAAATATAATTGCAAGTAATAAGCCAAGAGGTCAACGAGGCATTTACAAGCTTGATCTACCGTCATACTATCTTAGCCCTATGTTGTTTTAATAGGCTAAATTAATATGAAGGGGTATCGTGTTTTCTTCATAAACTGTTCAGCGATTAATGATTCCACCATTTTTGGGGGGTAATTTTCTCCTAGATGCCTGGGTGGGGGAGAAGGTGTATTTGGATCTTATCAAGGAGAATTGAATGCAAAGACATAGCTTCTATTCATCATTTGATCCATGAATATAGCTTCATATGTCTGGAGCCCCTGAAGCGTTCTCCGAAATGATTCAACTTAAGATTTTTATCCAAGTCAATTTGCATCAGTTTCCCTGTCAGCAGTTCCACAACTGACTGAATGGAAATGGCAAAGACTACGTCAGTAGCATTGCTCACAAAAAGCCTCCAGATATAATACATACTACAGTTTTGTCACAGCATAATGAAGGTGGGTTCATGTCATGTTGGAATTACTGTAATTACGGGATTCTGGTTTGTAAAAAGCGTTCACACAAGCATACATACCATACATTTAATGTAGCTAGCACATAGTTGAATGTCCCACTAAAAATAACCTATAACTTTATTAATAGCCTCTTGCACAATGACTATTATTTGTAGTACTGAGGCTTTGTCCATTGATAACTCAAATCACACGGTTTCATTTTTGCGCTAATAGTGTTGCCATAAAATACATAATTCTAAGTTAGAGGATGTGAACAGCCCCCGAGTAGTACGTCCAGAGCTGTCATCTAGTAATTATGGTTATTATGACATGGTGTGAACACAGCATGTCTCCACTTTACTTTAACATTTTAGGATGTCAGTGGTAAGTTTGAGCTCTGTATCACAGAACACACATATATTATGTAAACAAAAACTTTATTTTGTATCCGATTAATCATAATTAATCGTTTGACAGCACTAATATATATATATATATATTAATGCTGTCAAACGATTAATATATATATATATATACTGTATATTAATGCTATCAAATGATTAATCGCAAACAAAAAAGTTTTTGTTTGCATAATATGTGTGTTCTGTCTATTTATTATGTATATTTAAATACACATACTTACAGTATATATTTAGAAAATATTTACATGTATACTATTTACAATTTACATATGCATATTTACATATAATTTATATGATAAATAAATATATTTAATATATAAACAACATATTTTTCTGAAATATTTACTTTTATTTTGGATTCGATTAATCACGATGAATCATTTGACAGCACTAATATATGTATGTGTGTATATATATATATAAAATACAAATTAATACATTTTAATTATAAAAAATATTTTTATTATTGTTATGCACCTTTTAGATTTATAGTGATACTGCCAAACTGATCCAAATACTGGAATAAAAAGACATTAGAGCCATGTGTTAATATTGAGCCTGTAGAGCAGGGATCCTCAAATCTGGCCCATTCCTGCAGAGTTTAGCTCTAACCCTAATCAAAGCACACCTGAGCATGCTAATCAGAGTCTTCAAGATCATTAGAAAATCACAGGTAGTTGAGTTTGATCAGGGCTGGAGCTAAACTCTGCAGCAGATTGGACTTCCAGGAAATTAAGAGGTCAATTAGTGCTTCAAACTGAGATGTGATACTCACAATGTGCAACTGCAGGTAGTCTCCGAGGCCCTGGCTGCTCTCCACCTGCAACAGGATGGCATCACTCTGCTGGGTGCTGAAGCCCACGGCCAAACGGTCCGCCCTGGTGCTCGGCCGATCATTGGGGGCCCAGGTGTACGTGATGAGCGCACCTCCTCTCCCAAAAATATATGTGGTCCCAGCTGCCAAATGAAGGAAAACACGTAACATGAGCTAATGATTCAAAGATGTTTCATGAGACAAAAGAAAATAAGAATGAAAGTGAGATGTGGAGCAGCACAGCAGGAGGGATGCAGCAATGTAAATGTGTGAGGCAAGATGGATGCTAAAGAACATCTCACATTGCATATTTGCCCTGTGCTCTGCCTCATATGAGATAAAAGCGTCTCTGTCTTTAATAAGTTGCCATCTGTTCTGATGTGCCTTGAATGCTCATTTGCAATGTGTTTCCTTAGTGACAAACGTCATATTCAGGACTGCCATTTCAGAAACAAGCTTCCTGCATTGGTTTGGAGCTTAAATGCCTTATTGGCCTTGAAAAGCAGGGCCCTTTTCAGTGCAAACTTCACCAACTTCTTGCCCTCTTGTTGCTCTTGTTCTCCACTGCATACTTGGGTGCTAATATTTCACTGCGATTGGACATGGCATCGAATCACAGCGGCTGTATAGAAATGAGGATCTGAAATGGAGCCAGTGCCGTGCTGCGTCAGCTTGGTAAGAAACCACCGCAGGGTGGGACGGATGCCCGACATGCTTTAAACTGCCAAGCTATCCGTGCTGAAACAGCCCTAGAGAATGAACCTGGGCAACTGTGTTGACCGATTTGCCAGGGTAAAACGAGAGGTTGTAATGTGAGCTGCCTCACTGTTGAAGCACAATAGCACAATAATGGGCAAATGTAAACAAAGTCCAGCTATACTTAATGAACAATGTAGAAAAACACATCAAGAAGGTCCCAAAAACAAGACACATAAGAAACTATTTAATATAATTTAATTCAGAAGTTTTTTTTTGTTTAAAACATATTAAAATTTTTAAATGTGTGTTTTGGGCCATTATGCTTTGGCACAGTATCTGTCAAATGAACTAAAAACGAAAGCACAACATGGCTTAATCCCTTCATCAAGTCTGTTTTCGCTGCGTGATTCAAATCAAAGTGCACACTTCGTTCAGGCGATCAGCCCGTGATCCAGTGTTTTCCGTGCCTCAGAACGGCTCAGTTCACAGGGAATGCAGTGAACTCGTTTATTGCACGTGCTGTGAGTTTAACGCAAGTTTGGGAATGTAACGGCCACCAGTTATGCTTTATTTCCATGAAAGATGATTACAGCATTTCACTAGAATTGTAATGAGATGAGTTTTTTAAAAGCTCTACTGCCGTTTCCGTCAGAATAAAAGCTTAAAAGTGCTGTATAAATTGTTGACAGCTAGCGGTTTTGCTGACACATGTGCGTGGTCATATGTTTTGGAGGAGGCGTGGCTATGGAGAGTGATTTGCAGGGAGGGTGAGATCTTATGCTTTCAAACCTAGCTTGGTATTACTAGCTTTTCTGAAATTGCCTACCATACCTTTAAATGTCTGAGAACAACTTAAAAATATAAAATATAATACTATATATCCATAAAAACAGGTGTCATACACAGTTAGTATGGTACACAAGTATCCCAAATACTTTTTATTTTAACAGACTAATTTAATTTAGTTTGTTTTGCTCATTCCCATTCACCCCAATTTTTAATGGTAACTTATTTTGTAAGTCGTTGGTGGTTTGTACTGGCTCACAGGCACTGGATGCTGCACTGCGGTGGTCTGCAATCATTTTTCCTTGAGTGCATCCACTTTTAAGGTGTGTTGCTTTCTTTCTGGACTTCATCCTGGACTGCGCCATACTCTTTCAATGTTATTGTTTGTCTTTAATATGCATTTTGTGTGTGAAGTTATTTTATTATTCTTATATTTTATTATTAAATCATTGCAGACCACCTGCAATGGAGCATCCAGTGCCTGTGAGCCATTACAAACAACCAACAACTCACAAAATATGTTAACATAAAAAATTGGGGTGAATATAGGAATGTGCAAAGCAAACAAAATTGAACCGAGTCTGTTAAGATGAAAAGTATTCGGGATTCTTGTGCACCATTTTTCTAAAAGTGTAGAACACATGTTTTTATGGGTATATAATATTATATATTTTTAAATTGTTCTCAGACATTTAAAGGCAGGGTAGGCATACAAAAGTGCAATATGCACGTAAAATTGTATTTAGCACTTTTTCAACAAATTGAATAAAACATTAAAATATATATTTATATTATAAATACATAATGAATATAAATATAAGTACATTTTGGTAACTTTATAATAAAATATATATATATTTTTTAACATTAGTACATTAATTAACTATATCAATAAGCACTGTTTAAAGCATTTGTTAATATTTGTTTATACAATTGTTAGTTAAATAAAAATACATTTGTGTTAACAGATAAAACTTATGATTTTCATAATGTTTTTAAATTAAAATTAAGATTAATAAATGCTCTAGATGTATTGCTCATTGTTTAATAATTTTAACAGCATTACTAATATTGACCAATGAAACATTATTGTAAATTGTTACCAAAACTTTAGTCAAATTTTCAAAACTACTACCAAGAAAAGTTTTTTTAAGCAAGAAATAACTGCATGTGCTATCTTTCTTGCTTGTGCTACATATTTTGTTATCTAATTAAATAACATCCCCACAGTCTGTTCTGGAGTTGCAAAGCACCTCTAACATTATTTAAAAGCTCTTCAAACATCTTTCCATTTGTCACGCTCGACACCCGGCATCTGCTGTAAGGCCAGATATTTGTTCTTCATCAGTACTTTGAGATGAGGGTTTTCTTGAACGCCCTCCTAACTGATTAATGGTTTGCTAGATGACTGACCTCCCACTTTTGCCTCAAATCTCACCTAAATACCTGGATGCCAAAGTGGAGCCACCTGTCATTCCTGGCGTTTGTGGTTGTCTAAATGAGCAAACAGAGGAGGAGTGGGGAATGTAATTAAGTGTTCTGGCGAGTGGTCCCCTAGGCGGGATGTGGGTTACAGAGTGCTGAACACCTGCTCATGAAAGCTGCTAACTTGTTGAGTTTGGGCTGCCTCGCATCACAACAACTGTTTGAGCTGCTGAAATATGAGGAACGGTTATAATGAAATGCTAAAACACATGGGATCAATCAGGCCTATTCATTTAATTGGAGCTAAAGTGTCTGTTGTCAGCAGGGTCCAGAATTATCACTTGCCAAGCGCCGAATGAAAGTAAAATTCTGTATTGGCTATTAAATAAATTAAAACTAGTTGCCAGTAATTTAATTCAGAACTGCAACATAATATAAAGTTTAAATCAAATTATTATAATGATAGTCTGACCCTCACTGATGTGAGCAGCATGCAATTCAAATGAAAGACAAACAAACCGCCTACCTACTTACTTTTACGTCAATGGAAAATGTAGAGTTCATCTACAAAGCCTGATTTTTTTCCATGACACATGTGGAATATTTCTCACATTAATTCAGCTAGACAAAAATATCAGGAACAAAGCCACAATGTGTCTTGACATTTGTGACAAGTGCAGTTTCACTGAAAGACAGATGCTGACTCATCTCATATTATTCTATGAAAAACAGCTCAATATGTCCAGCATCAAAGAGATTTAAATATATTTCTTTTTAATAAGAAATGATGCAAAATAGAGTTTCGTGGCGGTTAAGGAATATTTATGGTTGGAAATTTCTCAATTTGCTCACCATTGGCAGTTGGGTTGTATAGTAAACCTACTTTGCTACATAAACAATATAGCGCCTAGACAACCCATGTGACTGCATTGGCCCCAGGACGTTTTTTATGGGATGTTTAGACGCTTCACAGCAGAGGTGAAACTTAACCACTGCTATCATGATGCAATCAGAAAGTGTATAAAGTCCCCAAAACAGAATTGATTTCCTCACTCAGAAGGAATAAGAATTGATTGGCTTGGTTATCTTCTAAATGTTTGGAATCTGATTCCACTCTATATCATTTTAGGGTTGTGCTAAACAAATCAATATCCCTTCACGTAGGCCTCTGATAACTTTGTCTGCCTTAGATTGGTTATGACCTATACTCATTTATCTGCCCTTGAAAATTATGACATAAAACCATTCATAGCCTTTTCTATAGATAAAAGAAAAGATCCTTGTTTTTGCAAATAAACATTTGCCTAAGAAAATAGGATGTTGATATGGTACATTTAGGCCGTTACTGGGCACTCAATATATTTCTATTACTCCACAATGGCTTTGTCAGGCTTTAGTGAGGGCCAGTGCATTATGTTCCTGATAGGTTAAGCATTTGTAAACAGTGTTTAATTCAATAAACACACTGAATGAACTGTCCACACACACCGTCTTTGGGGGGAAAAACTCTTGGAGGCAAAAATTCAATTTTCCTGCTTCAGTTACTCCCTGTAATTCAACTAAAAAGACTTGTGTGTATTGAGCAAGATAAAACCATTTCCTGAGCCGTGTGCCATTTAAAACTACCAATGCCAAAACCACTTTTATAATCCTGACTGTTTGAAACAGGAATTGTGGGCAGGATATATTAAAGTGCTTGTCCGTTTGTTAGGCTGTTGCTGTCACAGACACGAATCATGGTTTGCTTGCTATCGTTTTAAAAATGGTATTAGGGAGAATTTGATTGGACAAAAATGTAAGACTATATTTTTATATATAAATTCAAAAACATATAAGTTAAAAAATCAGCTCAAAGGCTTCTGAATAAATGTAGAATAATTTAGCTTAGTCAAGTCAAGTCACCTTTATTTATATAGCGCTTTTAACTATACGAATTGTGTCAAAGCAACTGCACAATATCAAAATAGGAAAATTGTGTCAATAATGTAAAGTGACAAGATTAAACACTCAATTTTCAGTTGAAGGCATTTCATTATTGAATCTAGTGATGGCATTGTCCAGCTCAGTTCAGTTTAAATAGTATCTGTGCAATCAAGTCGACGATATCGCTGGAAATGAAGTGTCCCCAACTAAGCAAGCCAGAGGCAAGGCAGTTCTCCTCTGGTCAGACGAACCAGCAGTTTGTTCCAACTGCAGCAAAGTCAGATTGTAAGAGCTAGGGCCTTAAGGGCCAATACTTAGAATAGAATAACGATGTTCTCTCAAATCTTAGGTTTTTTTTGCCTAGAGGTTCTGACTAAATGTTAATTATTTTGGTCTATTTAAAAATGCAATAAACAAAAAGCAGGAAATATGTGAGTGAAAATATGCAAATATGTACAGAAACATATTTACAAAAATTAAGATAGTGTGCCTGACCTACTTAAAGAAAAAACAGAGTGAAGACTAAACTGAAGAAAAAGACTAAACATTACTGATATGTATAAAATTACTTATTTTTTAGTTTTATTAATTTAAACACACACACATTTTTTTCCTCTTTAGTCCATTGTATCTATATTTAATAGACTAAACTTTCAAATGGTGTTTAATCTATCCATGATGAGATTTTAAACTGCGTGATCCATCTTTTCTTTTGCTTCTAAGAATAATAAACATTCCACAGAGTTTTCTTAGGGTAATATCACAACTCGAAACCATGTGGGATAAAAAAGCAAACACATAATAAAAAAAATAAATGAAAAAAATAAATAATTTTTGACTACATCACTTCCCCAATGAACAGTTGAGCAAAGTGATTTATTCTCGCTCTTTTCATGCAGCTCCGAAACGGGTTTTACATGTTTCTTCTTTTCAACAAGGCAAACAACAATCTCCAATAAAGCGTTGGTATTGGATTTCACTGAGAGCCCCTGTGAGATGCTGTGATTAGATAAGCTCTTTGTATGGATGCTGAAGGGAAGTGAGTTAGGAGCAGTACAGTTATTTGCTGTGTGTTCCCAGATGCCCACAGACGGAGATATTGGAATCATGTCCACTGGATCATGTGTGTACAGGCTCAGTCCTTCTGGACCTGAGATTCCTCACAGTTCTGGGAATCAAA
This sequence comes from Gymnocypris eckloni scoliostomus, assembly GCA_027564155.1. Classification (NCBI taxonomy): domain Eukaryota; kingdom Metazoa; phylum Chordata; class Actinopteri; order Cypriniformes; family Cyprinidae; genus Gymnocypris; species Gymnocypris eckloni. The sequence goes on from CM050433.1 coordinate 14,846,039, forward strand.
GTCAGCATTCTATATCAACACATGAAAGTGGCCAAAAAATGAGGAAAACTATACAACGCTCAGAGATGTGCAAGATGTCACATTTCTTGAAGTAATTATTCCAAGTTATTAAGTGATGCTGCAGTAATGTGTTAATGAGCATTACTGCAGCAAGGGTATAGCACAGAATAATAATGAAAGAACTAGCTCATTTTCCATTGTATTTATGCTAGTAGAGGTAGACTACTATGAACTTCAAATGAACTATTTTATCCAACCACAGGTTTGTGTATCCATATAGTCAAGATATTCAATACGTCGAGGTCTGCTTCTTTGGTTAAACATTGATGTTAAACATTATTTTTAAGATAGATAGATGCATATATAGATAGATAGATATATAGATAGACAGACAGACAATCTTCCCACTCATTCAAACTCTGACAAATAAAGTTACTTTTGTATTTTATACAAAATTATATATATTTCTGAATGTTTGCTTTAAAGCTTGATATTGCTGTTAAATTTCCAAATATACTTCACTCTAATAAAAAAATGCACTAAGTGGTTCTTTGGCTCGTAATCATAGGGGAACCACATTTGGTGAAGTATAGCACCAAATCTTGGTGCTTCAGTGGTTCTTCAGCATGACTGATGGGCTATATATCACCACTGCCGTACAAAGAACCTGTTAAGCCCCTTTAAAGGTTCTTTACGAGCCAAAGAACCACTGTTGGTGCTGTCTAGCACCATTTTTGATGAAGAAATACAATACAATATGGCACCTCTTATGGTGCTACATAGCTCGATTTGACAAAGGTGCTGTAAAGCACCTTTAAAGATATGGTGCTAAATATCACCAAAAGTGGTTCCCCTATGATTATGAGCCAATAACCACTTTTAGTGCTATGTAGCACCTTTTTTAGAGTGTTGGTTTCATGACATTTTCATTTGAATTGTTGTTATTTACTTGATATTAGCATTTCACTTCAAAAATTAATATTTTTACCAGCATATTAGTTCTTGTTGTGCTATCAAAGGCTTCTAAATATTGAATGGAAAGTAATTGGGGGATAAAATATAAATGAATCTTTCCTCTCTGGATGCGGACTGTATGCCAAAATCAAACCAGCTGCCACTTTTGGGACGACTAGAACATTTTTGTTAGATCCATCCCAAGTATTTTTTTCTATGGATTCAGTTCAGCAGCTTTGCACTGTTTTTCTTTTGTTGGGCGTTTAACTGCAATAGTACTGCCAGAATGATCCATCCAGCTGAGCCATTAGAAAACTCCTAAATATTTTTGTAGAAACCGTGATACATATTCTTCAGGATTTTTTGAGGACTAGAAAAGTTCAAAAGAAAAGCATTTATTTAAAATAATATGAACATAAATGTCTTGGGTAACCTTCAGTAAAGGGACCAATTCTTACTATTAACTAGTTGTTTTTTAGCATGCCTATTAATAATCTAATGGTTTGTTAATAGTGAGAATAGGCCCTTTTAGGGCCGACGTCACTATTACGTCACAGCGCTAGCTGGAGGCAAAACATCGACTTGAAAACAGGAGGCGGCCAATTCAAACCAGCGCAGATTCGTCTACACAAGGAGCTTAAAATATAATTTTGTTGTGATGTTGGGTGCCAGAATCGATGTTGCAATATAGAGGCTCCAATTTTTTATTTTAAGGCATACATGCTGCCGACGAAAGCTGTGGTTAAACGAGATAAAACGAGAGGACTGGACAAAAATGCTCGCGTTTGCAGCACACACTTCTTATCAGAAAAGGTTGAATAAAGTATTGTCTTTTGTTGTTATGGGCACGTCTAAAGATTTTTTTATGCATCTTACTATGTCATGTATGAAATGTCTGTGTGCATGTGTGTAAAACAATAAACTGACGATTTATATGCTTAATCATATTAATTGTATATACATTTTTGTAATTAATTGTGGCTGGAATTATAATGTAGCTGTACAAATGGTTGCCTGATGAAATTGATATATATTATTACATATGTACTTCATGACTAGATAGACAAGGTGAGTTTGTCTTAAATTTACACGTTAGATGTGAATCACTCGACCGGAGGGAATCCTGTCCTTCCTTTGAGTGAAAGTGTGCTTAACACCTGAGAGACGATGATGCAAATTCAGAATTTGAAATCTGAGGCCAGCAGGTCTGTGTGGGTCCTAACGCCCCAGTATAGTGACGGGGACACTATACTGTAAAAAGCACCGTCCTTCGGATGAGACGTTAAACCGAGGTCCTGACTCTCTGTGGTCATTAAAAATCCCAGGATGTCCTTCGAAAAAGAGTAGGGGTGTTATCCCGGCATCCTGGCCAAATTTCCCCATTGGCCTCTGGCCATCATGGCCTCCTAATCATCCCCATACACTGATTGGCTTCATCACTCTGTCTCCTCTCCACCAGTAAGCTGGTGTGTGGTGGGCATTCTGGTGCACTATGGCTGCCGTCGCATCATCCAGGTGGATGCTGCACACTTGTGGTGGTTGAGGAGATTCCCCCCTTGTATTGTAAAGCGCTTTGAGTGCCTTGAAAAGCGCTATATAAATGTAACACATTATTATTATTATTATTCTTAATTATTCCAAACATTTGGCTGCTGGTTTTGGCCAAAGACTTTGAAGTATTGACTACGGACCTTGTGTATTCTCGTCATTTACTTGAACCAACTTATGTAAATATACATCCGAAACGAACCTTTGTGACATATTTAATTTTAACTTCAATATTTTAATCATGCATAGCATAATTAGCCCAGACTTTATAAAACACGTACTCATCTTTAGCGTTTGGAGAGTGATTAACCTTTTGGATAAGTTTGCCTGCCAGTCAGGGCGCTGTGCTCATCAAGGTAAATGTGAACACCCATCATTTGCGGTTCATTAAGTCCACGCGTTCAGCCAAACCCAGATGCTTCTGACAACTCAAATAACTTGCAGCACTCCTACAGAAACCAAGTTTAGGTTTCTCTTGTTTCAGTGGTGCAGAAAAACAGGAAAATGTAACATTAGTTTACAATCAGATTTAACTTCCTGCTGGCATGAACAAATATTATGGTAAATATACTACAATACGCTATAAAAAAATAGCATAAATGTTATTTCCAGCAGTTACAATGCAAAATCTGCAAAGGAACTGACGCAGTGTACTTAGCATTCTTTGCAGACACAAATGTTTTGCAACACAATATTTGCTTCTCTCCCACAAAACCATTCCATGGGTGCCAGGGTGTATTAACCTCCTACATTACGCAGGATAAACCACACCGGATTTACGCTTATTTTCCCACAGTGTGGAAGTAGACTTTGAGACTTGATAAGCAAGCTCTGTGGGCTAAGAGCATCCCGCACATTTCAAACAGAAGCAGCAAATATAACACTGCAGCAAAATTAAAATAAGACTAGGCATGCGAGAACAACCAAATAGGATTGAAATACTAAATAAGTGCCGTTAGCATTATTGTGTGGTCTGTTAATAGCAATAATGCTATTTACAGTATAAAAAAAAGCAATCTGAAAAGCCGGGCATGCAAGATTGAATTGAAACCACAGGATCTGGAATACATTTTTAATGGGTTGTTTTCCAAAGCAGCAAATAAATACATTTTATGTGGACCAATAATAACACCCAGGGCTCTCAGCCATAACCATAAATAAGCTACACAACATTTGAAAGAATAAATATAAAAAAATATTAACTTTTTGTTTCTGTAGGCATTTTCTGATGTCTAATCACAAAGGGAGCAAACAAATTAGCAGAACTTGCGTTCACCTGAACATTAGTGTTCTATCGAAGAACTTCTCTAGATTACAATATTACCTTGGTTAATCAAATCTAAATGGGGTTTTAAGTTGACAGTTTGGATGGAAATCAAATGAAGACTTGTACCCTGCAGTCAGACTAACTGCATAGCGCTGAAATATTAGCAATTTTCTGTAATTGTGGAAACCTGGCAGTGAATTACTCTCAGTGTGAGACGCTTCGGTGAGGGACTGAACTTCCCTCTGAGAGGCGTTTATGACGTTGCAGGCATCCAATTTGATATTTAAAACTGTTGGACAATTCTGAGTTAAAGATGGTTAACAATTTATACTAATGTAAAATCTCAGGTGGCTTTCTATCCGATAAGTGCAGTATAGGTGCAGTACGTAATTTTTTTGGGATGCTACAATGCTTCAATTTTGGGTTTTAATCAAAGAAAACTATGTTGATTCCCTCAAGCAATGTTAACACTGCATCTCTGTGGCACTATTCTGACCAGCAACAGTAACTCAACCAATGGTGTGAGTTGGGGGCGTGGCTATCTGTTTCTTTTATCTATATCTATTTGGGCTAAATCTGTTTCAAAGTCATTATTTCATTTGATTATACTAGTGGTACAACAATGACATCCTTTAAACTTATACTGGCAAACATCAGTAAGAAAATACAAGCCCTACCTTGTTTACGGAGGTGTTTTCTTTAAGAGGTGATATCAAATTTATAGTATTCATTCACTATTTTTGTAATGGAGGCAGTGCGACACCTTTAAGCTTTACCTTAGACAATCAGGTTTTGAAAAGAAAATGCTTGTCTGGCTCATTGGTGCTTTGCAAAACGAAATGCGTCAAGCTCCGCAGCTGTCAACTCTGTCACTTTAGCTGCAAGTTCAGATGAGGGTATTTTTAGTGACAAAAATAAAAATGTTTTGCTATGGAATCAAGGAAATTCTTGCTAAAAAATGAAACGAGGGGTCAGATGGCAGTGTAATTCGCATATCTACCAGGAATGAGCAAATGCTACTGTAAACAGTTGAGTCTCTTGAGGTTTCTGATATACTGCTTTGCTGCAGAACTGTAAGCCATATAACTTATTAAATCTCAAGATCCAGGGTGCCCTATTTTGGTTGGCAGCTTCAATAAACAAATCAGTGCATTCCCACTAGGGCTCTCTACGTGCATCAGAACCCCACACCCTCAATTCACAACACAGTCACAAACCCGTCAGAACGCCATGTGCAATGAAAGGACAGACGGTACAAGCAGTATTTTATTAAAAAGACCAGGAAGGGGAGCTGAATAATTGATGTGAAGATTATAAACACCTTTCTTTTTTAAATAAATTAAAAAAACATATCACATTTGTTTTAAAAAGGTGAAAATGAACTCTAACACCTTAGATGACATGTATAACAGATTTAAATCACTCAGGAGATGCCAACCTGCCAAAGAAGTTTGACTGATAATCACTAGGTATTTGGAAATATATACATATTTTCATAATGTGTTTAGTCACACAGTTGTCTGAATTCCTATTTGACTAGTAGTCAGTCTGTATAAGTCTGTTTAATTAGGCCACTTTATCATTGTATTCTCTATTCAGATGCATTTATTTATAGGACAGATCACCCTGAATTAAAATGAATAATTTATTTACCCTCATGTTGTTCCAAATATGACTGTGTGGAACATAAAAGATGATAATTCTCAAAACAATTTTCTTTCTTTTTTTGTGTAAACGAAACTGTTTGGGCAATATTCTTCAAAATATATATGAGAGGCTTTGTGTTCCACATAAAAATAAAGTATGTATGACTGAATTTTCATTATAATTCTTACAGTTAATGGTGTACAACCACGTGGAACAGAATACAGTATTCTTCATTGTTAAAGCTAAAGTTTTAAATTTGACATTTCATCTTTTAAATACACTTATTGCATGAAGCAACAATATGAGAGGCAACTCAATGCCAATGAAAGGCAGATAAGTATCAGTGTGTAGACTAACATTTAAAAATTACCTATATTTTTTTTATTGTACAAAACTAAAATAAATAGTGTTTTCACATCAGTAGCAATGTTAACGTTGTAGCGGTGCTACACAGGGAATTAATTTAGAGATGCAAATTCACATTACAGGTACCATTACAGGTATTTTATGATAAGGTCCCATTAGTTCAAGGTATTTAATGTATTTCCTAACATTAACAATGAGCAATACATTTGCAACAGTATTTATTAATCTAATAACAGTATATATGAATAAGGTGCATTAAATAATATAGACATATACAACCTTTGATTTTTGTTTAGATCCCACCTGTCCGATCGCTACCACTTTGTTTATTTTAACGGGGAGTCATCTCAATTATCAACAGTAAAGTATGGAGTACCACAAGGATCTGTCCTAGGTCCTTAGCTATTTTCAATATACATGTTCCCCCTTGGTAATATTATTAGAAAATACGGGATTAGTTTCCATTGTTATGCTGATGATACTCAACTATATATCTCAACAAGACCAGATGAAACTTCTAAACTAAGTTAACAGAGTGTCTTAAAAATGTAAAAGATTGGATGACGAATAATTTTCTCCTATTAAATTAGATAAGACAGAGATATTACTTATTGGACCAAAACATAGAACAAAGAATCTCTTGGATTACAATTTGCATGGATGTCCTGTTACTTCCTACAGTCAAAAACCTTGATGTTATATTAGACACCAACTTATCTTTTGAAAATCATATTTCCCATGTTACAAAAACAGCCTTCTTCCATATTATAAATATTGCCAAGCTACGGAACATGTTACCTGTTTCTGATGCAGAAAAGTTAGTTCATGCATTCATGACCTCTAGACTGGACTATTGTAATGCACTGCTAGGTGGTTGTCCTGCATCTTCAATAAACAAGCTACAGATAGATTCTGCGGCTAGAGTCCTTACCAGGTCAAGAAAATATGATCATATTACTGCAATTTTACAGTCTCTGCACTGGCTACCTATTACGTTCCGTATCAGTTACAAAATATTATTATTTGCCTATAAGGCCCAAAATGGTTTAGTGCCTGCATACCTAACTAATCTTCTATCACACTACAATCCAACCCGCTCCCTAAGGTCACAAAACTCTGGACTCTTGGTAGTACCTAGGATAGCAAAGTCCACTAAAGGAGGTAGAACTCTTTCATATTTGGTGCCAAAACTCTATTATATAAATATTTGGAAAACGTTCGGGGTTCAGACACACTCTCTCTGTTTAAATCTAGATTAAAGACACATCTCTTTAGCCAAGCATTCATATAATGCATCTCATAATCTTGTACTGCAGTTATATCTGATCAAACGCACATTATTATTCTTTAGCTTTGGTTGAACGAATAATTTTTGCTTTGATGGAACAACAGCTACACTAACAATGTTTCTATTTGTTTCTCTGTTTCTGCCATGGGATTAACATCTCGTGGTAACTAGGAATTACACAAGCTTCAGTCTGGGTCCAACCATTAAATGATCTGAGATGACTGAACACCTGAGAAGAGATGATGCCAACACCTCAGAGGACCTCAGAGGATGCCAACCCTCAGACAATATACAGAATTACTCAAATTAGCCATAAATTAAATATATTAAGTTTCTACAATATATAAATATATTGTGGAAACTCAATTTCCTGTAAAGCTGCTTTGCAACGACTGAATCGTAAAAAGAGCTATACAAATAAACTTGAATTGAATTGAATATTGCTGAAATTAACATTAAGCAAGACTAATACATGTTTTAGAAGTTTTTTCATTGTTAGTTAATGTAACTAATGTTAACAATTGGAACCTTAGTTTCAGCAAGTTAAAACACTCTAGGAAACATTGTTTCTCTAAATGCATCCCCTTCAATGCATGACTGAAAAAAAATATTAGAGCTAAAGCTCACACTAGAAGATAAAAATCTACATAAACTATTCAAGCACACTAATCCAGTAGTTGAGGGCGACTAGAACTACTACTGCAATTGATGTTTTGTAATCTTTTTTCTTCATAAACCTAATAGTCTGAAAAGAAGAGGTGTGGAGTAGGGATGTAATGCTATGAACATTTCTTATCACTATTATAGTGACCAAAATGATAATGGTTATCAGTATTATCACGGTATTGTTAAAATGTGCTGGAGATGTTCAAAAAGTACTGACACATAAATACATGATTAATACATGATTATATGTATTTTATCTGCTCCATAAATAATTCTAGGTAATTTATCTGAATTATTTAAATGTGTAGAATCCACATAAGCTTGTTTTTCTTCAAAATCTACAGCAGGGTATGCACGTTTGGTCTGTTTTTGGCCAGACAGAAACTGCACACCGGCTGGATGTGAATGTAAGTCTCTGTAAATCCACTCTCTGACAGCAGGTGGCACTTTAAATGGAAAAGCTGAATTAAAGCTGTTTCCTGTGAACTCCGTGGACAAAGCAGTATTGCGATTAAAAACATCCTTTAGGTATTACTTGGAGCGAAGACGAAAACAAAATGCCATCGAATCGTTTTTGAAGACAGTCAGAACCTTCAGAGGTACATTCATATAATTAATTAATTCATATATTCATTTGTATAATTCCACCAGCACTATATTAAAACCTCCCAGCTTTCCCACCCTGTTTTCAGTCAAAACGAAACCACTCTGCTGCTGTGCACACATGCAACTGTTACTGAAAACTGTGCTTTATGCTGGACAATATTTATTTATCGTGAGTTTTTCAAATCGTGGTATTCGAATACGGTTTTAATGATAATTAAAATATGAAACGGTAACACTAACCGTGGGGAATTTTATTATGATTTATCGTTAAACCGGTAATCGTTACATCCCTACCCTGCTGAAAAAACAATGGAACCCTGCCCAAAACACAATAGAAAATGTAATGGATTTAATGGTTTTAATGGGAATTGTACTGGTTTTAATGGAAACTATAAAGGTGTCTACTGGTATGTGATGGATTCTATTGGTGGGATGATAAATCCTATCGGAAAAATGCCCAAAACACACTACAAAAAGGAATTTTGTAATGGTTTTACTGGAAAAAGCTAATGGTTTAAAAAATGTAATAATGAAAATTGAACTAAAAATTGAGTGTTAAATCTTGTCATTTACATTATTGACACTATTTTCCTATTTTGATATTGTGCAGTTGCTTTGTTACAATTTGTATTGTTAAATAAATAAAGGTGGCTTGACTATAATGGTATTTTAATGGAAACCATTGGGATTTCTGTGATGGTTTCTATTGGGCTTCTAATGTTTTTTTTAGCAGGGTAGTGTGGAGGAAGAGCACATGTCCTATGAAAAGATAACATTAACACTCGATTCCCTTAAAAATCTAATTTAGCCATCAGTTAGCAATGCTTTCCAGCTTAAATGGGTTGTGAATCCAAAGTGATTTCTGCAATAAAACACACTAACAATATACACCATCACACAGCTGATGCACTTCCCAAGATTAATGAACACTGCCATTTTCAGGAAACCGAGAAACACACACAAATGTAACACCAGAAATCTCAGCAATTTGGCTCTAAGCATGTAGAGTACAATAGCATATGTGAAATGTCCATTGAAATAAATGACATTCTGCACATATTCCTATTAAGAATATTCTGTGTCTGACCTATTAGCTTACCTGTATCTCTATGAAAAGAGGTATAAGTGAGAAAATACTCTTGAATATAAACTAATTTATAAAAATGAAAGCCTCTGTATTCTCATTAACATGAAACAAAGAACTTCTAATGAAATGGTAATATCTGAAAAGAAAAGAAAAAACCGACAACCTTTCATGGAGGTAAAAGCTTATTTAGATTAATGAAAGTTTCTTTAAAGAAGCAGTATATTCGAGATGAGACAGTTGCATGCATAGAAACCCAATTCAGAGAACATTTAACGAGCTCTACAGATGTCAGCTCAATAATGCTCCGGTCTCTCCAAAAGACTCACTGGCAGACAACCCTGAAATGTCTTGTAATCAGCCCTGACACCCATTTAAAGGCCAGGGGAAGAGAGAGTTGGTGAATAGAGGAAAGATATAAGGTCTTAGTAAATCATAAGAGCTTAGTAAATCATAATGTAATGTAAAATCATTGGACAGAATTATAAGTACAACATAGAATTGATATCGCATTTAATCTGTCTTGTTGCTATTTGATTAAACAGGTCTTTGTCATAAGTGAATAAAGCAGTGCTGGCATTCGCTGTTGTTAAACCCTGTAAGAGCTCCGGGAGCTCGTATTTATTTGCCATTGAGCATTTGGTTTCATGCTGTACATAATTATTTATGGTATCAAAGCAGAGACGCTGCCTCAAGCTGAAGCTAAGATATTAAAACGTACATATTTCACACACGTAGAGAGCATGGATAATGATGACTTGTGAATGTGAATATCCAATTATTGTTGCAGGCCCAAAAATAAATAAATAAAAAAAACATTTATTTTTACATCCACTTGCTGCATAATTAAATGTATTATGTATCTTACTTGTTATAATTCCATCTGCCTTAAGTTTTAGCTCACATCTTTTATGTTTTTTTATTACAATTTTACGAGTAGTTGTTGGATTGTATTATTATATATAAAATATTTCTTATCTTAATTTAATGAAATACACACTCTATTAGAAAGGAATAATTATTTTTAAATGTATTTTGTAAAGCTTGAGATCTTGTATATTGAAATTACTATTATAATTCCTTTATATAAATGTGTAAATATAATTACCAGAGTGCATGACCAAAGCAGAATTACAATGCTTTAAAGTGAGTACAAGAAATGGTGCATAAAAAATTATATCATAATCACATCCACATTCATGAATATGTAAAGAAAACGTAATTCTCTTACCTTTAATTTGAGAGAGCAGCAGAAATCACAGCAGGACACCACATGAAAGAAAAGAAGACAGAGAGAAGAAAAAATGATCTCAGTGTGAAAATACTGAGTAAAATCTCAATGATAAGCTGTATACAAAGTAAATAAATCATACATTTATACATCCAATCCTTTTTTGGGATGATTTATCACTGTTAAAGGGATAGTTCACTCAAAAATGAAAATTTTGTCATCATTTGCTCACTCTCTAGTAGTTCCAAACCTGTATGAATGTCTTTGTTCTGCTGGACACAAAGGAAGATATTCTGAAGAGCAGTAAATAATTTGACAGTGAGTCAGAATAACTGGAATAAGCCTGGCCTATAAGGTAAACTTGTTTTATGAAACAGGCATCGGGGCGTTAGAAGTCAGAAGACATAAGTTAATTTAGGATTTGCTGTCTGTCTGAACCAAAGAAATAAAAGCGATCACATTTTTTCCATTGCATCGCATTGCATCGAATCGCATTGTGTTGAATCGAATCGAATTGAAATGGAATCGCACTGCATCGTAACAAGGGTGAATCATATCGCATTGCATCGCTAGCTGCTTCATATGTATCTTTAATGTATCATATCGTTGGCTATGCATCGAGATGCGTATCGCATCGGCCTCACTTATGGAGATGCACATCCCTAGTAAACACCAATATTCCAACCCTTTTACAAAGGTTACTAAATTAAACATGAAATCAAATGAAGGTGGATGCATGAGCCTGTATTAATAAGAAAACATGTAAACACCTTACAGCACAGTAACAGTCTCATGAGAAGTATTTTACAGCACTCTGTTTTCAAAGACACGAATGAGATCAAATATCAAATGGGAAGATTTAATTAATGCACATAATTATTAAACATTGTATTATACATGGTAAGATCTTCTGTGTTCACCCAACCCTTGAAGCAACAAGGAGAAAAGTGTGTGCAGAAGTGTCTGTGCGTCTATGGAAAAATGCAAATTAGAGGTCTTTTTCCACAAGTCTGTCTAAATATGCATTTCAACAAAGGCTTCTTGGGCTGTTGAAGGTGTTATTTGTTTCAGCTGATGTTGCGTTTTTTGTGCCGTGCTGTGTTTCCTAAATGGGTCATCCAAAACAGAAGAGGGGAGGAACATGGCGTCGTCTTCTCCCCCGCCCACTCCGCTCTCTCTCTCTCTCTCTCTCTCTTCTGATATACAGAGCTAATTAGGCATCCCAGCTCAACTTCTCATCTCAGTCTTCTGTGTACTGCCTTGCTCATCTCTATCCAGCTCAGTCATGAATAATTACTCTTTTTCTGGGATCTCCAGCCCTGCTTGACAGCAGGGGCGGAGACGCAGCCAATGAGCTTACTCCTCCCTCTCTCTGCAGTGAAGCTGTGAGTTTTCATCATGTCATTTTAACACACACATACACACAATGTCCATCTAACAGGTCTTTTGTTCACTTCCTGCGTCAACCTAAAAACGTACGTCTCGCTTTGAACGCCACTCTTAGAGAGCTGCTTAGACTGCGACGCTGTCTCTGCTGTCAAAACACGCCTGGGATGCCGAACGTCTTAAATAAAGTAGCAAGGCTTCAGCGAGAACAGGTTGTTCATAGTGGTTTGCAGGTCAGCCCCCGCTAGCTGTTGTTCAGAAAACTAAGTTGTCAGCACAACGTTGCATTTTTTGTTCTCATGGGACACATTGCTGTCCAGTGCTGTTCACCATCAACAAATTTACCCGATTTCCACAACTAAAGCCATCTGAGGCACAGTCTAATTTCATTTTGAATCAGACACATAGGGATGAAACCAAATCTGAAAGTTCTTGAAATTCAGCCTTTGCTTTTGAAAACACAGGCTAATTACGCTTAATATTTCAATAGCATTACATTTTTGTGGTGGTCAATGTTGGAGAGTAACTAGTTACATGTAACAGAATTACATAATTTAATATAATCTGTTGCAGTTACTGAGTAAAAAGGTAACACTTTATTTTAAGGTGTCCTTGTTACACGTTATGTAATAAGTTATGCATAATTACATGCAAGTAACCCTAAACCAAACCCTAACCATTTAGTAGGTACATGTAGTTAATTAATATTACTCAGTGCTTAAATGTATAACTGCACTTTAACAAGGACACCTTAAAATAATGTGTAACCAGTAAAAATGTGAAATTAAATTAGTTATTTCTGAAAGGGCATCTGAATATTTTCACACACATGCAGATTTGCTTGATTTATTTCCGAAATTGCATCAACTGCTCTAAAATAAGAGACACCAATGTTTTCCCAACACAATAACGCAGATTGCTTTTGCATGAAGATATGAGGACTAAAAAATGCACATAGCAACTGAACATTACTTAAAAAAAGTTTTGCTTATTGTTAAATGAAGGTCAAACTATTTACTGTACCATTTATATTTACTAGTTTTCAAATGCACTTCAGGTATATAATACATTGTATCATTTGTTTTCCTAGACCCTGACTTCAATTATATTTGAACCATCTTAAAATATGAGAATTCTACTCAGAAATGATTATCTATTATCTTATAAACAAAAGTAAAATAAGCACTCTACTTCCATATTTATTATTTGCAAAGATATCTAGCAATTTTTACATCACAACATTTGTCCCACAGTTCTGGCCTCATCAACATTTTCCCCGAAAATATTTTTCGAATAAAAATCACGATAAATATAACTTGTAAATGAATACTTGGTAATACTTTATAACATGGTTCCATTTGTTAATATTAGATACAGTAGCTAAACTGAAAATGACAAAACACTTGCAAAGCTTTTATAAATCTTAGTTCATTTACTAATACATTATTAAAATCAGTTGCATTTTTATAACAAACATACACAGTGTAACAAATGTATTGCTGATGGTTTAAATTAATTCATTAATTAATTACATGTTAAAGAGATACTCCACCCCAAAATAATCATTTTGTCATTTTTCACTTACCCCCATGTTGTTCCAAACCCGTAAAAGCTTTGTTCGTTTTCGGAATATAATTGAAGATATTTTAGATGAGAACCGGGAGGCTTGTGACTGTCCCATTGACTGCTAAGTAAATTACACTGTCAAGGCCCAGAAAAGTATGAAAAGTATCGCCAGGATACTCCATCTGCCCTCAGTGGTTCAATAGTAACGTTATGAAGTGACGAGAATACTTTTTGTATGGAAAAAACAATAATAACGACTTGATTCAACATTTAGGTACCGTAACGTCTCCTCTGATTCAGCGTAGCACCATTTTGGAGATTATCCCCTGGACGTAAAATGCGTACACTCTTCTATATCAGCCTCGACACAGCGATGAGTCTTCTTTGTCGATTTATACTCAGATTTTAACGCAAACAGCGCACCCTTGTGGCCCGGTGGAGTCTCCCTTTAACTAATGGGACCTTAAAGTAAAATGTTACCAAATATTCTTATTGTGCATTATTTCGAATCAAGCTGTACAGTAATTTTATGAAATCATGCAAAAATTGTACAATTGTGTGTTTGTTATACATAAACGCTATGGAAATAGCCTTTGCAAGACAAAGGAGTCAGTCACTGTATAGCAAAAATGCTCAAAATGCCATTTCCATCACCACAGAATTCTAAAAAACACAATACATCATTTGAGATGTGGTGGAAATGGTACTCTGGTTTTGATGACTTTCAGAATAAATGACAAAAGTGTGAAATGTGTGTTGAGAGAGAGCCGTGTGTCACATTAACTGTAAATGCAACTTCTCCATCAATAAACTATCCATCCTCATTAACATTTACTTAAGACTGAACTAAATCTGAATCACTGCACACTTTTTTATGATATATTGGTTTCTGGTCATGTTTTCTCTTTTAGGGCAAAAACAGAAAATGCCATTTTTATGGCATTTCCTTCCAGAATGTTTTCAGTGGCTGAATTTGTAGCACATCCCTCATATTATTGCAAAACATTATGTTTTTAAGCCCCCTCTTATTGCACACAGATTTGTTTTAATAACCGCACGGTGTGGATGTCACAGGATGTGCCCTTCTCGGCCGCTCTAATGCTTTCTGACTCTACCAGTTGGCTCTGGATCTTTTGACCTCACCCCAGGCCCTTCCGCTGGCTTTGAAATTAGTTTTAAAATTAGTATGCTATTTTTCCACCTGTGCTATTTTCTCCTCCTGTTATGTTTTTGTCAGGTCTTATTGTGTCCTCTGGGAACAATTACTTCAGCTGTAAAAGGCTCATCCCCTGGGGCTGTTTTTTCGAGCCTCTGTTGGTCAGAGGACATGCTAAACTGCAGGAATGTCCACTGACGTGCAACAAATGTGCAGCCAAGGTTTATCACGGCTTAAAAGAACAGAACGGCGCTACTGAGTTATGCAGCCATGCTTAGTGTGAGTCATCGGCTCTTGGCGGGTTGCGATTCGATGGGAAAAAGGGCTAGAATAACTCTGCTGCAAAGGGAGAAATACTACAGTAAGTGCTTGCCACAAAGAGCTCTTCTGTGCCGCCTGTCCTCCCCTGGATGGGAGAACCAATTTAGAGCCCGAGCCATTTTTCACCATGCCCAGATAAAACAATCTTGCTTTTTTACCCATGACTGGAGTGTGCTTCAAAATGGCTAAAGATGAAAATGGCAGGTTTCACATGGGCACTCTGCCCTACATCCTATCAGCGGCCCCTGTGAAAAACGCTTCTAGACACGGATAGCCTCCATTCCTCCAGGTTTCCTCACGGCCAAGAGCAGCAGCCTGCCGTTAGCATGACAAAATGCTTTAGCACACTATGAAGAACGCATTACTCCAATCAGCTTAGGCTTTGTTCATTCTGCCATAGTAATGACTTAAGACATATGAGAGCAGTTAGTCATTGTGGAAGAGACTCCTCTCATGCCCATCAACATCTTGCCGCTTTGCTAAACCCATAAGCCGTGTCCGAAACCGCTCACTTGCTCCCTCATTCTCCATTCAAAACACAGAGAATGTCGCGGGTGCATGACAATGAGTGAATTCAGACACCCATAGACACTACTGCACTTTATGTACGACATTACAGTCACTTTGTCTATAATCGGTCTAAAATCCAATTAAAAACATCATATTTTAGTAATTTATTCTTGTGATGAAAAGCTGAATTTTCAGCAGCCATTACCCCAGTCTTCAGGTATCCTTTAGAAATGATTCTAACATTGTAATATATATATATATATTACAATTACAACATTTATTTTTTATTAGGCTATTTTTTTTTTACTAAATAAATAAACTGAATAAAACCTAATGTCAAGGACACAAACAAAAACATTTGGAATTGGGGATTTGTTTTATTGTTGGATAAAGTGTTTAAATAATTGGATTGCTTGTTATACTACAGCAAAAGACTCAAAAGATACTATGTAGGAGGAAAAGAGTAAACCTACAAAGATGTATTGACAACACTATAACAAATTAAAAGGCAGTGTGATGCAAGAGATTTCTGCTAAACATTTAGCTTTTTTATGTTTTATAAATAAAGCAAGAAATAAGTGAAAAGCACTAAAGACAACAATGTATCAAATCGTAACTATTCTCAGTATTTTAGCCTACTTGATTTGTTTGCTTGTTGGATGTCCTTCAGGTAACATTTTGTGACAACTAGAGATAAATATATGTATAAAAAACATTAATTTGTTTAACTGTATCTGGCGGTTTTAAAGGCTTATTTACTTCTAAAGAAGAGGACATCTAACAACGTAAATATGTTTTTTTTTAAACACACAAACCTCAATAATGGGGGAAAAATTTATGAATAAATACAAAATAAATAAGTAAATATTAAAATATAATAATTTAAGCAAAAGATTAAAGCTAAGTAAATTCACTTAGTCTAACATCTGTTTCAATGTATATTCAAAGTGATTCATGTTTCCTTTGAACTGTAAAAAAAAAAAAAATATATATATACTGATCCCTGCCACGGTTTCATACATATTTTCTTTTTCCTTTCATACATTAAAAGAAATTGCACTGCATCTTCCTCTTTCTGACTTTCTTCTTTCCTTCCTGTACCACAGTGTGCCAGGATTTCCGTAGTCTTTGTATTAACAGGCTGTCCTGTCTTGAAATTAATTGGTGACACAAATGTCACTGAATGCCACCAGCATAAAAATCAGCCCAGTGTTTTTGAATCCCGGCACAGCATGGCACACATATGCTATGGTACTGGGGCAAATTTGATGTGAAGCACGTCTCCTCCTTTAAAGGACACGCAATACCACATCATGTGTGACAGGAAGTCGAGGACACAAAAACAAAATTTACTCAAAGATGAAATGCATACAGCTGCAGGAAAAAGTATGTGAACATTTTACCTATAATTGCCTGGATTTCGGCATAAATGTGATCTCACATACAATGACACAAGTTTTTACTCAACATACTGTGTCTAGATTCACTGTGTAGGGTGACAAAAAGTATGTGAACCCTTGGATTTAATAACAGTTTGACCCAACTTTGGCAGCAGTAACCTCCAAAAGATGTGTCCTGTAATTGTGGATCAGGCCCACACAACAGTCAGGAGGGATTTTGCACCTTTCGGTTCTGCAATATTCTTGTGATGTCTGGTGCGAATCACCCTCTTGAGGTCATGCCAAAGCATCTCATTCGGGTTGAGGTCAGCACTTTGACGTGGCCGCTCTAGAAGGCGTATTTTCTTTTGTTGAAACCGATTTACTCCTGTGCTTTGGGTCACTGTCCTGTTGCATCACTCAGTCTCAGTTGAGCTTCAGATGGCAGGCAGATGACCTTACATTCTCCTAAAAAATATCTCGACTATCTCTCCAGCATACTTTGCAGCTAGCATGGAGGTTGTGATGTTGGTACTGTATGCTTTCGTTCTCCACATATTGTTTTCTTTTAGTGTTTTCTGGCCACAGAACATTTTGACACTGGCGCTGAGGAACATCCAGGTGTTCTATTGCAAGCTTGTCACGGTATCTTGCACAAACAGATGTTTTCTATCTATTTGATATAGTCATTATGTGCTGCTTTGCATTGTGCCACATCAGTCCTGTGCTGCACTGCCATCTCAACCAAGTGCAACAGTTGGGTACGGAATTAAATTATTTGAAATAATTGTGTAAAAACAGCAGAATTTTTGGTGAAAAACTACATTACCTATGATGTCATACAGAAATTCCACCAGTCAAAGAGTTGCAGCAAGCAAGGGCACACCAAAATAGCTCTTTAGCTCTGCCCACTCCCATAGTAAAATATTTGTGTATGTGTGTGCGTGTGTGTGTATGTGTAATCGCGATTAATCTCACCTAACATTAAAGTTTTTAAATATACGTTTATATTGCAATAATTTCACATTCAATCTTCAAATTATACTTAAATATGGTATATTTTTTATATTTGTTTAATATCATCTTTTTTTATGACTGAAGGCCAGCATCACTGATATCAATTAATACTGATTTCCCTATAAACAAATGTCCCCCTAATATTTAACCATTGAATAGCCATTCAACATTACATTATAATTAAGAGCTATCAATTTTTACTTTTATTAGACTTAACAAAATTGTCTAATTTAAGTGAACTTTAAACAATCTTCACATAAACCCTTTACAATAAATATCATACAAACCACTGTTTGTTGTAAAAAATTATGTAGGAGCAGTAATAGATTAATTTATGACAAGAGTGAACCTCAAAACATATACACTATAACAGGAGTTCTGACCTTTGACACAAACATTATATTTGTTTCCTTTTTTTCCTATCACATGTTTTAGCAATCATCATATATTATATATCATTTGAAAGTTTAAAACCTTAAAATTCATCCTGTGAAAACCGTTTTAAACATAGAAATGGTACTTTAAAATCTTTTAGCGGGCTCTCCCCCTTAGTGGGAGGTGTCATATTCCAAATATATTACCGTCTTATAGAATCAAAACATTTGATAATCTTGACAAAACACATATCATCGGAAAGGTCTGACTCTCAGGATTCCATATTTGGTGATAGGAGTAACACTGAGAGAGAAATACATTTGTGACAGAAAAATGCCTTAAAAAATTAAATGGGGTTTGAATGACAGCCAGGTGGCTGTTTGTGGTATAACGCCTAAACAAAATTGCATAGTAGCCTCAACTTTTTTATATATCAACTTTTTCAACTCCAAACAAATTTGGACATATGGCTTTAATTGTATGCCAAATTTGGATTAAAACCTATTTTGTAAATATTTATTTTATATAAAATAAAAATAGTACAGTTATTTACAGTAAATTTAAACTTTTATAACTCTTTTTACTTTCTTTTTTAAATGATTTTACTTCTGCAATAATCTGATAATTGTCTTCTTTAAAAAGACCAACTTTAGGTCTGTATTCATTAATTATAACAATTTAAATATTCACTCACAAGTCTTACTATAAAAAAAAGGGGGGGGGGGGCATTTAAGGGGTTAAGAGATGCTGCTGCTGAACGTGACGTGGATCTGACGCTCATTGTATTCTATCTCAACTCTTCATTTTCTGACCCACTTCAGTTCGGACCCATTTCAGTCTCTACCAATGAACTGACGAGTTGAATCAGTTTTGAAAACCTGAGACATGATCTTAATATAACTCATATATAACATATTACATGCATGCCCAGTTTTGAGGCAGCTTTAATTGCCTTTTTGGTAACTTCATGTCTTAACTGACCACAATATTGTATGCTCGTAGTTTATTTCGCACAGAAGATGGGAGCACTGTAGTCATAAAGGGATGGACATGGTCAGCAACAATACTCAGGTAGGCTGTGGTGTTTAAACGATGCTCAATTGGTACTAAGGGGCCTAAAGTGTGCCAAGAAAATATCCCCCACACCATTACACCACCAGCCTGAACTGTTGAGACAAGGCAGGATGGATCCATGCTTTCATGTGCTTTACGCCAAATTCTGACCCTACCATCTGAATGTCACAGCAGAAATCGAGACTCATCAGATCAGGCAACATCAATCTTCTATTGTCTAATTTTGGTGAGGCCTGTGCCAATTGTAGCCTCCGTGTCCAGTTATTATCTGACAGGAGCAGCACCCGATGTGGTCTTCTGCTGCTGTAGCCCATCTGCTTCAGGGTCCGATGTGTTGTGGTTCAGAGATGGTATTCTGCATACCTTGGTTGTAACGAGTGTTTTTTTGAGTTACTGTTGCCTTTCTATCATCTCTAACCAGTCTGCCCATTCTCCTCTGACCTCTGACATCAACAAGGCATTTTCGTCCACACAACTACCGCTCACTGGATATTTTCTCTTTCTCGGACCATTCTCTGTAAACCCTAGAGATGGTTGTGCGTGAAAATCCCAGTAGATCAGCAGTTTTTGAAATACTCAGACCACCCCATCTGGCACCAACAACCATTCCACTTAAAAGTCACTTAAATCTCCTTTCTTCCCCATTCTGATGCTCAGTTTGAACTTCAGCAAGTCATCTTTACCACATCTAGATGCCTAAATTCATTGAGTTGCTGCCATGTGATTGGCTGATTAGCAATTTGTGTTACCAAGCAATTGAACAGGTGTACCTAATAAAGTGGCCGGTGAGTGTATATATAAATATGTATATATACATACATACAGTATGTTGTGCAACTTTGGCAAAAAACTTTAAATAAATAATAATTAAAAAAATGCAAGGGAAAAAATACTTCCAGAACCAATGCAGATGAAAAAGCGGGCGGGCACTATAGCACTCAATTGACAGCGGTGCAGGACGTGATCAATCAAAACAGCATATGCGAACTCAACTAACATACATTTCAGAGATTCATAAAGATCAAACACACAAGCTTGTTTTTTTGAGAGCTTGTGGAAACTTCAAGTTGAAGATGGGTTGGTTCAGGGGACATGAGTCACATCTAAATCCCACGGATGAGAATGCAGTTGAAGAGACAGGATCAAAGCGCTTTAAGAGGATCCTAAAGGAAAATACAATCTTCACAGGTCTGCTCTCATGACATCTTCCAGATTGCATGCGGACATGGATAGTTGGATACGGTCAAATGAGATGCCACAAGTGTATGACATTTCGAGATTGAGGGATGATTCACAAAACAGATGTGACACTTAAACAAAACCAGTATCTTGTTCTCGAACCGCATGCAGTCTCAAAAAGTGCAAAATAGCCTGCGGAAAGCTGAATTAAATTTCATTTATGATGCTTGTTTACATTTTCTATTGATCACGGCATCTTATTATGGAGAAAATCATTATAACGGAGCATATATCCTGACAAGCAGTGTAATCGAGCACATTTTTGACATTTTAAAGGTGTCTGGATTGCAGTGGTGAGAGCATTTGCATCCTTACTTGATTTGTGTAATTCCTTTAGTGACTTGAGCGTTGAAACAATGCAGCCAGCATGTGCAAATAACATGGTTTAACATGAATTATACACACAAGACATGATCCTGGATCAAGAACATTAAAATCTAGTAACAAATGCCTTCTGATCTGAGGGTAAGGGTTAGCGCTGTGACTGGCTGATAGGGATGTTTTTCCAGGAACACGTCCCACTTAAATCACATTGTGTGGGCTTGCGCACAGGAATAATTCACAAATATATTCCCAGCGTTTCGCATAACCGCAGGCCATTGTCTCTACCTCTAATGTTTAGCATCTCTTTGAAGAGCAAAGTGAACGTACTGTATCCTGCAAGGGTTTGATAAGTTCCTGCTTCTCGCCACTGCAGGTGGGAACATGCTGGGCCGTGAATCACAATAGGATTGAGCTCGCCGCAGTGAGTGAAGACGGAGGATCTCGATTAACAAGTGTCCTCTCCGTCAGCAGTCTTCAGTTCTGCTGGGATGAAGGGAAGTGGATCTGCGCGCTGACTAGCACCTCAAGGGCTCTGGGACTTCAGCTGTCTGCGTGAGGTTAGATATGATGAGGACACAGTCCTCGCATTAAAAAGTTCATGACTACACATCTATTTTAAGAGTCAGAGGGGAGCGGGAATGCTCAAATGCGAAGTATTTACAGAGTTATGGGAAAAATTTGTGGAAAAGCATGTCCAGGATGGATGTAGGCTGTATGAAGTTTGTGAGGAGGACAAGGGCAAATTAGACAAAAGTGCATATTGTGTATATTACTAACAATGGTGGCTCATGGAATAAGGACTGGTTGAACAAAATAAAGAAAGTATATGCTAATGTCTTGGCTATCTGTCTGTCTGTCTGTCTGTCTGTCTGTCTATACCACATCTCACAAGCACACATATATGACTGCATAAATATAAATATGAATTTAAATTGATTCCATACTGTTAATATTATCATTAGTGTTCAACAGATAATGGAATCTTTCAGTAGAAATCTGATCGGTATAAGAATCATTCAATTCCTTACCTTTTGCCAGTTTCACAATACAATCGAACCTCCATATCACAAAATAATGCCAAACGTGTCAGGAATGATTTCAGATTTTAGAGATTGAAATGACAGGCTGGTTAATTTGCTTCGGTTTGCTATGGGTAATGACTTCTCTGATTTACATTGCAGCAGAATTCTTTCTTCCTGTCACTAGTGTACATGGAAATAAGATGGAGTTGCTATTTCTAATTAGCCTCTCTCATTTAAAATGAATTAAATCAGGCATTGGTGCATAGGCTGGCTTTGCATTCCTATCACTCCGCTCTCTCCTGCTTGGACTCTGGTGTAACAGCAGCTATCCTAATCTTATCCATATTTATAAAATTGCAGACTGGTCTCAGATTATAATTAGAGGCTAACATCCCCCAATACCACAGTGTCAGTAGCCTAACGTATAGAGTAGGATATGAGCGGGATATGATATCCACAGCTGCAGTGCAGGAGCACACAACAGCTGGCTCTGCAATTACCCAACAGTAATTGCCTCTGGGTAATCTGCACAGTTGAGCTTATTTGTGCTGGGCTGTGATTGGTGCAGACATAAAGCAGGTTAACATTTCATGATGCTTTCAAATTTGATGGAATTTCACAACACGCATTTCAAATCACGACTCATGTTTGTTTTTTAACAGATATCTATTGAATGGGGTGTTTGCAAAAGGAGCAAGGGACAATTTGGATGAAGAAATAAAATACAGCACCATATGAGACTAGAAAATGTGCAACGTGAGTGTGTTTGAAGCAAAAAAGAACAGTATGTTAAATAAAATAATTAATAAATTATCATAAATAATATATAATTCATACATAATTAAAATAATGAATAATTGACTATGCATTGATTTTTTTTTAAGTGTTCAATAGTTAATTAATATGTTAAATAATAATAATAAAACAAATAGTAGTTGTTAACATCTTGATTAATAATAAATGAGTATAGTTAAAATAAAATAATTTAGATATGTAATATATTTGTACGGCCTAAGCCTTGTGGGATCAGTATTTATTGCTTGTTTTTCTTTTCCATGCTGATTTGGTTTGTTCTGTTTGTGAGGTGGAGCTCCGCCCCTACACACCTGCGGCCTGTTTAGTAGGGACACTGTGGGCTGTATATATGGTGGAACATGCAGCGGTATTGTTGGCTCTCCCTGTTCCAGAGCGTATCCACCACAGTCACTTCTACACTCTTTGATGAGCATGACTCG
This sequence comes from Gymnocypris eckloni scoliostomus, assembly GCA_027564155.1. Classification (NCBI taxonomy): domain Eukaryota; kingdom Metazoa; phylum Chordata; class Actinopteri; order Cypriniformes; family Cyprinidae; genus Gymnocypris; species Gymnocypris eckloni. The sequence continues at coordinate 14,869,300 of CM050433.1, forward strand.
CACCTGTTGAGAGGCTCCTGCCGTCCCGCTATCACTGGTGAAGAGCGCGCGTTCAGCGAGCCTCAGGCGTGTTTTCTCATCAAGTCAGCCGCTGATAAGCGATGCCTACCCTGTTTATTTTTATGCTGTCTTTGATGTTCTGTTGATCTGTGTTTTATTTGTTTATTCTATATTGATTTACTTTAGTTTAGTTGATTCAAGTCTTTATTATATATGTTGCTGATTGATTAATGCAATGCGTGAGCTATTTGGCCATCAATATATGGTTACATTGAACTTCTGACTTGCACGTCCTTCTTATGTTGCTTAACCGCCTCCCTGAAAGAGCATTTTAGAAGTGGGGTTCGTTACATAAATAAAATAATTAGTTGAACAAATTAATAAAACAAAAACAAACAAACAAAAAAAGAGAAAAAAAATCAAACAAGACAACACAAAACACAGTATTTCAAGAAACATCACATGGAAAACCACATGAATTTACAATGTACTAAAAAAATCAAAACAAAGAAAGGGCCACCACACACTACACGCCACTGATATTTGAAGATATCTATTGAACTCTTGAGAAACGTAACTTGTGATTTGTTGAATGCCATCTCTCAGACACTTTCAGCCTATCCTCTGCACTCAAATGACGTTTGACAAAGTAAGCTGCCTGCTGTGAAGAACATCACATTGTGTGAATATGAATGAGCATGTGAGCCTGCCGCTCATCGCCATATGACAGCTCTCTTCTTAGTCCAAACTGTTGCTGCCTGTCATCACTCACTATAACGTTCTGAATCAAAGACTTGTCCTTTTGAATTCTATATTTGATCCATCTTATCAGACTGCCTCTCATAACAACCAGTCATTTTAAGACATAAAACCTTACATCTTTATTAGAGAAACAACAGTAGAAAATAAAAATACCTGAACATGATAGCTATAGCTAAGAAACCTTACTTTCAGGGGCAGTTTACTTCCAGCTCATCAATGAAGGCTTGTTAATTGGATTATAAATCACAGTAGGCAATGAAAGAGATGAATTATGCTGCAGCTGATATGACGATGCAGCAATAACGTGTTTTCAGAGCAAAGGGGCTTGAATTATTGTTTGAGCAGTAAGCCCCAAATTCCAGATAATGGCGGATTATGCAAAAAAGATGCTCTCTAAGAGGGAAATTAATGTAAATGAATGAGAACGGCCTCTGCAAGAGCTGTTCTATGGTCAGTGGATATTAAGGGCTTAGCCCAGGATGGGTTCTTAGATGAAATACTGGAATATAATACACTTTCCAATGGGTCACAACATTTAGCTATTTTCCTTGAGGTCCACTAAAAATGTCAGTAAAGTTTGTTTTGCACCAAAACTCATAATTTATTAATGCATGACCATTTTTCACTCTCTCTCTCTCTGACCATTTGAATAAATGTCCAGTTTTGGTGCAGCTTCGTCTTTAATACTAAAGCAAATGCCTACTGTTCTGACATTTTTACATATCAATGTACTTTCGGAAAGTCTGTTGGGTGTATAATGGCCACCGGTTGAATATGTCTAAGCCAGAGTATGACCCTGAACCAGCTCCGCCAACACAAAGAACACACAAATCCCATGACATTGTAATATTATTGGAGCTAAAACGAAAAAAAAGGGCCCACTAACCTTAGTCTCTTTGTCAGCTATGCCTAAAGCTTGTGTTTTAAAGTTCACCAACAAATTCCTTGAGCACATCTCTATATTATGCTTTGTTTTCAAAATTATGAATATTTCAGAAAAACTCCTTCTCATTTGCGCTTATTACATCTGGATGGAGGTAATTCGGACCATGAGGTCAACAAACACTGCTGTCTGCAGGACCAAGAGCGAGTTGCCTTTGTTGTTGAATAAGCTACAATACAGTAAATACAATAATACTTATATATATATATTACGGCTGCGACAATAAATCAATGCAGAATCGATTCATGGATCGATTCTGAGATCTTCTGAATGCATCGCGATTCTCTCTGGAATCGATTCTGAGCTTATATTTTAACAGCAGATGGTGCTCTAATCTGCACGGGCACGTGCCGACAAATGCCCGGGCTGACAAATGCCCGATATCGGAGGCAAATCGGTGCTCGTTCACGCGAGAGACAATCGTGCAGTGTGAATTATCAAAGACGCGATCTGAGGGAACACCGATGCGATTCACAATCCTGCTGTGTGAATGAGTTCTGAAGATGAAGGCTACATGAAGATGAAAAAGGGGCTATGGTTTTTCCTGTAAATAATATTTTTCTATAAAGGACAAAAATGTATAGCATTTTTATTTTTCATCACTTTGAGGGATTTTATAGGCTATAAGAAATAAACTCATTATAAAATGCACAACAAGTTGGTTTCACTTTCAAGTAGGCTACTTTGATTTATAAAAACTTTGATATATAAAAATATCCCAGCAGAAGTATGTTTGTTAACAAGTCATCTTTGTTAATTACTGTGTTCAGGAGGACTTATAGTCCATAATATCAGCGTGATCTTGCTTTATTTCCTTATCACTTCTCGTGTGCATTTGGCTGTAGTTTGTGGGCCAGAAAGTTGTCGGCGATTCTTCCTATTGTAAAGTCATGCAGTGTGAAACCTCCTGAAGCAGCAGCGTCTGAATGCTACACCAGATAGTCGTGCGGTGTGAAAACAGCAGTGATCCGATGACTTTGAATATCGTGCAGTGTGAACTCGGCATTAATCCCACCTAACATTAAAGTTTTTAAATGTACTTTTATATTGCAATGATTTCACATTTAGACTTCAAATAAAGACAGTATATTTGTAATATTTGTTTGTTTAATATTTGTTTTTTGATCATATTTACCAAGGGTGCCGATATTTTTGGCCATGACTGTATATATATTCTTTAATGCTTTACTGCTGTGCATGGGTCTCTGGGTATTGTAGCGGTAGTTGGAGTCCTTTGGATTGGGCAGAGCCTCTTTCATGAGAAAATAATTGTGCATCCAGGGGCCCTGCGATGCTCTAGAGGTGAGGGAGTCCATGAAAGACAACTTTGATAAACATGAGACAGACAGCACTGGTGTCGATAATTCACTCTCTCTTTTTCCCTATTCTTCTGTCTCTCTTTGACATTCACATAACAAACACGACCTACCTGACAAACGACCGGGAGAAAGAGGAGGATGATCCTCTCTTTTCCAAAGAAGTTCACCCTAAAACTTCAATCGTTTATTGACTGGCAATTCCTACGCTCCCTAATTTCCCATGTCCATCAAAGCAGATATAAATATTTCACCTCCGCCTGATTCAAACACACTCTCTGTAACCTGCAAGACACATTCTCCCAGGTTTCCTCCTGATACCGTGATTCAGAGTCCTTTGAACTGTCATTCACGGGTTGAAAACGCAAGCATTGCTTTGCTGCAGCGTTTGATGAGCAGTGTGCTTGCTGTCATATTGCATTCAACCCATAATGGGAGGTGTTTCGCTTATAAAGAAACCGCTTCAATTCAAGCATTTTTACCTGTGTATGCTCACGTACGAAACATATAAATTCTGCATTTACACACACATGGCAATCTGCCCTGTAGCAGTGCTAAAAGGAGATCTTTTGCTGCAGTAAATCATGGTAGACTCGCTCTCAACTGTCCATGGAAGATGCTGACATCTGTCAATGTGCCTACACTGTCAAACATTGCGTATTCTGTAAATCAGTCAAGGTTGTGGACAAAAATAAGATGTCTATTTTCAAAAAAAGATTTATGTATTGAATAAATGCAAATGAGGGAGCAGAAGGGAAAGGGAGGGGATGTTCATTACGGGATGCTTTCTAGAGGAGGCGGTGTAGCTGCTCAGAATACAGATCAATAGTGCCGAACACTGCATGCTACCTGAACATGATCAATGTGTTGTAGAGCTTTTCCAGTAACAAGCCACTTTTTCTAAAGAGTAGCACAAGCAAATGAAACATGGCTGTTTTTTACAAGTGTTTGTGTGCAAACTAATAAATAATCTCATATATAATACTGGAAAATCCAATTAATTCTAGTAAGATAATTATGTAAATAAAAAAAATGGTCCACAGATTCCAGTCTCTAAGTAGCATCCTTTTTTGAGTTAGTATAATATATATACTTTTATGTTTTATTTTTATTTTGAATGGCTTTAATTTTTATCTGTTTGGTTTTCGTTCAAGTTTTAGTCATTTGTTTATGTTTTTTTTTTTAGCTTGAATATATTTTTATTTTTGGTCAGCCTGATTTCATTCAGTCAAAGCAAAATTTCTTTTTCTATTTTTTCTTTCTAAACCTCATTTATCTTTTTGTAATTTTTTTTAAATCTAATTATTTCAATTGCTGAAAAAAACACGATTTTAATAGTTTTAAGGCTTGGGCTTTTAGGTTTAGGTCTTTTTATAGATGTATTAAATTAAACTCTATGATTCAATTTGATTTAAATCTGATGTCAACTTAACTGAGATTAAAAACAGCTGTTATCAAAAAACCTTAAAAGCATAGTGCATGTAGTAATATATGACCCCTTTAAAAAAAGGAGGAAAAACTAAGGCGTATTTTAATTTTCCACTCTAATTAAGAAAAAAAACACAATTGATCTCTCTATTGCCTCCATGTCCTTCAAAGAGCGCTTCAGCTTCCACTTTTAGCACAAATGATTTTATATTAATAAAAAATATATATATTATATTATGAAATGCATGTTTTTTATGTCTCAAATTGCGTTTATTAGAGATGGCTAAACTGATCAAACATATGCTCTACTCACTGTCTGGCGCTGGCCGTTTGATATTTAAAAAATAAATACAACTTGAATTTAACAAACATAAAATGTTCCAATCATGTTTCTAAATTAACTTATAAACGAAACGAAATATAACCACTTTGCCATTAAGAACCAAAACTGATTTTTTTAATGGCTGCAACAGCAGCTGTGTAATGGGAAGAGAGAAAGAGAGAAAAAAGTCACGGGCTCGGGTCGGAGAATTCTGATAAGCTGTCAGACAAGGGCAGGGCCCCTGCAAGGCTCTATATTCGTTGTTTCAATTAAAAGTTCCCCCTCGGCAGGCCCCCAATCTGCCCGGGCACATGTGCACCTGCATACCCAGTCGCTATGCCACTGTGTCATGTTTAAACCTCTTCATCAGACCTAAAATGCCATAAAACATATGCATATATGAACACCCAGACTAACATTACAACATATTGTCGTGCACGAACTCCAAAGAAAAATAACATAGCAATATGAAGCAAATGAGGTCTGTATACAATATGTATACTCCCTTTAGGCATCTCATATTTAAATACATTCATTATAAAATAAATAAATATAAAATATCAATAAAAAAATAATTATAGCTACAAAATATTATAGCTACATTCTGTCATATTCTGGGTGAAAAAAAAAGTTTGCCAGCATGGGCAGGAAGCAACACTGTTACCAATATTTCTGCATTTATATTATGGATTATAATGATACATAATCTTACCGAATAGCTGTTTATAAAACACTGAAAACTGAATATTTAAAGGAGACTGCTGCAGTTTTTTGTTATCAGCTTGTAGCTTGTTTGAAAGGGTTAAAATGCTTTAAATTATAAGTAGCTTTTAGCTCGTAGATTCTGATTCAAAGTACCTTCCCCAACACTGATCAATGCACACTGCACATATTTTATCAGACACTGAAATATAACATACAACCTTGGGAAAGTCGCTGGAAAATGACTTACACACTACTGGCAAAAGATCAGCTGTCTTCCACATTATTAGGAATATAAGGCAATTTTTTCTTCTCTGAATTTGCCCTGCCCAAAAAATATAAATAAACCATCAAGGTAAGGTGAAGCGGTGATATGTAAAAGTGATGGCCCCTAATAATAAGCCATGACAAACTACGGGAGAGGAAGAAAAAATGACATAGGGAGGGAGGGAACGCAAGAGCGAGAGCAAAGCTCCTACACCAGCCAATACCTCCGCCTCTCTCCACTCGCTCCCTTGATAAATAATAGACCTGGATGAGAATACAAAAAGAGCTTTCCCCAACAAACTCAATCTCACTTCTGCAGTCTCCAGTGGGATGTTGAGACATTACAGAGCCCTCCGTGCTGCTTAATAGGGGGAGAGGCCTAGCTGGATGTTTGTCTGACAGCTTTTTTGGAACGTTTGACTGAGTCTGACTCAGGATTTGAGCAGCGTAATGTCTGCATAACACAGATTGTGTACAAGCAGGTGAAGTGAGGAGGGAACATGTAGAACAGCCTATCATCCAGCTGTCCTGACTGGAATTAATGCTGCGAAAACCATTGCGTTTATATTCCTCTCACAAACCGACCAAACATCAAGGCCTTAGAGAAGATGAAGGTCAACAGGAAAGTCTTTCCTCTGGTAGCTTTCATCTGGAGGCAGCTGATGCAAACCTAGATTAAATTTTTCCTGTTCACACTTCTGGTAGTTAACTGCTATTATATAAACCACACTTCATTCAATAATACCAGCTGTGTCATACAGTAATGACTGAGCTATTGGGATGCTTTCTTTAGACTTTCTTACACTGATATTACTGAGTTGCTCAGGTTAGCAGCGGAATTCAGCTAGAAAGAAATGCTTTTATTAAAACTTGGATGTCTATGAAGGAGAAATGCAAAAAACACATAATTACAGAAAACAAGGGATGTTCCCCTTTAACAAAAAATATATCAACACACTTAGTAAAGCAATAAAGATATGTTTTTTTGTATATACTAGGGCCGTCAAATGATTAATCGTGATTAATCACATCCAAAATAAAGGTTTGTGTTTATATAGGTGTATAATATGTGTGTGTGTGTGTGTATATACACACGCACACATACATGCACACATACATGTATATATTTCAAAATATATATATATATATGTATAAGCATGTGTATATTTATATATAATAATAAATATACACAGTACACTCGCATATATTATGTAATCACAAACTTTTATTTTGGATGCTTGTAAATACAAATAATACACACAGTAAAACAGATCCTTAATGAATATAAATATTTATAGAAATATGTATAAATATTTATAAAATATACTATAATTGAATTAAACTACATATTTATTTAGTTTGAAATGTTATATATTTAATTTAAATTGTATTTAATTGAAAAAAAATAAGTTCATACATTCATCCATATAAATAAACATGCGAAAATGATAAAATTATAAAAACATAAGAAAATTAAAAACATACAAATATGTACTGTATGTGCACGCGTGTGTGTACACACACGCACGCACGCACACGCACGCACACACACACACACGGCTAATATTTATATTAAAATCAGAATCTATTTGTAGAAAGATCCATTAACAGGGGCAAACATGACCAGCGAAAGAATGACCACTTGACTGAGCATCAGATGTGAATTCTCACGAATACCCAATACCTCTTGTCTATGTATCTAATATATGCAGAGCTATAATTGCCCTGTGTGTGTGTGTGAGAGAGTGGTTGGTTAAAAACAGCTTCAATGCAAGTGCTGAAATTAGTCAAACAATCACTAACCAATAGAAAGTTCAATGCAACTGTGTACAAAGCCAACTTAAGTCATTGATTAAGGCCTAACTTAAGAGGCAACCATGCACTAAAGTGTGAGATAACTATAGTGAGGAATTAGAGCAGAGCTTCTGCCATACACATGCACATCTGCATGACGGCAACGAAGGAATAAAAACACATACCTACAGAAATTCAATCAATTAAGCTCTCAGCCCTCTACCTCTTTTAAATTCAATTAACTCTGATAAATGCTCTGGGCCTTTAATTAAAGCAGAAAATGGCAAAGCATTTATTTTAAAAGAGTGAGTACTGCTAAGTTAATCCTAAGCATAACCTCAAGTCATTTGCGCAGTAAAAGTTTTAATTTTTCAGGAGCTGCCAGCCTGGATCATCTACACATGAGGTCTAATATAACATTACAGTTCAAATGCAGTTGACAAATAATTACTACCTGGATAAAGGGCAGCGGCTTATATCTGCTAGCTCCCCTTTAATCACTCGCTGAAAATAAAATAATAAAATAAATAAATAACACTTGGGAAAGAATCAGGTTGTTAATTACTGAAAATCTCAGCCAAAGCTAATTGACTAAAAGGTCAGCGGAGAAAAGAAGGCATCCATCAAGTGTCGAATGAGCCGGTAAATCTCCGCACGACTGCATGATTTCTACTTGCTTTATTTCAGAGAGCAACTCTGATCTTAAAGGATCATTGAGGATGGATGCTTCCTAAAGGAACAGTGTGCAATGAGAGCGTCCATTTTAGGAAATAAGCTGGAATGGGATAATGTGCACTGCTAACAGACGTAAAGTGTTCGGTTCTTAATCACCCTAAGGGGACTAATGTTGACTTCTGCTCACTGTACATTATTCTGTTTCCTCCACAGCTTCTTGTCAAACAAATTAATTTATCTCCCGTGAAATGGTGTTAAAATCAATTTCATGATGGAGTTAGTACATTTCCAGGTACTGCTGTACATCAGCACAGACTAAAATAGCTAAGTAACCACTTTGATTACCCTAATAAAAGCCAAAGATAATAAAGTTCACTATACACTTTAAAAAATAAAGGTGCTTCACGTTGCCACAGAGAATAACCAATTTTGTCTAAATGGTTCCATAAAGAACCTTTAACATCAGAAGAACCTTTCTGTTTCACAAAAAGTTTTTTAGTGGCTCTTCAGATTATAAAAAGGTAAGAAAGAGATGGTTCTTTAAAGAACCTTTGAATGATTGTTTTTTTGTGGAACCAAAAAATGGCATCGCTGTGAAATACCTTTAAAGCACATTTATTTTTAAGAGTTTATCCATTGTTGTCGTTAACTAAAACTATTACAAATAGGTCATTCTCAATAATTAAAAAAGCTGATATAAAATCTGAATATTAGACGGAAAAATGTAAACATAAAAAACATAAATTATATTAAAAAACAACAATGACTGCATCATCATACAACTAATAGGAAAAAAACAATAACAAAGGCTGTTATACATCGATTAAATGTCATCTAATAAAAGTCCTTAAAATATACAATTTTCAGAATATGAATATTCGAGTAAAAACTTCACGACTGGGGAAACGCCGAAGAGAGGGGGAAGAGAGCCGGCGTCCTTGTCAGACTCAGACGCCGTCCCCTCAAACAAGGGACTGCTGCATTATTTGCCTCACAGAAACCTGGATGTCTGCAATGGTTCCAGACACAGCCATCGAGATTACGGGGTTCTCCGTGCATCGCTCGGACAGAACGAAAGAGCTCCCAGGGAAAAGCAGAGGTGGAGGCGTCTGTTTCTTTATCAACAACTCGTGGTGTGATGAAAGGAACCTACACTCTATTAAATCCTTCTGCTCCCCTGATCTGGAATTTCATATGCTTCTGTGTCGACCATTGTGGCTACCGAGGGAATTTACATCGATCATAATCACAGATGTTTTCATTCCCCCTCAAGCCAACACAGACCAGGCATTCAAGGAACTGTATGGGAATATAAGTGAGCAGGAAACCGTGCACCCAGATTGTTTGTGCACCCAGATTGCATTGGTTGTTACGGGGCACTTTACCAAAGCCAACTTCAGAACAATAGCTCCAAAATACTTCCAACACATGACCATCAACAAGCGTGGTGATCGTGCAATGGACCACTGCTACTCTCCTTTTGGGATGCCTACAAATCCCTCCCCCACTTTCGGCAAATCGGATGACATGATGACACAACGGTGATAAGCTTGATCACTGAAAACGATGAGACGGCCTACAGATAGGAGGTGAGAACCATGACTAAATGGTGTCAGAAGAACCACCTCTCACTCAACATCGACAAGACCAAAGAGCTGGTGGTGGATTTCAGGAGACAGAGCAGAGAACACAAACCCATCACCATCGACAAGACACCGGTGGAGCGGGTAAACAGCTTTAAGTTCATATCACTGAGGATCTCACATGGTCTGCTCACACAGATGCAGTGCTGAAGAAGGCACATCAGCGCCTCTTCTTCCTGAGGCGGCTGAGGAAGTTTGGAATGAGCCCCAGAATCCTCAGGTCCTTCTACACCTGCACTGTGGAGAGCATCCTGACCGACTGCATCACCGCCTGGTTTGGAAACAGCACCGCTGGCAACCGCAAAGCTCTTCAAAGGGTCGTGCGAACTGTCGCCACATTGTTGGAGGTGAGTTTCCCTCCCTCCAGGACATCTACACCAGGCGGTGTATAAGGAAAGCCAGAGGGATCATCAAGGACTCCAGCCACCCGTCCCACAGACTGCTCTCTCTACTGCCCTCAGGAAGACGTCTCCGCAGCATCCGATCCCGCACTAGCCGACTGAGGGACAGCTTTTACCCTCAGGCTATCAGGCTAATGAACAGTCAGAGTTAATACACCCTACAGCATACTCCCACTTTACAATATGCCATGCACTGCACTTTAACTTGAACTCTAACACAGTTCAACTGGACAACATGCACACACTGCACTAACACAACAATCTATCTGCTACCACTGGATACCATCCATTGTACATCCATGACATTGTGTATCCAGCTTATGTATAATATGCTGCACCTTCGCATATTATTGTGTGTATATATGTGTACATAATGTAGAATGTGTGCATATGGTGTATAATGTGTATTGATAAGCTGTATGTCTAATAGTACACTGTGTGAACTGAGTATATGTTTATTGCACATTATCATCTGTATAAGTCTGTAAGTATGTACTGTCTATATGTAAATAGTTTCTGCACTGTCTGGAGCATGCTCTCAAGAATGTCACTCACCAAGGCACTTGTGCTGTGGTGATGTGACAGTACAAGTGATTTAATTTGATTTGATTTGACAATTTCTAAAGCGGCAACTGAAAATATACAAATAAAAACGAATTTAAAATGTGTCTAAATACTTAGTATGATATTAAAAAGAACACTGATTATGTCTCATTATATGACTAAGAGAGAAAAAAGCATGTACAAAAATGTCATGAAAGAATTAAATAAAAAGCTTAACTAAGCATAAATATGAGCCTGGAAAAAGTGCCTTGCTAAGAAAAAATGCAAGAAAAGGCCAAGCCATGAACTGATGGGCCCTGAATCAAAAGCCAAGTCATTGGCCAAGGTGACATATGCAGCTTGTCTCCATGAATGTCACGGAGGGTGTTTAATGAACAGCTTCCCCTCATTAGTGCACATCTCCCACTGTTTAGCAGAGCAGGTGCTGGAGATGTACTGTTTATGCCTCGGCACAAATCTGATGAGGTGCTCTTTCCACGGGAGCGAGAGCTGCAGATATGACAGCTAAACTCCACTGCAAATGTTCCCTGTTCTCCAGAATGCTGCTAATTAAAACAAGCTCTTCACTTGTCAGACTGGAATGGGATTTTCCCAGCTGTTGCGGGAGGGAGGGGGCATTGATTTGTACGTTCAGGGGTTGAACAGCTCTCCTGCTTATCTCTAGTAGGTCCTCTCTGCTGTAGCAAAGCTTCTTGGGGTATTGTGATTGCAGTGCTGTCAGCATTTTATTATAAGCTAATGAGCACTCGCTGATCCCTGCCTGATGTGTCATCCAAAGGTATACATTATAGATAATAGCATATGTGTACATACAGTGCCATTCAAAAAGTGTACCTGTGAAAATTGGATGTCTTTCATTTGCTTTCATGACAGCAACAACGATTCAAAGAGCATCTTGAGCAAGAACATCTACACAAAGGCACGATTCACATTTGATTTAAATGTATTAGTGACTTTAAATAGTGCATGATGTTGATTCATTTAGGCCATGATTTTATATATTTTTTAATATTTCCAAGTTTACCAAAACTATTTATGTATATGTATATGTGCATATGTACAGAAGCAGAAGAAGATTATTGTGTTCATTGATGCTGCATTTATTTGATCCAAATAAATAAATAAATCTTGTGACCCTGGACCACAAAACCAGTCATAAGGGTCAGTTTTTTTTTACTTGAGATTTATACATCATCTGAAAGCTGTATGATTTGTTAAGATAGGACAATATTTGTCCGAGATATTTGAAAATCTGGAATCTGCGGGTACAAAAAAAAAATCGAAATATTGAGCAAATTCTCCTTTAAAGTTGTTCAAACGAAGTTCTTAGCAATGCATATTACTAATTAAAATTATGTTTTGATATATTTATGGTAGGAAGTTTATAATATGTATTCATGGAACATCTTTAATTAATATCCTAATTATTTTTGTCATTAAAAGAAACTTAGATAATTCTGACCCATTCAATTTAATGTTGGCTATTGGTTACAAATATATCTGTGCTTCTTATGACTGGTTTTACATTTATTTTGAAATATTTTTACAATTTAAAAAGCTTATTTTAACTTATTAATTGATCGATTTAATTAGATACTTAAGTGTTAAGTGTTAAATTGGTAGATAAACAATATATATAATAACTTACATACTCCTTTGATATTTATGGTATATATAGATATTAAGGGACAAAAGCCTCTAACAGACATATCTCAAATCTGAGGTATTACACAAACTATACAAAAATGTACAGGAGCCACAGGAAAAATGACACTTGAATGAACCATCTTTAAAAGCAGAACGAAACACTGGCATTTAAAACCCGGCGACTGTGACTCCGGAATGTAATTAGTGCCATTGATTTGCAATTGATGGTGAATTTAAGCTATTAATTAAGCCAAAGTCTAGGTAGAAGCAGCAATGGTCAGATAAACAATTCCCAGCATGCAGTGCCAGAGAAGCTGGCCGCTCATCGATTGGGTGGAAATGAAGCGATACTTCCATATGTCCTCAGATGCGAGGAGCTTATGAGCTGCAGCTCAGCAGAACTGCTACATGATGTGAAATGTTCTGTTTTAAAGAAACATCGTGAATCTAATTCTTGGTCTACTACAAAAAGCTCCCTGACTGCTGTTAAGGCGGCTAATGTAATCTCCGTAATGGAATGGGAGGCAGGCAGACTTCAGGATGGAGTCACGGAAGAACAAGCCCACTTGGAGCCCCGCACTGTCCAGAGCAAAAGCATATGCTTCCTCCTCTGCCAGCTATTCTAGATGAGGTGTAGGAGGACGTCATGAGAGAGCACTAATTAGAGAGATGCTGAGAACTGGAGGTTTAAACTCTCTGTATGCTCAGCTACCACTGGCTGAAAGCTTGAGAGCCCCCACTGCGCGAGCAGCAATTAACACCGCTCCTATTGGGCTCTTCACAGTGCAATGGGAAGCAGCGGGGGTTTTCACGGCGCCGGAAAGGAGCTGACAGCGAGTCAGGAAGAGATTGAAGATTTCCGGGAGGACTGCTCCTGTGTTTCCCTTTACACCACTTTGATGTCTGCCAGGAACCAATGAAGGATAAGAAGAGTAAGGTATCCTTACCTGTGCTTGGGCTGAGTTTAATGCACTCCCCTGAAGAACTCCATTAGCGTTATGAGAGGACCACATTTAGAAATAATGCAACAGAATCCTGTGTGTTTCCAACATACATCATTCTACCCAGATTTACCTTGGCAGTTAGCATAACAACTGCTTCTAGTGATAAAAACCCAGGAAATGAATAGTCCACTGTATGTGAGATTGAACTCTTCAAGAGTTTTTCTTTTACACACAAATGCACACACATATATATAGTGTGTATGGGTAAAATAAAATAAAAATTGCTGATAAAAAAAAACTAAAACGTCATAGCAACAAAATATAAATAACAAATATAAAACCATGTATGACTAAAACAAATGAATAAATCTAAATATATTTTGTTGCAGATATTCAGTTGCCATGCAGCAACTGAATCAATTTAACATTTATTTGACTAATCTTTAGCATTGTTGTGCTTTATTAACTATCTGTCAGCAATGGTAGAAAGGTCTTCAAAATAGGGGGTTTTGAGAGAAAAAAATTATATATTTTATTTTCATTATTTGTTTATATTGAAAATTAGTTTTTTTCGGATAAGTTTATTTTCTTTCAAAAAAACTGTCAATGGGGTGCTACACTTTCAAAAGGTATTAAAGGGATATTAAAGGGATAGTTCAACCAAAAAAAGAAAATTATGTAATTAATTACTCCCTCTCATGTTGTAACAAACCCGTTCATCCTCGAAACACAAATTAAATTAGGGTTGAACCACAGAAGTCCTTACTATGTGTCTGGGCCTTGAACGTGGCAGTTCCCTTGATGTCTATGGAAGGTCAGAATGCTCTTGGATTTCATCAAAAATATTTTCATTTGTGTTCAGATGATGAAGGTCTTACGGGTTTGGAATTACATGAGAGTGAGTAATTAATGACAGAAGTACTGAATTAACCATTTAATATGTGTATTTTAGGTACCAATAGGTTTACTCCACCCAAAATTGAAAATGTTGCCATTAATCACTTACCCCATGTCGTTCCAAACCCGTAAAAGCTGACACAGAGCAGCGTACGCTGTTTGCATCCAGCGAATACTCTCCAAAATGGCTAGAGGAGGAGACGAATCTTACATTTTGTTCCAAAGACGAACAAAGCTTTTACAGATTTGAAACGAAATGGGGTAAGTGATTAATGACATAAATTTCAGTTTAGGGGTGGAGTAACCCTTTAAGTACTACTATGTACTTCTAAAGTATTAACGTACTTCTAAAGAACTAATATGTACCATTTAGGAGTAAACAAGGTAAAAGACATAACTTTTACCTTCTATACCTTCAGAAGACTTCCTTCAATGACTGCTTTGTTCCTTTTTTTTGTGAGTGTACACCTTATAAACAGGTCATTATGCGTGTACTATATATATATATATATATCTGTGTTTATAATTTAGGAAATGGGTGTTTTAGAAGATCACCACATTTGGGGGTCCTTGGCATCAAAAAGTTTAAAAGCTCCTGGATTATATAATGTGGTTCAATAATGGCTTAAAAAAAAGCCTCCAACAAAGCTAGAGCTGAGCTGAAGGATGTGTATTCAAACATGACATATACCATGAAGGAAACATTCATTTGATGGTGCAAAACATTCTATACTTCAACTTAAAAGTGCTTTCTGCTGTCCTTACATGCACGCGCCGCTCTCTGTGGGGAAGATCTAGTCATTCTTTAAGCAGTACCCTAGAGTGAAAACCGTACGACGTCTTCCTGAGGCACGCGACTGTTCGGAGGCCTCATCAACCTCTAAAGCTTTTCTCACTTCTTTTGAATACCTCCTGAAATTCTGACATCATTTAAGTGGCACTTCTTCACAAAGCACCTGCCACGGCTCCTTTCAGAGCCAGATTGCCTTCGTTCCCTGGCATTATCATCTTTTTGAAGCCGTGTGTGTGTGTGTGTGTGTGTGTGTGTGTGTGCGCGCGCGTGTCTGTTCAGCAGCTTAAAATGACTGCTTTTATCAGTCTTATGGATGCACTCTGCTAAAGTGAGGTGCATTTTGCTACCAATAAAGTATAGTCATGGGCTAACGAATACACTGGTTTTGCTGAAGGTTTTGCAACCTTATGGCCCGCTCAATGGCATCAATCCCGTTCCCAATGTGCATCTTAGCCCATGGAACTGGCACACTTTGTTCTTGCTGCCATTACAGATTTGGAGCGAGACCTGGCTGAGACCCAATTGTAAAAAGTGCCATATGCACTTCCGAGCTTTGCTAAATTGAATTTTTTTTTAGCTTTACTCCATCGAGCAGTGCTGACACGGTACATACACGGCCCCGCTGTGAAGCACGTGTGAAGGGTGGAGACTTGGAGTTCTGCTCGAGCGTTTAGATGAACTCTCACAGTAGGATTGGGCAGAGCTTCTTTCAGCACCATGTGTTCAGTCACATGGACATTTAGCCCTTTCCTCCTGAGGACAATATGTTCATGATGAAGGAAAGGTTGACGGAGAATGTAAGTAAGAGGGAGAAAAAGAACGAGATAATGAGTGATCGAATGGGTTATACAGGGAAAAAGAAAGAGAGTGAGGGAGCGACGGGAACAGATTTTGACCTTGTCTCATTCGAAGGTGAGCTGCTGGAACATGTTTCAGTCAGCCCCGCATTTGCTCATGCTGAGACTACGGCTCAATCGATTATGATCGAAGTAGGTCACCCTTTCCTCCTGTAGAGCCTGGACTTGTATGCTCCCTTTTTCCTTCTTTCTCCTATTTTCTCTTCCTGTTAGAAGGCTGTTTTTGGCAAGCACTTCACAGATCATTGAGCAACGGTGGACTACCGTATCTAGAGCAGGAAGGGAGTTTTGGCCACTGCTGATCCAGACAGGAAGTGAATAAGAGAGGGTTTGGCCAGCACAAGAACCCACAAGATGGTCCCCGCCACAAAAGCGTGTTATGCAACCCAAGCACATTAGCTGCATGGATAAAAGGAACCGCAGTTTTTGACTGTAACTGCTGTGTGGTTTGTTTTGACATACAGGCATTTAGGTTGAAGTTGATTAAATGGGCAATCAAGGCATGAATTACCGAGCTCTTTAGATCAATTGCTGTAATCCTGTTCTTCATAATGGGTACAAACATGTAAACAAAAACAAAGCTCTATAATTTCTGAAAGGAGCAGTGATGGCACGAGCACCCAAAGGAATGAGATGATGTAATACCCCCATTACTAATAAACCCGTCGTCTCTGTGGCTCAGAGATATCATTTATGTCAGTGGTTTTGCTTCAGGACCAAAATTCATAATCTTGAGGAAGAAGACTGTATCTTAATAATTATATATAAAATCTAATAAATCAAATATTTATGTGTCAATGTATGAAAATAATAAACCAAATTGTGAAACTATAAATCAAATGCTATTTTAAAATATTATTGCTATTTAAAATAACTGCTTTCTATTTTAATATATTTTAATATGTAATTTATTTATAGTCTTCAGTGGCACATGATCCTTTCGAAACCATTCTAATATGCAGATTTGCTGCTCAAAAAACATTTCTGACTATTGTCAATGTTTAAAACATGCAATATTTTTGTGCATAGAAACTCTATAAATATTCTTGGTCAAGCTTTATTTTAAAGTTCAATTCTTGCTATTAACAAACCATTAACTACAACTTTTGCCTCAAACTCCTAATTTGCTGCTTATTAATAGTTAGTAAGATGGTTGTTAAGTTTAGGTATTGGGTAGGATTAGATATGTAGAATATGATCATGCAGAATATGTGCTTTATAAGTACTAATAAACAGCCAATATTTTATTAATAGGCATGCTAATAAGCAACTAGTTAAGTGTTACTATATACTTTTGTAACATTAATTTAAATTTTCTTGCTTAATAAAAATATTAACTTCTTTCAACCCCAAAAGACCACAGACTTATACACACACACACATTTGTATACTTTTAAATGTATAATAAACATATGTAGTTATAATTATTAAACAAAAACTTAACTGTTATTATTTTACCTTGTACATAGTTTCCCAAGAATGAGCGCCTTGTCAAGCAACTTGTCTGTGTTGGCATCTGCCTAATTTGGCAAGATTCTACCAAATAAGACGAACTTGCACCTTTTGAGTTTGATTAGGCCTTTATCCACCTTTTATGTCAACAACAAAAACGTTGTTCTCCTTATTTTAACATCGCTAAGCCTATTTATTTTGCTATACAAACCAAACACGATTACCTGCTTAGGTTCATGTTGTTATTTGCGCTCAATGCTGTATTTTTTCCCCCGACCCCAACAGACCCGCGACCCAATTTTGGGGTTGGGTGCCACTTTCCCAAACAACCTTTTTAAGCAGGCTCCCAAATTAAATGATTATAAAATGCTGATTACATTTTGGCAAGACTGCGACAAAAATCAATTCTCATTTAATAGAAGGCCATTTTTCTTCTCCTCTGCAGTCTATTGTGCTCCAACGCATGAAAGTAGAACGTTCGATGCAGACGACGTGTCAAGTTTGAGGGAAATCAAAAACCGCCAACCTTCATCCTTCATCAAAAAGCCTGCAACAACAGATGGGCCAAATCAGAAAAACAAGCTACTGTCAATCTCAAGCGATCACATCAGTTTGCGGGCACACATATGGTCCGAGCGGCGCGTGAATGAGGCAGGTATGGATAAATTAGAAAATCCATTAGCCCAAGAGCATTGATGCTACATGGCAGTGTTTACGCGACGCGGCATGCTGGCAACGGGATGGCTACGGAGTCTGTCTGAAAGAGATTAGGCAGCCCAGACTGCACTCATATATTTGTATTCTCCACAGCCCCTTTCCTCAATTGAAGTGGAATCACACTGAAAGCAGGACGCTCTTCTCTCCCAGTCAGAATTGGGTAAGAGCTTGCCAAATGCATTGCGACAGGCCAAATGAATTTCAAGAGCGAATGGAAAAAAAGCCACTTTACTTTTACAGAGAGTTATGGAAGATTGACTACAATATTTGTGTTCCACACGTCATTTCATTTAACATTAACTGGCCCCTGTCAGCCATAATGTTTGAGTTATTTGTTGTGCACACGTGAGGGAGCTCTGTTTGCCCGCTGGATGCCATTTTTGCAATCATCCATATTATTAATGTTACTTTACCATCTACTCTGTGCTTCGCCCCTCAGCATGACAATTCGAGAATGCATTTGCTAAGAGAGCCATGCGGGGAAACCTATTCTGCTCCAGCTGTGTCCATAGAAGTCGGCCGTCCTTGATGGATAACCTGAGCGTCGGCTTCCTAACCGCAACGGCAATCGCACAAAGCAAGCGAAACAAGTGCCGTCATTGGTCATGTGCTCTTTTTCGCTGCGCCGAGTTTCTGTCTCCTTCACATTTCTTGGATATTGTCTGGAGGAGACCTGTTTATTTCATCAGGAGACATAAAGTATTGCGTATTACAATGAAAGATGCGTTCTATTTCCGCGAGGTACAGTATGAATGACGTGGACTGTTTTGCAGATGTCTTGCGGACCAAACTCATGAGTGGTGTAAAAATAGACCCAACTGCTGCCTGACAACCTGGAGCTGCTCTGTGGAGTTCAGTGCTCAGTTAAAAATCTCTGGTGAGCTGCCTGCAGAGGGGCGCTTTAAAAAATCAGCTTAAGGTATCTCTTTTTCTGCTGGAATTCTAATGCATTGTGACAAGCTTCTTGAAATGTTGCAATATATCTCTATATTTTGCCCGTATACAATTAGGACATGGTGAAGGCAACATGTTGGTGTTGTCATGTGACTGACGACATCAGCCGTGTTGCTGTTCCCTGGCATTTATGAAGATGGTGACTCAACTTCAAATCAAATCAAATCAAATCAAATCACTTTTATTGTCACATCACCACAGCACAAGTGCCTTGGTGAGTGAAATTCTTATGAGCGTGCTCCAGACAGTGCAAAAAACAACAACAATTTACATATGGACAGTACATATTTACAGACTGTACAGAAGACAATGTGCAAAATACACATACATATACTCAGTACACATAGTGTACTATAAAGACATACTTAATTATCAACTACACATTATACACCGTATGTGCACATCTACATTATGTACACTATCTATACATTATGTAGTCTATACATAGTAATAATGTGAAGGTGCAACAGATTATAAATTAACAGCAGATTGGTTGGTTGAGCAGCAGGTAGATGTGCAAAGGTGCAACAGATTATGCATATGCAGTGTCGTGGATGTGCATTGTATGGTGTCCAGTGATAGCAGATAGGTTGTGTTAGTGCAGTGTGTGCGTGTAGTCCAGTTGAACTGTACTGTGCAGTGCATGACTTAGAGCTATAACAGAAAGAAAACCATCAATAAAGTATTTTTGGCTGCTATTTTACAAACTACAAAGTAAAACACATATTACTTATAAATATAACAGATCGATCTAATGTTGAAAATATAAAAACATATATTATACAAAAAAAATTCTTATATATATATATATATATATATATACTGAACAAAATTATAAACGCAACACTTTTGTTTTTGCCCCCATTTTTCATGAGCTGAACTCAATGAGCTAAGGTCTTTTTCTATGTACAGAAAAGGCCTATTTCTCTCAAATATTGTTCACAAATCTGTCTAAATCTGTGTTAGTGAGCACTTCTCCTTTGCCGAGATAATCCATCCACCTCACAGGTGTGGCATATCAAGATGCCTGCACATTTTAGAGTGGTTTTATTGTGGCCAGCCTAAGGCACACCTGTGCAATACGCATTCCGTCCAATCAGCATATTGATATGCCACACCTGTGAGGTGGACGGATATATATATTATATATATATAATTTCTTTGAAATATACAAAAGAAAACTGCAACATCAATTATCTTTTTGCAGGTGAAATTTTAACATAACTTTACATATGTGTGAATTGAATTAAATATTAATATTTCAAATGTAATTTTAAATATGTAAATGTAAATATTTATTAAATCAATCACATGTGTGCTTTTGAATGACAGTGAATTAAATATTGCTTATAGATTGATTGATTATATAAGACATTTGCAGAAGGTTCAAAAAAGTATTATATTTAAAATATTATATTTAAAACACGTATTAATATATAAAATAATTTATTCAAAAAAACATTAGTTAAAACTATATGAATTATGTATTACTATTTTTATTACACACATGATTACATATGATATTATACAGTGATTCAAATATTTTACATATATTTTGCATATACATTTTTATAATAAATATGATTTAATTAATAACTTACTTTATTAAATAAATTAAACATAATTTCACATTTTTATATTCTAAATATTTATTTTGAAAATAATCTAATATTTTTAATAGAATATCATTTTAAATACTGATAGCCAAGTCCCCAGAGTGCTTTGCGTGAGGATTGCTATTTTACGTGGTGTGATGAATCAATGAAGTGTTCTTAATCAGTCACATACAAGCTTCCATGACCTCAGAAGGCAGCTGTCTACGTAGGCAGCGTGCAGCGAGGCAGCTCACTAGGTTTTGGAACGGAGCTAATGTTTGATTTTCTCTTGCCCTGCAGCCAGACAGAGAGTGAAGAGGAGGCCAATCTGAGACAGCGTCAGAAGTACTTCAGCACTGCCTGCTCTTCACCTACAGTTTTGAATTATAGCTAAGTCTGTGCATGTCCGCATTTACGGTTGAAATCATATTAAGTATCAAACTTTTTATCACGTTAAAGATGGGTCATGACCTCCTCAAGATTCTGCCCACACATATCTCCAGCACAATCCACACCATGGGAGATGAATCATTTCTGAGCTGCATTCAGCAGCAGTCCAAGGACGGGTTTGATTAAGCTTTTGACTGACAGCTGAGGGTAATGAGGGACATCTGATGGAGTCTGGATGTCATTTAGAAAGAAAACACCCCGGTGACTGTGTTTAGATCACCTCGCCCCAGTGGTGTGCGGCCACCATCTCTAGAGTTGTTAATACATGCAGGTGGTTAATGTTGTCTTCTAAGAAACGGCCAGGAGCGGAGCTTCTTAGTTCTCATGCTGCAGCTACAGACTCAGAGCTCCTAAAAGTAGTTCTGAAATTCTGATAGTTTTCAGAAACAAGTAATTATGCAATACCACACTCTCAGAATTAAAGATCCGAAAGCTGTCTCTGCTCAAAACCAGTAATATTGTGAAATATTATTACAATTTAAAATAATAGTTTTCTATGCTAATATATTTTAAATCTAATTTATTTCTGTGATGCAAAGCTGAATTTTCAGCTACCATTACTTAAGTCTTCAGTGTCACATGATCCTTCAGAAATCATTCTAATATGTTAATTTGGTGCTCAAGAATCATTTTTTTATTATTAAAAGTTCAAATGTGCTGCTTACTATTTTTATGGAAAATATGTTTGTTTTTTTGAATTCTTAGAATTTTTTTTTTTTTTTTATTTAAAAGAGCAGCATTTTTTTACAATGTACAAGTCTTTCGGTCACTTTTTAAAGTCAATTTAATGCCCCCAAACTTTTTTCTTAAAATAATATTTTTGTTCTACTGCCATGATTGAATTCACTAGATAGACACACACTGCAAAATATAAATATATATATAGATAGATAGATAGATAGATAGATAGATAGATAGATAGATATTTGAACTTTTACAAAAATCACAGATTTAAAGTATGAAAACGTATTTTATATTAATCCAAATCATGCAAGCTGTGGACCTTTTTTTGTGTGTAGTATATGCATTACAAATAACCCCCTTTTACAACCCTCATTTCTCTTCCCAATTCTCCAGCATGCATCTCACACCTACACCCGTTTCACTAAGCAGCAAGAACAAGGACAATCAGAAGGTTTGGGCACCTGATTTCTTCTCATTTGCAAAGCATGACAGATGGATATCTGCAAACTGTCCATCAAAATCTCTGGGACTTCTGATAGATCACACCCCACACGCTGGAGCTACGTGATACTGAAATTAAATGACCTGCGAATCTCCTCTCAATTAATCCTCTGTCTGGCTTTGTTGACACTCTCTATGTTTCATCTTCAGGCAGGTCTCTCGTTAAAACCCACTCCTCACTTCCCGTCTCATTATCGATGGGGATCTACTCGCCGGCTCACTTTCTCTCTCTATCAGAGCCACTAGCCCCCTGGAGGCCAACTGCAGCTGCAGGTCTCTCATCCTTTGTTTCTTATACGCACTGCGAAAAGGCGCTTTGGTATGCCGCTCAGTTCCAGGCCCTCTTGCCTGACTCAGATGTCCCCCTCCCATCTTGAGTGGGAAGATGAGCCAGGGGAAGAGCAAGGCTTGGGGAGGGGGACAGATTGTACTGCGATTACATCCAAAACACAAGAAGAATACCATGCTGGCCTGGGAGAAGTGCTACTCTTTTCACCCTAAAATAATGCCCATGATGTGTGGTGCCAATTATTCCAGTGAGAAACCATTGACCAGAAAATAGCCCCAAGGTGGAAAACAAACAAAAGTGTAGCTTCCTTTAAAGTCTAACTGATGGATGTTTTAAGACATCACATACTGAAGAAGAAAGAGAAAAGTCAACATTTGATGGTAGATTATTGAATAGTAAAACATATTTTACAGTTTGACTTGATATCATTGCTGAAAAAGCCTAACATGGCAAGCTTAAGCTAAAAGCTTAAGGCAGTCTAACATGGACTGCTGGTCTTAGCTGATTTCAACCTGAACAAGCAACACTGAAAAAAATGGTATATTAACAATTTTCATGCAAAAATAGCTGAAATAGTAAAACTAAAATATTATTGTCTTGTAAAACCTATTTTAGCTGATTTAAGATGTTTCTTCAGTAGCTCTAGATGTTAAGTGTACATCAAATTTTCAAGCACAACATTTTCAATATTGGTAATATTAATAATAAGTAATGTTTCTTAAAGGGATAATTCACCAAAAACAAAAATTTCTGTCATTAATTAAACCTGTAATACCTTCGTTCATCTTCGGAAAACAAATTAAGATATGAAATCTGAGAGCTTTCTGACTCTGCATAGACAACAACGCAATTACCACGTTCAAGGCCCAGAAAGGTAGTAAATAAATCTTTAAAATAGTCTATGTGATATCAGTGGTTCAACCGTAGTGTTATGAAGCTACGAGAATAATTTTTGTGCGCAAAGAAAAGAAAAATGACCACATTATTCAAAAATGTCTTATCTTCCCTGTCAGTTTTTGTATGCATGTCCATGTCAGTATATTATAATGATTTCTGAAGGATCATGTGACACTGCATACACTGATTTATAATATATTAAAATAGAAAAGAGTTATTTTAACTCTTGAAACATTACTTGACTATATTACTGTATCAAATAATGCAGCCTTGGTGAGCATTAGAGACTTCCTTTAAAAAAACCTCCAAACTCCAAACTTTTGAACAGCAGTGTATGTATATACATGCATATTAAAGCCTGTAGCATACTGACCTTGGAAATATGATAAAAACATATTTCCTGTCATCTTATGTGCTGACACACGAAGAAGTTAGAATCTAATTACTGTATGTTGTTCTTGATGTGTGTCCACGTCTATCACATGCAGCAAAACTGCAGTAGTTTCCAAAATGCACTGCAATGAGCTGGAGCGTGGAGCCCGCCACCTCTAAATGAATGGCAGTTAATGCAACCCGACAGCCTGGACTGGGGTTAGGCCCACCCAGGTACATCTGGGGCTTGTAGGAACAGCTTGCAAGAGAGGAAATAGCACTCCAGGGAACCCACAGTACATAAGAGCAAAGATGGAGTGATGGGAGAGAGAGAGAGAGAGAGAGAGAGAGAGAGAGAGAGATGAATAGTGAAAGAGAGAGATGGTGGAGATAGGGCTAAAGAGAGAGAAGGAGTGGGATTGTTAAAGAGAGAAGTACAAGGGAGGAGATTGTGTCTGGAGTTAACGTTTCCTTATCTTGACAGGAGCTGTCCGCCTCTATGGTGCTGAAACAAGGCACATGGTCACCGGGGCAATTCAAAATCCCATTTGCAGTACTGATGGGGGAAACTGAAATAAACTGAGGGATCTCTACTAAAAGATGAGTTGAGTTGAAGTCACCTGGTCTCAGGAGATCCGTACTGCAGCTATTTGTTTTATGGATGCTAACCACATACATCTATTTCTGCTTGTGTTACACTCACATGCAATCAAACACCAGCATGTTTCAGAGTATACTTTTTTGGCTCAACTTAATGAAATGAAAATTTTGTCATGGGCATGTGATGTAATTGATATACAAATTTATCTAGACTTGCATATACTGTATATATATATATATATATATATATATATACAGTATATATATGTATATATATATATATATAGCTTTTTTTATTCTAACAATGCATTAACATTACTTCAGCAATATTTTAAAGTTTTAGCAAAATTAACATTTTAGCAATCCTTTTGCAGTTTAACTATGCTTTTAAATATATAAACAATGTTTTAAATGAATAGTTCACCCAAACATTTCAATTTGCTGATAATTTGGAGAAAATTAGATAACATCACTTGCTCAGCCAATAGTGAATGGGTGCCGTCAGAATAAGAGTCCAAACAGCTGATAAAAATATCACAATAATCCACAATTAATATTATAACAATGCTTTATTTTACCAAATGTTTATTGTTTTAGTGATGTTTCATCATTGTTTTAGCACTGTTTTGACTATGTTTTAACAGTTTTAGCTATGCTGTAATGTGGCTTTTACATTGTTTTGTGATATTTAAACATTTTAGCAATGCTTTCATAAGTTTTGGGCTATATTTTTAATATTATTTAACAGTTTTAACACGTTTAAACTTTTTTAATGATTATTCAGTGTTGCTTTACCGTGCCAACTGTGTACAGTGCTTTATCTATTAGACATCTAGCACTATAAATTCGGATGGAAATCTCTGCCCATTGCATCATGTATGGAACTGTTTTCAACCTCTCACCACCAGTGTTGAGAGAGCATGTCAAGTTTAAAATAATAAATAATCCAAACCTTACAAACACATCTCAAGTCTCCTGAATTCTGATGTGTCCCATCAAGATTGTCTTTAATGCAAAAAAAAAGAAGAAAAGGCCAAGAGTGAAGAGTTTAAGAGTGAAAAGTTGACTAGCAACTTATAAACAACATTTATATGTACTGTACAAGTACATGAAAAGAGCTAGAGCAAAAACAACTCTGTTTGTTTCCACTTCGCTTTTAAATCATTACAAATGACCACAGCACAAAACCTTGCCCTTGAATATTAAACACGGCTTGAGAATCAAACAGGATAAATGAATCTCCACACAGATCACAGGACTGGTGGACTTGCAGACCATCTGATCCGGTCCCAGTGCATGGAGCAGAAGCACACAGAGCAGATAGATAAAAAGGAAATGGATGAAATAATAATGGTGGCCATAAAATATGCAACACTAATGCGTGAGAGCTGACATGTAGAAACCGGTTTGCGAGTGTGGCTGAAAACGGTGGCTACATTAGTCACAAGGCTCTCGGGTCCCACCTCCCAATGCACTCTGGGAGGACTGCCACTGCCTGAAAGAAATACATTAAAATAGAATGAGCCTCGGGCTCTCTGTTGAGCAACAATGCTTGTGAGCCATGTTTACCTCTCAACACCACTAATGTATCGGACTGAGATTTGGAGAGATTTCAGATTCTGATTTTAAGCGATGGGTCGTCTGTAGGACAATTCACGCCACGTGACTCAGCGGCTATGCTAAATCACAGCAGTATGTGCTGTGTGCTGCCAATAACTTTCCACAGTGAGGCGAATGCACGTAACAAACGACAATGGCTTTATGTTTAGCAGTAAGAACCTTTCAAACTGAGTCTCTGGCTTCCTCTTGTGAATAAAAAGACTGAGTGATGTTTTTAGGCTACGCTGTGTGCTATTTTCCACACTGGAGTCCCTCTCAGGAGCATGTCACATGAATCTCATGCATTCCTGCTTGCAGTACTGAATTGGGAGACAGACTTTTAAAAGTGTTTGTTGTTTTAATTTTTAAATAAAGAAAATAAGAAATGCTTGTATTGTAGTCAGTGATAACTGTTTGATTTGCTCTGTTTTCTCTCAAAAGGATATTATTTTTGCATTTTACTAATTAGTAAGGGACAACTGATAATCTTTAAGAGGGGGTTAATTATTGTATTTATGTTTCTCTCAAAATGACTATTCTCGAAATTGGCCTTTTCCCCGTTTTTTCAATTTAGCTTGAAGTATATAATATACCAAGGACTTAACAGTCATGTTTTTTAAAGCCATGTTTTTATTTATTAATTTTTTAATTATATATTTATTTATATAAAAAACAATAAAAGTACTGCCTATTTAAAAGCATAAGCACTCTCCTGCCGGCTGACAGAAACTGAGTGAATCAAGTTCCATTTGTGTCGTGGTGGGGCACTAAGAGAGCAGCTCACCTGTATCTTAATATTTCCATCAAGCACTCTCTCGCTCGCTTCCTCTCTCCCTGTCTCTGCCTCTTTTTTCTCTCTCATTTAACTTAGTGCAGTGTTCCAAAGGCAGGTACAGAGCCCCAAGGAAAGTAATGTGTGTGTGCGAGACAGACACACACACACACTTTGTTGAAGGCACGTAGACTGAAGACTCAGAGGCCACTATGCAGCAGAACAAAACATAAAAGAAAGGGAGAGGGAGCAAGAAGGAGAGAGAGAGGGGACCAGAACACATTGTTAGAGAGGAAAAAGGCCCATGTCCAGAGGTGTGTCTGGCTCCCTTTGTGCTGAGAACCGACAGGAAGAGAATAAGAGGACAGGAGAGGTTAAGCACCTGAAAATCTCCTCACACAATGGCAGTGTGATTCGATCTGTCTGAAAGCTGCTGCTGTCATGGCTGTGTAGACGAGGAACGTCAAAAGTAGCGGTACTTGGGTACCAAGTCAATACTAAAATAAATCAAACAAATTGAACAATACCAAGCTTTTACAGTGCTTGTACTGATTATATTTATTACCCACACTAAATAGGTCTATAATACCTGGAGAAAGCTATCTATTAGTATTTCAATTCACATCATTTGGTTAAATGGCATTTTGAGCCAATCACTTGATGATGTGTGACTAATTACTTTTTAATATTCTTTGTTATTAAACAAAATATGCAACCAAATGTGTTCCCTGGTCCTGATGTACATCTATTGACTGATATAAAACAATTTTCAAACCTTGCTTAAAAATGATAATTTCAGTACTTTTAACATGAAAGAAACATCGAGGTAAAATGTTTAAACTGACAAGTCATATTTGGTTATGATTGATTAGTTTGCGTAAAAACGGCATTTGCAATTTTTCCAGTTTGATCAGCAGCTTTGAAATTATTTGGCTGAATTTCAAACATGAATAAAAATTGTGTTTATTTAAATAAAATGTGAAGCATTTACATAAAAATCACAGTTGGGTTTTTTGGGGATGTGTATCAATTTTACTCAATTTTAAATTTACATACGTTTGAAATATAAGCAAATGTTAAGTTTTGGTCGTGCTACATATTAGATGGCCTTTACTATGTACTTAAATTTAAATGAATAATTTGATACAATGCACTTATTGTGTACATACATGTTTTACTTATGTAAAATGTAAGATGTAATTAATTTATGTAATTACTTTTATAACTACTCTGTTGACCCATCCCTTAAACCTTAACCCATCTTAAAATCTACCCATACAACCAAACCTGTCCTTAACCTTACCCATACCCCACCTCAATAGCAGCAAAGGTGTTTTGTAATACAATATGAACACAATAAGTACATTATACTTATGTTTTGATGTAAGTACATAGTAGTCACGACTGCTTAATATAAAGTGGGGTCTAAGTTTTACAATTATTTGTAATAATGCGTTGCTACTGTCTCTATTTTACAGTAGAAATCACACAGAACTCAAAACCTTGCTGCTCGAGAAGCCTTTTAATAATTTATAAATAATAATTAAATAATTTAACATAATTTTATTTAGTGGTTCTTGGTTAACGTGCTGCTAAGAGATTTTATCGGCGATAAAAAATATCGTTAATCTATTCTCAAAGTTGGGTTGGGAGCTGTCTATACTACGCAAGCTATGATGACTTTCACCCTGATATTTTAGCCGATGTATACCTCAAATTGCACTGTAAGCTAAACGTCTTCATATAAAAGCAGTCCGTGATGGACAGATTGTTAACCTTTTGTGTGGTAATATAATCGGTGAACTTTACCCACCTATCATTCATCAACCTCAAATATGGCTTTTCATCTGAAAGATGTAGTAGAACTATAGGGCCTAATATGATGTTAACCTAGAGAAATGTGCTATTGAAGTGTTTGACAGGAAGAACCTGAGGCAGAGACAGGCTGAACACTTGCTCTTAAAATCTCCGTCATTTTTGGTCATACAGATAAAAGTAGCCTAATACATCTTTCGAATCTGTAAAGACTCTAGTTATTTGTGTGCACTCAGAATAACAACGAACGCTTTTAAGCAAACAGGATGCGCTTTAGGTCTCAGAACTTGAGAATTCACTGCTTCGAACCTGTGTATGCCTGTTATTACTGTGAAATTACATCAGACGTGACGTGCTAACATGGATGCAGCTATAAGCATTTTGCTTCAGGGAAAAATTATTTTTAAGAAGCTTCCCAATGGAAACTGTAAACAGTTCATCACCTCTTGTGTATCTACAGTTCAAAATTCATGTTTAACTGAATAAACAGTTAGTAAACACAAGTACATCTTATTAACATAGTTTATTTTCATCACCAATTATATAGCAGAACAGCTTTTAAAATAGTTTATTGATTTTGGAAACAGGAGATGAGCCCCTGGTCTAATCCGCCACCTGGCTTATGAGAAACCCGTTCTCAAAGAATTACTTTTAGCCATTATTTTAGCACATACATATATTCTGAATGCCTTAAATTCAAATGAGCCATTTTAATCTAGATTAATCTAGATTAATTTCAAAATTAATCTAGATTAATCTAGATTAAAAACATTAATCTATGCCCACCCTAATTTTATTATAATCTGGGAATGAAACTGGCAGAATATTACAAATAATTTTAAAATGAAACCTGATATGATTTATTTTCTTGGTATAAACTCGGCATACTTGAAAAGATGGATATTAATTGATCATGCTCACAAAGATGATTTAATGCTCAGTCTTTAATAATAATCTGTAAATATAATGTTTTTGTTCCTGCATAAGGAATGGCTCCATTGACCTCTATTGTTCCTCATAAGCCCACTAAAGCTAAACGCCTCATATAAAAAGCATCAATGGAATTCACTGTGCTCAAAACACTTTTGTTTTTTAAATTCATGAACTTTACCCACTTATTTTTATTGTTGGGACCAACTGTGCATGCTGGAGACTATAGGGACTATAAGGGACTAGAGACTATAGGGCCTAAAATAAGTCGCACAAGCTTGCTGCATTGACAAAGAAATATGGTGTTGACAGGAAGAACCTGAGGCAGAGATGAAAAACACTCGAGGCAAATGCTCAGCTGGAGAAAAGAGAGTAGAGATCCTGTAGACTTTAAGGTATAAGAGATAAAAGCAGAGTTAGAGAGACTAAGATTAAAGAAACGTTCAGATAAAAGTATAGACTGACCAGTTATGTTCGGCTGACTGGATGCAGAAATCAAATATTAAAACTTGTATTTCCTATTTCTAGTTTTATCAGTAGTTCTTTAATAATTTAGCCCATTTAAGTGTTTATTTATTTCAAATGTAAAGAAATGACATGCAAAGGTATATTTGGATCACAGCTGGGCTTAAATGATATGCACTAAACTAGATCTTTCATCTTTCAAAATATATATATTAAATGTTATTTAAGTGTAAAATAGTGTAAATCTATTTTATGGTAAAATATTTATCAGCTACTAGAATTAATGTTTTATATATATACATATACATGCATATACTGTACACATACATACATAAAAAATAGCTATTATGTATTTAGCAATTTAAGAGAACAAATGATCTTAACACCTTAAAAGTCAAATGTAAATCTTTGTAGGGTATACAGCGCAGTATTGTTTTGATGGATCTAACATCTTTAATATTACAGTTCAATTTCAACTTGCATTGCATCTTTAAAATATGAGTCTAAGTGTTGTTCTTCCTTCACACAGCAATATTTGCCAGGGCTTCTATATAAAGCTCATCATTATGTCGCCTTCACTGTCACATGAGTATCAAGGAGGCAAGCTGCGTCAAATATATGCAGAGCAACCTGCACAGTGGAGGCACTAAACACACAGTGTTAATATATGCAGAGCAGATTTCCTCAGCAGGGAGAGGAGCTCGCTCTCTGAATACAGGCTTCTAAGCAAGCCTGACTCTCTTTTTAAGATAAGTTGCACAAACCCACCCTAACACGACGCTCCATCTCTTCACAGGTCTGCTTACATTCAGATAGCATACGAACTTGGTTGGAAAACAGACGCATGCACATTTTACCATGGCAACATCTGTTCTTTTTAGTTTTAGTATTAAAGGGAATTTTGTTTACATTGTATCAGAGTCAGCATATACAATGATCATGAAAGGCACTGATATGTTGATGCTGAAAGTCACACTGGAATTTTAGTCATGAAAAAATGTGAGCCAAAAATGTTATAAAAACTTGTCTGAAACAGAAAAACCCTACTTTAACAGATCCAATATCAGAAACCTGGAAATGGAGAAAAAGAAAAAGCAGCATGCAAACTGGTCCAGGTTTATATTTAAAAAATTGCATTACAATATAAATATTATAATTATTACATGCATTAATGCATATTTTTTCAATTGACTGTACACACACTCTTATACATTTCTTGTATATATATATATATATATATACTATATACACTCACCGGCCACTTTATTAGGTACACCTGTTCAATTGCTTGGTAACACAAATTGCTAATCAGCCAATCACATGGCAGTAACTCAATGCATTTAGGCATCCAGATGTGGTGAAGATGACTTGCTGAAGTTCAAACCGAGCATCAGAATGGGGAAGAAAGGAGATTTAAGTGACTTTGAATTTGTATGTAGTGATTGATGTTTACGCACGCACTGCATATATATTTCATGTGTAATTATAATAAGATCTATAAACTGAATATCAACAAAGTTTTTATATACAGTTCTATACATTTAGGCCTAAACATTATTTTAGAAATTTGGAGCCAATTGAACAAAATGAAATGTCATTTATTTATGTTAACCTTTTAATTGTTATTATAATAATAGAACTGCCATTCTAAAAATTTTTTCCTTTTTGGCTCAATTTTTCCAGGACTTCCAGGACGAAGACTTGAATGTGAAATTGCGTTTCTACTGTAGCTGTTAGAGAAGAGAGATTTTTCTCTGTGCAGAATATGGGTATATGCGTCAGCCCAGAACCGCCACATAATCAAAGCACGAGCTTGGAAAGAACTCGCTTTATCACTTGGCAACAAAACGCGAAAGCACATTTACCAAACAAAGCCTTTGTTTCCCTCTTCAATAACGCTGCGGAAAGATAGAAAACGCTACAATTACCAGGCACATCTTATCATTAAAGACCTTAGAAGAGAGAACGCACATAAAACCTTGGTCAACGCTAAGCGGCTCAAGCCAATTTCCACAGCGAATGACTCCTGTCCTGTTTTGATGGAAATATCCTTGAATAATTTCATTAGTATTTTCAAGGGGAATCTGTAATGAGTTAAATCCACTGCCAGACGTCCCTCGCTTCATTGGATTCGATACATATGCTTGTCCTCAGGGAAGCAGTTTGTGACTGTATTATTGTTCCACCAGTTGTTATTATGATACAAACAGTGCTAGATTTGTTTTCTGGCATGGTTCACCAGACACAGACGTCCATGGCTTCATGACTAGTACATTTAAATCGGAAACAAAAAATGAATAAAACATATATATTCCCTGACCAAGATGTTAAAAAATGTAAACTATTGCAAAAGTAATTGAGACTCATCCAATCAAAGTTCAAACAGATGAGGAGGAGAAGCAATAAATTGCTTTCTAAAATTAGAACATTTGAAGTGTTATAAGTATTCTAAAAGAGTGCAATGCTTTCTTTTTCAGGGAAAATAGCACGAGTATATCAAGGGAGTATTGAAAATGACACAATAACATTGAAACCAACATCCAAACGAATGATCATGCATTTGCTGAACTAGAAAACTGAGAGAAAGAGAGCGATTCAGGATATTCTTAAGGGCCAAAAATGATCCTCTTGGGTAAAAGACAACGGCATCAATATTTCAGTAAAAGTCCTTCAATAATAATGACACTTTTTCTCTTTTAACTGTGGAGATTACCGATAGACCTTGAGGCACAAAGAGGAGAAAAGGTCCTGTGACGTAGCCCTGGGGTATTTAAAAACTCCTGCGAAACACAAACAGTATCCTGTCTGACCCCGCAGGCTCCTGACCGCATCCTCCCTCTGCGGAATTTTGAAATGGAAAATTACTTTTGCTCCTTCAGCTAGGGACCATCTCTACAGCAACCGGAGGATAGGAGAAAAAGGAAAATGTATTCAGTCCATTGTTGACAAAAGAATGGCCCCCAACAAGCTCCTTGAGAATTGCTATTATTTTGCCCACTGAAAGCCTGTCACATCACAGTCTAAACACTCGTAGCATCTAAACACGCTGCTATACTAGACTGTTGCTATATTAGATAGAAACGTGTCAGTCTATAAGCTCAAACGTGTCAATCCCGTACTCGTTTATCGGTTTGGACTGAAAAACTGAGTGTATTCACATAGTGTACAGTATATAGTGGAAACTGGTCTTATCTCGCTGCCTAATGGTTGCTAGGTTACAAACTAGGACATGGCTTGACACATGCCGGGGGGCTACGGCTGATTTCATCAAAGTCTAGCTCTCACATCTGTGAAATATGCACAGCGTTTTTAACTTTAGCTCACATGCATATCAAAACAAGTCGAGCGGCAGGCTGATTCAATCTGGCGAGCGTAAAGAGAGAATACTGATATGCAAATTGGCTAAGCAGGAGAGTTTTAATTTGTGGTGGTGACAGTTTTCTCGACA
The DNA here is from genome assembly GCA_027564155.1 of Gymnocypris eckloni scoliostomus. NCBI lineage: Eukaryota > Metazoa > Chordata > Actinopteri > Cypriniformes > Cyprinidae > Gymnocypris > Gymnocypris eckloni. The sequence goes on from CM050433.1 coordinate 14,902,795, forward strand.
CATTATTCTTAGAGCTTCTCTGTTGCATTCTGAGGTGCATTGTTGCTTACGGTGCAAGATCGGTGCTGCATTTTCTGTTTCAGTTTAATAACAATAAAAAAGGGGGTAATTAACAGAGCTTTGCGGTGTTACTGTGTGATATCACTTCCATCAAGGTTTCATCTCTTTCATCAATAAAGACCTATAAATAATAGGCAACTTGCAGAAAGGAATTCACAATTTTTTTTACTGTGTTGTGTATTAACAGACATATTTTTGTCACTCAACAAAGATTGCATAAGCTAATGTAACCATGCCAAGGAGAATCCCTCTTTTATTCATCAAGCAGAACCGAGATTGTCAAAAATACCAGGGCAGGGTTGATAAAAAAACTACACAGGCACTGATTTACCTCAAAAGACACCGAAATACATCATTAAAAAGGTACGAGAATATGGAACAACTGTGTATCTGCCTAGAACTGGCCATCGTCCAAAAAGGAGTGTTAAGACAAGAATAAGTCCATCAGTAAATAAGTTCCAGCCCGACATGACAGATGGGAGAAAGTGAGTATGAGATAATAATAGCATTTGGAAACCTTGCTTGCACAGAAGAGTGTCAAGACGAAAACTATTGGATTTTTTTCAAACCTGCATTTAGACTGTAGACTTTAGACATTTAAAGTTCACACAAAAGCATGTGAATCTTTGGTCTGGATAGGTCAGGATTCAATTTGAACTATTTTCAAACTTTTTTTTTCAGTATTTAAATTTATATTTAATTTAATATTGAGAAATATTGAAAACAACAATTCACTGTAAATTTAAAACACCTCAATTTTCTTACAAACATGCAGCTTTTCACTTCTCAAGATATTAATTAATGGATTGATGGCATTCTGACAGCATCCATTCACTGCAGAGGATCCACTGGTGAGAAAGTGATTTCTCCCAATCTGTTATGATGAACAAAGAAACAAACTCATCTACATCTTGAATGGCCTGAGGGTGAGTATAATCTTAACATATTTAATATTTTGGGTGAACTCTTCCTTCTGTCACTAAATATTAGTGCTGTGCTTATACTTTCCAGAGTATCACACCATTTATTAAGCATCAAACTGAAATCAACCAGTCATGGGTAAACATTGTTTATTTTTGTCACTTGAAATGAGGCTCTGAGCGAGGTACAGAGGTACAGTCTGTCCAGTGTATTGTGTTTTTGTGTACCTGGTTGTAAATCATGCAGCTGATAGAATATTCTGTTGTCTCATCCTGTCTTTCGGATGAGATGTTAAACCGAGATCCTGACTCTCTGTGGTCATTACAAATCCCATGGCACTTCTCACAAAGAGTAGGGTGTAACCCCGGTGTCCTGGCCAAATTCCCTCCACTGGCCCTTGTCAATCTTGGCCTCCTAATCATCCCCAATCCACTTGATTGGCTCTATGACTCTCTCTCCTCTCCACCTGTAGCTGGTTTGTGGTGAGCGCACTGGCGCCGTTGTCCTGTGGCTGCCGTCGCATCATCCAAGTGAATGCTGCTCACTGGTGGTGGTCAAGGAGATCCTCCTCACATGATTATAAAGCACTTTGGGTGTACAGCAATAAACATTAAAGCGCTATATAAATGCATCATTCATTCATTCAAAACTCATTTGACAAACATAGTCGGCCCTCCTAGTCTCATTTCATTATAAAAGAAAAACATTATTCTATTGTTCTGCTAATGTAGAGTATTCAGAGTCAGTCACATATGAGTTTCAGTGCAGTGGCCCACTAGGTTTAGAAACAGAGCTTTGCACTAAAGTACAATGCTTGGCTCAACACACAGCATATCACACTGAGAGTGTGTGACGCTTTGGGGATGGATTTCTGCAGCAGGGACTTGAAAACTCATAAAGATGGATGGAGTTAAGTACAGAAAAATCCTCAGGGAAAGAGGCGATCTCTAAGAGAACTGGGACGAAGGACCTGAAACAAACAGTAAAAGTAACACTGGAAAGGTTTAAAACAAAAGGGTTAACTGTGTTGTAGTTGCCCGGACCGAACCCAGAACTCAATCCAATCCATTGAATGGTGTTAAAACTGCTATATTGCCCATTAGAAGATTCAATTCAGAAAATCAAACTAACCTAAAGACAATCACAGCAGGTTTGATTTACTCTATATTATCTCTCGGGTAGGAGATGTGGCATTCAATATTATTAAACTTTATTACATTTAGTTTTGTTTAGTCGGTGTATATTGAGCATTTGAAATGCCAAAACATCAGTTTAAACCACAGGAGGTCACAAATAGGGGGTATAAAATGTTTTAACAGGAAGTTTGTGTTGCTGTGGGAATTGCTAGTTTGAATTGAAGTTGCTACATTCATTTTTGGTTTCATTAACGATAGATGAAAAATTAAAAAGTCAGGTTGTTTTGCTGTTTCACTGTGCACTACTGCAAGAATATATTAGTGCTCTGGATTTTGTGTATAATCACTTGAAATGTTAGTCAGACCGATGCTGACATTTGCTTGTAATACAGGTGTATCTCAATAAATTAGAATATCATGGAAAAGTTCATTTATTTCAGTAATTCAACTCAAATTGTGAAACTTGTGTATTAGTCTTTGGTTCTTTTAATTGTGATGATTTTGGCTCACATTTAACAAAAACCCAAATTTAACCAAAGACTTAAACTACTTCAGTCTGTGTGCATTTAATTTATTTAATACACGAGTTTCACAATTTGAGTTGAATTGCTGAAATAAATTAACTTTTACGACATTCTAATTTATTGAGATGCACCTGTATGAGCATGTTGTGATAATCATAGTGTTTGTTAATACACTGAAGTGGATGGCTTGGTAATGTTCACTTCCATGTTAATTTATGTCCTGTGACACAATGCAGATATTTATACAGTTTTTGCATGACTCAGCTATTGATTTCATGTATATTTGGTTTCATAATAGCGGCTACTTTATTTGATTAATCAGTTGATAATGCAGTCGCAAACATTTTGTCTTGGTAATACTTTTCTAATGAGTATTTTTAATATTCTTATGCTTACCAAGACTGCAATTATTTGACTAAACATACAGTAAAAATAGCAATATGGGTAAATATTATTAAAATTTCAAATAACGGCTTTCTATTTAAATTGATTTTAAAATGTAATAAGAAAACTGCTGAAAGTGTGCCTTCACAAATTTAGCCTATGTTGATCCAAATATGGATAGCATTTTCGAATGTAATAATCTGAGATTATCTCCAGAGATGTACGTTTTGTCACATTTCTGTAGCTTATGGGTGTTTCTTTTTGCTTGAACATCTTCACGTGAGTGGCGGGGCAAACCGAAAGTTGATGCAGAAAGTTCAGCACTCTCTTCACTGCTGATGCTGAGACTATTCTTGTTTGAATGCGCTTCTTCGCTGGCATTTTCCACATTTAGTTTTCTCCCTTAACAAATTTGTCCATTCTGATGCTCAATTTTACAGAACTAATGGCTGCTGATGACTATTTGAATTGAATTCTTCCAAAATGCATGCTTGTAAGTTTTCGTTAAATGTATAACATTAATTATGTGAGAACATAGGTCTGATCATGTCTGAAAATAATATATGAAAAACTTAATTATTTTACATAAAAACATTATAGCTTCTATTTGTTTAGTAATTTTTGTATTAATGTAAAACCTAATATGAATTGTAAAACTGAAAGTTATTTCTTAATTGTGTTCAGCACATAGACTGTAACATTCAGCATGGTGAGCCACATTTGGATTAGTGACGGGCCGCAGGTTGAGAACCACTGCCCTAAGTAAACATGTCAAAACTGTGTCAATATTTTGTAGGGGCATCATTGTTATATAGCACTGCCTTAATCCTCCTGGGCATGGAATTCACCAGAGCTGCACATGTTGTTGCTGGCATCCTCTTCCACTCGTCCATAATGACATCATGGAGCTGCTGGATGTTAGACACTTGGTGCTTTTCCACTTTCAGCTTGAGGATGCCCCACATGTGCTCAATAGGGTTTAGGTCTGGAGACATACTTGGCCACTTCATCACCTTCACCTTCAGCAGCAAGGCAATTGTCATCTTGGCGGTGTGTTTGGGGTGGTTATGTTGGAAAACAGTTTCTGAAGGGAGGGCATCATCTTCTGCTTCAGTATGTCACAGTACATGTTGGAATCCATGTTTCCCTCAATGAACTGCATCTCCCCAGTACCAGCAGTAGTCATGCAGCCCCAGACCCATGATACTACCACCACCATGCTTGACTGTAGGCAAGGCACAATTTTATTGGTCTTCCTCACCAGGGCGTCGCCACTCATGCTGGACACCATCTGAGTCAAACAAGTTTACCTTAGACTCATCAGACCACAGTGCATGGTTTCAGTAATTCATGCTCTTGGCCAGGTTGTCTTCAGCAAACTGTTTTTGTGAGCCATCTTCAGAAGAGGCTTCCTTCTGGGACGACGGCCATGCAAACTGACTTGTTGCAGTGTGGCGTATGATCTGAGCACTGACAAGCTGATCTTCCATTTCTGCAACCTCTAAAGCAATGCTGACAGCACTCATGCGTCAGAAGCCAGCTTCTGCACCTGACGCACAGCACAAGGACTCAACTTCTTTGATTGACCCTTGCAAGGCCTGTTCCGAGTGAAACCTGTCTTGTAAAACCTTTGTATGACCCTGGCCACTGTACTGTAACTCAGTTCCAGGCTGTTACTGAACTTTTTATAGCCTAGAGCCAGGTCATCTTTGTGGAGAGACACAATTCTAATTCTCAAATCCTCAGAGAGTTCTTTGCCATGAGGTGTCATGTTGAACATCCAGTGGTCAGTATGAGAGAATTGTACTCAAAGAATCAAATTTTAACTGCTCTAAAACAAGATACACAAATGTGTATGGTCCTGTCAAGCAGACAAAACATGAACATGATGAATAGGACATGTGGTTTTGCATGGTTAAACAATGTATAGCTGTTATCACTTAGGGTGTACTCAGTTTTGTTGCCAGCTTTTTTGACAATAATGACTGTATGTTGAGTTATTTTCAAAGGATAGTAAATCTTTACTGCCATACAAGTTGCATATTGACTACTCTAAAATATATCCAAGTTTAATTTCTATAGAATTGTCCCTTGAAAAGATATACTAAATTGATTGCCGAAATGTGCGGGCTGTACTGTATATGCACAGAGAGAAAATACACACACATATAAATAATATATATATATTATAACTCTTGGTTTAGTTTGCAAATGTCATACAAATGTCCTACGGAATGGAAGCTTGAATTCAAGCTTAATTGTACACGCTTGTTTAATAAGACGGTCACATTGCATGTCCCATATGTCTTCTTCACTGTTGCTGCCCAAACGTCTAATCTCACCCATTCTGTCACAGATTGTCTCTCTCTCACTTTATACCAAAATAACCATGTGCTGCACCAAGAATCAGGTCTGAAATTAAACAAAACATCATAGGAAAAAAATATTAATACAAAAGTACAATAAATGCACTCACTTATTATTGTTTATGCACAATCATCCAAAAGACAAGTTTACAGGCACAGCTGAAAAGGAAACTACGGCCAGTACGAGGATCGTTAAGAGCGTCTAATTAAGCCATTTGCCTCGTGCGACAGTGCAGTAGTAATTGCTGCTCGGCTTTGACAGTACTGTTGTATATTCGCTACTGAAATTAAACCATGTAATTAATTGGACCAACATAAAGTGGCTCACGCTGGCCTCTTTCAGCAGGATGTAGGTAATTAGGGGATTGTGATAAACACGGAGCACCCTCGAACGGTAGCGCAGCGGTCACGGTGCTTATGAACCATACGTCCAAATGGCTCTCTCTGATTGCTCGCATTCACCAAAGCGTTTAACATAATCGTCATAAAATGGCACCCTGCTCAAGGAAAAATAGGCTGCTCTTCAGGTATCAAGCGATTATCGTGATCTCTGTAAAGGTTCGCGGCGTCACAAAAACAGCACCTTGGCTTCAGCTGCAGGCAAAGGTGAGAGTCAAAGGTAAAAAAAGGAAAAGACGAGCCTAGGAAGCCTGCATGCATGCGAACTAAGAAAAGCAAAGGCATTCCAGGCTGATTGCACCGGCTCGAGTGTCTCCTGCAATCACGGCTCAAGGCACGGCTGATCTGATTACGTCGCTGTCACTGATGATTTCTGAGAGGGCTCGAGTGTTCTCCCGCAAAGAGCCGATCCCATCCGAGGAGTTCGAGAGAAAAGCGAGAAAAAGGCTTTGTAATCCAGCTGAATGCGAATGCTGGCCACTTGCATTCGAGAGGGAAGCTGAGTCCATTTGCTGACCTCATCGAATGAACTTAAAACGTCCTCTGGCAGAGTCTTTTGACTGAGCTGTTCTTTTATTCGATGGAACAAAGCATCGGATTCAATAACAGAAAATTAAAAAGTAGATCTGGGAAAGCATGGTTGCGGCACACACTCCGAGACTTCAGAATGTAGGCCAATATCTCTAATGATGATTAAAAGAAGCAAACTTTGAAGGTGCTGCCGGCTGAAGCTGATTCTAGAGCAAGGTCGGGCTCGATACTTTGGTGAAAAACTAACATTACATGGTAAAGATCAAAGAGAGGAGAAAATGAAAAATAATGAGAGAGTAGCGAGACTCAGATTAGGCAGCTGAGCAAAAAGGTGCGATGGCAAAATAATGAGAGCCAAAAAAATCCAGCCCCGGCCAATAGGAGGGCCAGATAACTGTAGCACGGACAACAATAAGTCTTAAATCATCGTGCTGAATTGCACAAAAAGCATTTCAGAGCCTAAAAGCAGCTGTAAATCACAGTAGAGTTTACATACAGCGGGGTCACTATGTCACCTCCTGTGTGCATTCAGCTTTGCTCCCCATTTGAGTCCATATATAACTATTGGAAATATCAGATTTACATTCAAGGGGAAGGCTATTTTCTTTGCCACAGCAAAAAAGGAGAATTTCATGAACATTTAATGATTATTATTATTATTAATGAAGTTTTCTAAGTAGCATTTATAAATATTAAATTATTCATTTGAATGAACAATATTACATTATCTAATTACTGAATTAAATAATTAATTAATTAATCAAATGATAGAATGATTGAAAAACAAAGTAATAATTAAATAAAATAAAATGAAATACCCTCCCCATTTTCAAAAATTAGAATAAAACTCCTTTGATTCGCAAACAAAAGTTTTTTCCGCTCGCTTGAGGTGGTTCTTGACTTGCAAAAAATGGTTAATGTGAATAATGGAAGATGGAAATGCATGTGACTTTGCGCTATGGGACCGCAAAACCTGACTAACCAGTGGATCGATCTCATTCCACAGTATTTGAAATGTTGTAACGGTCAATCGGAAGTGCCTGAGCAAAGTCTGTCATCAAAGTTTTTCTGTATAATTGCCTCCCAGAAATGTCTTATACGACTGCATTCCCAAACAGCAGAATCCACCTCCGAAAGCAATGACCATTCATTGTGTTTCTTCTGCTCGCTCTGAGACACAAGTAATTTATTATATATGAAAATTATTATTTTAGTAGCTTCTCCTACTTTTCTTAGTGATTTATAGTGCCAGTTTATCAGGAAGTGACAATTTAGTTCTCTTTGTACTGGTTGGATGGAAACGGTGCTTGTTGGCAAATGTTTTATGCGATATTCCAATTTTGCGCATAAGTTAAATTAATTTCTCTGCATGATAACCCGGCTAAACAAACATTCCTGTCCCCAAACTCGTGCCATTGGTAGAGCTCAATTGATCCATCACAGAGGGTTTGATTGACAGGCAATCTGACCAATCATAACGCTGAATCTGCCATTTTTGTCCGACAAAAAAAACAGACAAGAGATAATATTAACTTTGGTGGACCTGAACCTGAAAAATGGTGTGCAATTACGAGCCACAAAACGGTTTTGTTTCCCAAAAAATAAACAAAACATTTCATACCAAAAGTAACCTGCTCTGTCTTTTCTGTCGGCACATTGTCAGTTTCCTCTTTGCTACGCAATGTATTTTTCACTGTGTGAGAACATGATGTGTGGTGTAAAAGCAGGATGGCTTGTCGAACATAACAACAGTATTGAAGGGGGGTAGGTCTTTTCAAAGAGTCAGTTAAAAAGATTGCAATTCCATTTGATGCCACTAGTCAACAGAAATTACACACCTTTTAATAGTAAAAATAATGCAGTCAACATGTCTGTATTTTCTATATTTGATTTTAATCAACCAAACTCTGATACATGAAGTGTTCAGATTAAGACACTATAAAATTCTCTTTCAACATTCAATTTAACGGCCATGTATTATTTAGCTACAGACACCCACAAGCAAAGCCGCACAGCAGAATTTCTTATGCACCCTCAGCGGAGTTGATTGGGACACTGCAGCAATGAGATCTGGCCTCGTAGAACGGCAGCACATTTTGAAGTTTCAATAATCCCCTTTTTCATGGCAAAGCCACAGAGAGAGCAGAATGCTGCTGCAATTCCCCTTATGCGAGGGCATGAATCACACGTCTGCCGCCAATATTATCATCACTGTGTGCTCACTGTGCGCTCGTCTATCTGTGAAATTGTGTAATCCTTGGAGATATTGCCAGGAATAATTGTATTATCTCTCTAAATAGCAAAATGAGCTGTATCCAGTTCTTAGCAAAGTCCCAATCCCCAGTCTTGCCAAATGTTGTTTAAAAATAAATGCGCAAAACTTTTGTAAACATGACCGAGATATATGATGGTGTTCTGTTTTGTTCTTTTATTTTTAGTCTGCCTCTGAAGTCTCTCTTCTTTTTAAGGAGGGATGCACTACAGCCCCACTTCAGATATCTGACAGACAGAAACAAATGAAAGGATACCAGTGATTTCGGAGGTGCCTCCATTTTCCGAGGCCAGACTATGTTGTTTCAGGAAGAGCGCCGGGCTGTTCTCGACACTGTCAGGGGATAAACGAGTGGGCGGATCCCGGGCTTGAGCATTTCAGAGATGGAGACTTGGGGCTCCACTTCTCACCAATGTTGTTTCTGCTGTTCAACACCCTCTGCAAATAACACTCTATTCTTAGGCGGACATCACAGAGGTGATTGGCTGTCAACAGCACTCAAACAGCACAAAGAGCAAATGACTGTACTGCTGTTATTTTGGGAGGTTTGACGGGAACAGTTTTTAATTAGGTATGTTGGTATAACTTCACAGGTTATGCAAAAATGGATTACAGATATTCTATTTATTCCCTTCCATTGCTGCCTGTTATCATCATTAATTTGATCGAATGGTTCATATAATTTCCTTGCAGGGGGAAATTGTTATATTGTGTAATGAAAAGCCAGGCTGTCAGGTCTGGGATATAACGATGGCATACCATCAAAGTTGTAACACATGGCTGCACTAAGAACTTCATTAAAAATTATGAGGCCCTTGATGTGTCATGCAGTGACGCTCAGGCTTAAGTAGGAATTTGGGATTTAGTTGGAGTTGGATTAGCCAAACTTTCTGTTTGTGCATCTTTGTGGACCAATACACTTCACAACACAAAGCTATCAGAACTCATCAAGGCCAATTAGCTTTCCGAAAACGATTATAGTTTTAATTTCTCCAGGATCTGCATTAAACAGTTTGTAAAGTTTACCAAAGAGATTCACAGATAATATTCTGTTTTAGAAACATACAAACAAATAGAAATTATGGCTTGAGATTTATTAAAACTCTTGTCATACATTCACTATCTGTGTAGATCTAAATATTTAATATTTAAAGAATGTTTGAACTGACAAACTGCTAAAATGTCCAAAATATCAAATGTGAGAAATAAAGACTTAAACCTGAGGAATATATTTCAGACAGCAAACACATTTAGAAGATTGAAAACAATGCTTTTCTTCAGGGTTCCCACACCTTTTAAGCAATATATTTTTATTAGTTTTTTCCAATCATTTATGTTCACTGATAAAGATTTTAGTTTTTTTTGTACAAATTATCAAGTGATTGAGCTAAAAGAGCAATGCTAATAAAAACATTGAAAATAAAATCATGGAGATTAATATGTTGAACATAATAGTGTATAAATTATATAGCATACATTACATTGCATATATTATATACTAATTGTATGTATTATGTTCAACCAAAAATATCAAACCAACTCAAAATCACAGATAGATACATATAATGCAAAAATATGCAATGTAATATACTGCAACATAAATATAATGTGTAATGTATAAATAAATATATTCACTACAATAATTTGGCATGGTTTTTCTCAAATATGCACTAATTATCATCTATCTCTATAGTCTATTAGATATTTTGAGGAGCATAAATATACACAGACAAATAAATGTACAAAATATGCAGTGTAAAATATTGCAATATACATATGCAATGTAAATACTATATAATGTATATACAAATATAGGCTACTCACTTATATGAAAGAAAAATAAATCAAAGCTGTATTGTATTGTTAATGGTTAGGCTGGGCAGAGCGCTGGTCATATAGCAAAGTCAATGGTTGTATTTTGCTACAGCCCTGGGATGGTTTTTGGCACGGTTGAGGTAGTTTTAGTGCAGGTGTAAGAAGAGGAATCCAGGCAACTGGAGACTGATTTCACCCCTCACAGCTCACAGCATGGCTGTCTCCCTTTAGCAAGGGCTTGGGTGAGATCCAGACTGAGCGATTTCTCCTCAATGTCACATTTAGTAAAACACACAGCACAGGTCTGGAGCACAGAGGAATGGGAGTAACCTTAACCCTGCTGCTGCAGTTACCAAGCATTACTGAATCGGCTATTAATCTTACACATAATGTAATTGTCGAGCCTTCCAGGAAGGTGTGGGAATCAAAGCGGCGCTTTTAGACGAAGCCAATATTTTCGTTTCGACTCAAAAGTACACATTTCTCTTGGGCAGCACAACCTCAGCATCAACAGCTGACCGCTCACAGGGCGCCAAGAGCTCAGTGGCATAGGGTTCGCTCGATCCAAACCGCAATTCTCTAGTTTATTGTCGAACTGCTTTGCCCATCACATTGATTGGACTGCAGTTGCAGGTCTATTCTCAGAAGCTTGCTAAAATGACACATGCACTGAAAGTGATGGAGGGGAAAATTGTAAAGAACTCTTGTTTTCAATAACACTGGCAGTACAGAGAATGAAGAGGTCATGGTTAAACGCGCTCTCATTACTGGCCCATATTTAGGCTATTCAGGACAAACAATGGATCGCTCCCAAATCACAGTGTTTTGAGTCACTGATCAATTATTCCTTATTGTCCCGTCCAACACTTTTTGTGCAGCCATTTAGAGCTTGACTCTGAGACGGTAATGGATTGGGGCTCTTACTGGAGCAAACTTCTTTTGATGAGGTCCAATCTATAGTGTTCACACCAGTGATCCACAAATGATAGCCCCTTTTCACCCGTAAGGGTCCACATCCATCATGGCTTTCTCAAGTGGCTGTGCATTAGGAGATGCCCTTGCTCGGATCAAGGTGCGCCCTTGAGCCTCACGAAAAAAAATTGATGTTTAATCTGGGAACCGTCCAGAGGGGGCCGCGTCTTTGCCGTACATGGCGATGACCGGGAAACCCCACATCAGCATGCAGGGGCAAGCGCGAGTGAACAAACAGAACCTGCTGCTTGTCAAACATCACGCCTCCATCAGCGCATGGAGCTTTGGGTATTAGGGGAGGAGGGGAGGGGGGTGCAGCATTTCAATGAGACGATGACAAAAAACAAGATGGAGAGAGAGGGAAAGAACCGATAGATTTGATTTCTGCTGTCTGGCAGATCCTCAAATAAAACTGTGGAATCCATCAGGCTGTGGGATCGATGGATCAGTGGGTCAGTGCCGTGGCAGGCGGCCTGCAGCTGTGTTGTCAGGGGCGACGGGTGAATGATCAAAGGTTGAGGGGCAAGAGTTGAAAAATCTTGAAAAGTGTGGAGAATAGTTGCTGCTGGATTGTTGTGGCCAAACACAAGTCAAAAGAAAAGCAAACAGAACAAAAGCAAATAGTGGAGCTCTGCAGCCATCGACTGGTAAAAAATATAATTTATTTATTTTAAAAGTGCAATTTCCAAACATTTTACACAAAACCACGTCAAATGATCCATGTTATCCCCATGAATGAAATTTTGAAATGTGGGACTTTTATAAAGTGAATTTTACATAAAAAGCTGTTTTTTGTATAAAAACCTATATAAAAACATATGTTTTAATGTATTTATATAAATATCATAAATCCTCCAAAGACTACACAAATGTGGAGTAAAAACATTAATAAACAGATAAAAATTATATTTGTTAAATAAAATGCTATTATTTTGTTTCAAAATTGCATTTTACTGCCTGGGGTCTCCAGAGACCATAAGTGCGACTGTTTTTTCACACAAACATAAATTCAAGATATCATTCCAATTTTATTTGTATTTTGTAGATCTAGAAGGTGTTTACCACCGTACAAAATCCCATGCCATTTGGACAAAGATATTAATTTTTTTTCAATTCAGCAAATGTCAACTGCACGTCAAAAAGATCCCGAAGAACGCACAAGGGTTAAAGACGAACTCCAGACCAGCTTCACGCCTAATAAAACAGCTGTTATTAGGCTACCAAGTCTTCAATTCATGTACTTAGACACCACGGAACAGTATTTTAAAATGTACTATTCATTTTTGAATTTTAATCAATGAGGAAAAGTACTAAGTCCGCCTTTAAACTATAATAATAAAAAATAGATAAACAGAAGGCCTGTACAATAAACAGAAAGTGCATATGAGTGCTGATTTCCAGCTTGTCAAGCAGTGCCGTGCCAAGGGCTCTTCAGATGGCATGAGATGCACAAATGACGAGTAGTGTCTAGCACAAATGTCAAGGGCTTGCGATAGAGGCAAGGGTCTGCATGGTGTGACAGCTCTCCCCTCTATCTCTCCATCATTTCATCCTTACATCAGCCCGGCCCCTGTATACCTGATTGACTTATTCTACATATCAATTACATCAATTATCTCCACCTTGCTGCCAGGGGCCGCTTTGAGTGATGGGATCTGGCAGGATGTAATTATTGGTCAGTGGGGGTGAAGGTTTCCAGCTTGCTGAAGATGCTTTAGGAATGTATGGAAATTAGCAATTTATGTTGTTCACTAAAACTGCATAGAATGTGTTGTGGGTATAAAACTCATGTTTATCCGAATGCATAGAGTATATGGGAACCGAAATTCTGGAATGTCCCGGAAAGCACATCCGTTTTGAATAAAGGGCAGGAATTTAAAAGTGCCGCTGAGTCATACAGTCATCAAATTGATCTGTCAATTTTGCACTTTTTCAGCCGTCATTGCATCAGGGTTGGACACTCTGACAGCCGCATTCAATTGTGGGACTCCGGCAATGGCTGTGTAGATGCCTTACAAGAGTGGTGATGTAATTCACGACATGTCGGCTCTGTCAGGATTGCCAGCCCTGTTTCCACGCGATAAGGACGCTGAACATTCACTGCATATTTTGCGGCAGACGGATGGGAGGGCAGGTGAGATTAATGTCGAGATGGAAGCAGTGAATCGGACTGACAATACCAGTCGTAATGAAAAACTCGAAAGGGCCATGATTCTGCTAACAGTTGCCTTGATGATCCCATTACTGTGCGGGATCACATTCCCCCGTTGAACTACTTGTCATTGGGGAAGAAGGACTGATCCCTCTAACCCTCTCTGTTTAAAAGGATAATTTAGCACTGTCCTCCCAGACTCTTCAGATGGAAAGCTCGGCTACTATAACTTCGCTTTGTGTGGGAGGTGACACATTGATTGTGGCTATCCAATGTCCCCACTCTCGTTGCTTGCCTCTTCCACTAAGTGTCCAGCAGCCTTAAATGCATCCAGCACTCAACAAAACAATGCATGAGCGCTTTACTGATCAACTATTACATGAAAATGAAAGCCATCTTGTTGGTTACGCCCATCTTTCTCAGAATGCGAGAAGGCTAAGATAAAAGCAAAGCTTAGTGTATATGGTGAAATTCATTAAAATTGAATGAAAAAGCATGATTTTTTTTTTTAATAAACAAGTTAGAATTTTCAGAATGAAGAACATGAACAATTTGCACAGCAGCACAGTATATATTTATGACTTCCTTCATAATGAATCCAAAATATTGTAGATTTTTTGTAAATAAGTTATATTCTCAAGGTAATTAATTTGGTGTGAACAGGACTTAACCCACATTGCATAGCTGTTAATTCTGCTTGATTAGCCAAGTTTAATCCCAAAAGTGCTGTTATACAATTCTGTATAACAGAGCAGTCTGTGTTCGAAATCTCAGTATGTGAGTGGCATTGAGTGGAAGTGGAGTTGAAAGTCTCAACATCTATAAAATGAAACGGAACTGGTGGATTTCCATTATTTCAGCTGTTTACCATATGCAACAGTTCTTTAATTAAAATAAGCAGTGATAAAAGAAGTTAATTGATTCATTGATAAAAATCAAATAACTTGAACAATCACCAGCTCTGTTTGCAGCAGTAAAGCAGATGTACATGGACTGCTTTGAGTTCATACAGATGTGATGACACTGAGCAACTAACAACACTGACCTCTGTTAGGCTGCTCTGTTTCATACAATGCTGGTTTGAGGAATAGTGAAGGGGAGGGTTAGAGAAAAAATAACATGAGCACTGTGAAAAATCAGTGTGTCTGCAACAAGATCTCTATTTGACTTGAATATCTATCTACCTGTTTGTTTATCAAATCAAATATTACAACTTTATTTACTAGTTATACAGTTTTATCAGCAGTTCTTTAATAATTTAGCCCATTTAAGTTATGTCAGATTTAAAGAAATTAAAAGTACATTTGGATAATAGCTGGATCATATCATATCTATCTATCTATCTATCCATCCATCCATCCATCCATCCATCCATCCATCCATCCATCCATCCATCCATCCATCCATCCATCCATCCATCTATCTATCTATCTATCTTATTTTATCAGGCTCCTAGATTTATCTTCAGTTATTTCACTTTAATGGCAATAAAATAAACTATTCACTGCCATTAAAGTGAAATCACTGAACCCAAACATAGGAACCAGAAAAGAATTTTAATAATTTTAGAAGAAAATCTCAAATGGCACTTAGAGGCTTTTAAATGTGAACTCTTAATATATACTGTATATTCTCAAACGTTTGTGGTCGTTAAGATTTTGTATTGTTTTAAAAAAGAGGCCTGTTTCTTGAAGAAGTATTGACGAATAGAAAACACACAACTGTTCAAATGTTATTATAATTTTTTTTAAATAAGTCTCTTTTACTCACCAACGCTGCATTTATTTGATCAAAATACAGTAAAACATAAATATTCTGAAACATTATTACAATTTAAAATGTGTTTTCTATTTTAATATCTTTTCAAATGTAATGATGGCAAAGTTGAATTTTCCACAGCCATTACTCCATGATTATTCGGCTGATATGGTGCTCAATAAATATTTGTTTATTGAGCAAATAAACAATGTCAACAGTGACATTGTCTTGATATTTTTGTCAAAACTGATATTTTTCTTCCCAGGATTTATTTTTTGATGAATGGAAAGTTAAAAAGTGTTTGTAGCACAATACATTTCTTTACTGCCACTTATGATCAATGTGATGCATCCTTGCTGAATGAAAATATAATTTTTTGGGAGAAAAAAAAACACCACCAACAACAACAACTGACAGTATTGTATAGCAAATGCTGTACAAACTGGAAAAATATATAGTATATTTCTTTAACAATTTGTGCAATGCACACAAACACATATAGATACACAAACACCCAAGTAAATGCATGCATTTCTAACTAATAATAATATTATAAATTATTGTTGTTGTTGTCCTCTTTAATTTGATAATCTATTCATCTCAACAAAAGGGCAATTAAATCACAACAAAAACTCTGACCTATTATAGAAGATACAAGACCTGGATCACAATCCAAACACCACAAAATAAATATGCTTAAGCTGCTAGAAACTCTACCAGGTGATTAAAGTGCAGCTCTTCGACTTGAGGATTATCGCTGTAATATGACAAGCTCACTGGACACTCAACATATGCTAGAGCTCAGCAGGAAGACAGATTGTCAATGCAGCACACAATCTTTGATTGACACAGGTGTCAAAAAAGATGCCTGGCAATGAGCAGTGGCGTGGCTAGACATGAAAAGGAGCACATCTGCTCGACACTTTTATCCAACAAACCCAACTCTCCTCTAGATCTGCAGTGAGTGCAAAGAGCACAAGGCCACTCCCAGTGTGATCTATTAAGGCACAGATCAAAGCGTGCACATGACGTAACAAGTGAAACTCGGGCATGCGCACACATATCAGGGTGCTGTATCAACAGCCTGCTTTCCAGTGTAATAACTCTCCTTAATCAAATCAAAGCTTTCTAGACCCATTGGGTCTGAGCAACCCGGTCGATAAAGTGGAAAGTATGAGGGCTTACCGTGGCCTCCTCTTGTGAGGAAGGGCATCCTGTTGATGGCGATGGGTACGGTACCATGTTTGTTATGGAAGTGATGGACATGGTGTGTGGTGCTCAGGCTGGAAGACACACGGGCACTGGCCATTCTATCCGGCATCGAGGCCAACAAGGCCAGAGATAATGCCAATCTCCACCAAGAGCCGAGGCCCAGCCAGCTGCCTCCGCCACACTCCCAGCCCAGAAGCACCACCTCCAGTCTGGGGCAAGAAGGTCCGGCGTAGGCCCTTCCACACCCCATTTGTCCCGCCTGTTGGAAAGAGTACATCTCAGAGAGGGTTGCCCACGTCAATCATTATCCACGGGTCAAGTAAACAGTGCAGAAGAAAACAATGCTACCCAAAGCCCCAAGGCTTTCACAGTAGGTTTCCAAAGATGATAAAATCCTCAAAAAGAAGAAATTCCTTTCAAGTCCGGCTTAAAAAATCCAAAGGGGAAAAAAACAATTGGGCAGTTCCTCTTGGCTTTCACGCTTGGTGACTATAAAAAAGAAAGAAAACCAAACAAGGGAGCTTGTCTTGCGAAGAGGAGTAGGAGGAGGGCAGGCGTGATCGAGTCGATAACCATCTGCGCTGCAACTCCAAAAAGCGTTCTAATCACGGCCGCGGATCAATATCTCTGGATACAGATTTTGTGACTTAATTGATGAGGGGTGAAACGCTCCAGGTGGAAGAGATATGGGGAGGCGTCTCCCTCCGAGTTTCCAGCCTCAGGTATGGCTTACGCGCTATTTAGACCACTCTCCCTCAGAGGGCAGCTCCTCTATCGCGCAAGAGGAGATAAGAGACATCCCGGTGGCTAATGGATTATTCTAATGCCGATTAAAAGATGACAGGAAACAGAGAAAGGAGGAAACAGATAGGTTGAGACTGACCCGGTCGTGTTGAAACGCTCACGTTTCCTTTTCACAGACGGAGAGAAAGAGAGACTTCTGCTGCAGCATGGTAGAGAGGAAAAGCAGCAAATAAATAAATAAAGCCGGCTGTGACTCCTGACGCGTTGGCTGCAGACGCAGCGTGAAGCTTCTCCGCTGCACGTTCCCTCTCGAAGTGGAAGACCTGGAGCGGAGCTGGATCAGTTTTCCAGCAGCATCCTGGATGACTCTCTTGGATTGTTGTCTCTGCCTCTGACGCAGACACTGTATCGATTAGCGCTGCATTTTATCCCTCTTTTCCTCCCCTTTCCGATAAGCATTCACTTGTTAATGTGCTTAGTCTGACAGTGTTACCAGCAAAATGCCCCTCACAGCCGAAGTGTGGACGAACAAAATCCGTACGTGCGCCGCTGTGGTGATATGCATGCTAATTAAATTAGACTCCTTGCGATCCTCGATAGCTATTCTCCTGGGATTGATGGGACCGAGAGCAAAGGCTGAGAAAAAAACCCTAAGAAACAACAAGCATTGCTTGCCGCAAGCACAAGGTGCAGGACGCGCGGTCCTCCTTATGGATGCTCAACCAGAGACTGCTACAGAGATGGGGAGAGAGAGAAAGGGAGAGGGAGAGAGAAGGAGAGGAGAGCGGTGCAGTGTGTATCTGAGGAAAAGAGAAAAAGAGAAGGGAGGGGTGCGCAGGGAGCGGGCGATCGTAGTGCATAAGCACACATGCAGACATAGAAAGAAGCCAAAAGATGGAGAAGAAAAAAGAATCAGTTGCACGGCACACACGCAACCAGGAATACAAATTCAGGACACTGCGCACGCTCACCACAGCCTCTGAAAACACACCAGCCCCACACTGCAGAACTTGACCAATGAGACTAGTAATAGAAAATGCTGTTTATTTGTGCAATGGTACGTGAAAAGGCCAAAACAAGACAAAGATTGGAAAGGTTTTTTTTTGTTGCAGTTTTACTGTTGGTCTATTTTCAGTCAATGTGGAAATCACGCTCAGGAAATCTGAAAAGTCTCACTGGTGCCAGATGCAACCCACCCCCCTGCGACCAAGATAGCAGTAGTTGGTTCCCGATCTTGATGAATAATTTAGTACGAGACAAAATTTGACAGCAAATGCCTGCCGCTGTCTTTCTCTAACATTTTCTAAATGGCTCTATTTCATGGTCATTTGTTTAGGTTGTTCTATTTAAGGTGTGTTAAATTCATTCAGAATCATTTATTAACTGTAAAGGGTAAGACTTGTATTCAGATTCATTTATGTGTATCTAAAGGCCAATGAGATAAAATTTGATCTGTTTGTGACTTTCAGGAAATGTTACATTTGAGCCAATCAACAAACAAAAAATGTACTAACATACTCTAAATGCTGGCAAAAGGACTTTTAGTACCCTAGTGAAAAAATCAATATTTTTAAATGTATTTGAAATACATTTATTTTATGCAAAGTATACTATAAATACATTTACATATTTATCTACATAATAAAAATACCCTGCAATTGTACTTTTGGTGTTCTAAACTGGTATTTTTAAAGCTAATTTGGAACAAATAATTGTGTGATTAATGTTCTTTACTTGTGCAAAGGTAATGGCTGAAGTCCAACTAAAGATATACTGAATTGTATTTGATTGTGCTGAAGTGGAACTATTGCAGGTATACCTCAGGTACTCTTTGAATATCTTGCATCAAAAGACATTACTAAAAGATTTAAAAAGACATTAAAATATATTATTCAAAGATCCTACAATCCTCATCAATAGTGACATTAAAGCACATTTAAGGTTAAATAAAGAGAAATGTGCATTGTGCACAAGTAGTACTCCAAATAAAGTTTAATTATATATATTTTTTGTTTATATATATTTTTATTATTATATATTTTTTGTGTGTGTATCAGTAAGTCTCGAAAGATACACTATATGAACAAAAGTATTGGGACACCCATGATATATTGTGTGCTTCTAATTTTATAGTAACACTTGAGTGGACAGGACCCTTTTGTATTCTAACATGACAATACCTCTCTATATAAGGCAAGGTTCGAAAGAAATGACTGATTCAGTCAGTGAGGAAGAACTTGATTGGTCTACAGAGAGCTAATCCCAGCTGAACACCTCTTGTGTGACTTTAAATGCAGACCTTGAGCCAAAAATTCATCACCAAACACCAATTCCCAAAATTCCCTACACAAAAAGCACACAATTCCCTAGAATACCATTATATGCTTGTTATATGCTTCAATATCATTATATCCAAACTGTTGCTATCACATTAGAAACACAATTTCCTAGAATATAATTTAATGCTTTAACATTAAGATTTGTGCTCATGGAAATGACTGAAATGGAAGTCAAACCTGTTCACTGAAAGGTTTGCAACTAGAAAACATGTTAACTAGAAGAACAGTAAATTGGTAATCAATTGCAACACAGCATGTAGATACCCACTTGGTATAACGTTAAGAATTAATAGAGGGTCTTATGGCTCTGCATGATACCAACCAGTTAAGCAATGCTAGATGGCAAGGTAGCTATTATCAGTTGCAAATATGCCATGGCTATGACATAGAGAAACAAGCCTTAAAATATATCACATAATAAAACACAGAGCCGTAGTTCACTGACAAGCTATGCCATATCGCGTTCATAATCGCAGCTGAATCAAATTCGATTATGAACTAACTTGTCTGTGAACTACGGCTCTGTGTATTAACTGGCGCTCCATTTGAAAGCAGGTGATAGCGATTTAGTGCCAATCAAGGAACCGGCTTTAATGATGAGATGGGCATGAGAATTGCATGCGATTAATTACACAGCCCTAATCCCAACGCAAATTTTGTTTCAATAGGAAATCTGTCAGTGCTTCAATGAAAACTGTGCTCGTCGAGCAATTGGATCCTTAATGGTGTTGCTTGTAAGAGCAGAAGTTTTCGATCTGTAAAAATGTATGGACACTACAAATGATGATCATTCCATCAAAGTGTGTGAGAAAGAGAGATAGAGAGAGCGAGAGAGATGGACTGAATCTATGCTTCATACATCAGATAAATCACCCAGGATAGAGATCTCAGTTGGGATTGCCTTGCTGGTTGAAAGGATGTGCGTGGAAAAAAAGGCCGAACAGCAAAGAGCCAGAGCCACCTTTCATGGTGACAGGAGGGGAGAAGCAGGCCATTATTCAGACACAGGGAGGGAGCGAAGGGGGCCGGTGCCGCCAATGAGCTGGGTTGATTGAACAGAAAGGAGAAGAGGAGGGGGCAACTCTGTGCAAAAGCAGCCAAGTCTGTAAATCCTCCACGTTGGATGCAGCTAACGGCCACAGTTAGCCACACTGTCGAAATGAACACAGAGGCCTGCTCATCGAGATTTAGCCCTGGGGCAGGCCGAGAGAGACGTCCATCCCACTGTAATCGATTCTAATTTCTCTGCAGACCGAGATACACAGGAGATAACCTTGAGATCAGGTGATGCGCTTTCAAGATGTGCAAAAACATCCTTACTGAAGGACCCGGGATGCAGCGTCGAAAAATAATCAATGATGGTAGTCGCCATTTTCCATCTCGAGGTAGAGAGAGACATACGCGGCTCTGGTTGCATAATGAGGCCTAGATAACCTCAAAGACTGATGATGATGAAGGCTGAAGTGGAATTAGGGCGCCGGTAATTCATAAGAGGTGTCATCTATCGTCAGTCTGGTGGATTGGGGACACTCTCCTCAGCGGCGATGATATCTTCATGAGGGTTCTCTGAGATGAAAGGCTGGTATTAATCAATTTGTCAACCCTGGGGTTGCTCAGCACGATAAGAGACAATGCTATCTGGGCCGCGCGCGCTTCTGGGTGCAAGGCGTCCCTGAGTTTAACCATCTGCCACCAGGCAGTCTTAGCTGTTGGCCATCTTCTCTCCACACAGCACGCTGGCCTACTCAGAGTCAGAGGGTTGAGACGACATGCAGCGCATGTGATAAAGGTACTCACGAGGAGGCCAAACACCAATCATGTCCATTTTGTTGGCTTCAGAACCCGAAACACTTATGGTATTAGAGCACACTGCTGTTAGCAGATTCTTTACAAGAGGGAATAAACAAAAAGGCCTAGCAGAACGTTGTCAGCTTTTATCCACACATATATTTGATCAAGAGCATAATATTTTGATGTTAAACTTCACTTCATCATTTACTTAGTCTAATGTCAATCCAAACCTTACTTGGTCTCATGAAGAAAACATACATCTTTTCTGCAAGATGCGAAATACGTACCAATAAGTACATATCACTGCAATTTCCAACAGAAAATTCACACTAGAGGCAGTAAAACAGCGAGCACTTGTAATCGTTTTCGTGCATAGTTATGATTACAGCTCCATATGTTTAATTTTCCGGACGTAACAAGCTTGCTCTGTAGCTCAGCCGGCACGCAATTGGATGGAATTGGACTTAGGATTTTGAAAAACTAATAAAATGGCATGCTTCCGATTGCATGTTCATATAATCAGGTTCATATTTTATTCATATAATTGGGTAGGTTTAGGTGTAGTGCAGATGGTACATTATTTTAAAACGTCATGGAGAATTAGACTTATAGCACCACTCAACGGACATTTCAGGTCAGAACTGTGGTGACACATACAAAAGCAACGTCACATAAAACATACTAAATGTATGTTCATCTGTTCCGGGGAAAAAAACGAACACTCTTTTAGCACTACGTAGTGGACATTTCACATCGAATGTCATAAAACGTACATGGTGGTACGTATAACACGTGTTGCGAAAAAGTTCCCAGAGGTACGTTTTCGTCATGAGACCAGGTTGTCCAAACCTGTGTGACTTTCTTAGTTTTTTCTGAGGAACAAAAAAAAGTGGGGTCCAATAGTTTTACTCTATGGACAAAATTTTGAAACTTTTTTTCCTCTTTTAAACCCTTTTAAAAAGAACTGTGTGATTGTATTGAATGTGCACTTGTGGTGTACTTCAAATATTCAAAGTATATTTAAAATAAATGATAATTAATACAATATAATGGCACTTAAGTGTAATTAAAAAGACGACATTTTCATAATTATGTTTCTTAACATACTTCTGTATACTTTTGAGAGTTGTTTTTTTTATAAAGTACATCTGAAATCATTATTTTGTGTAAAAATCTTTTGACATGCTTTAAAAAAGTACACTTTTTAAAAGAAGACTAACATACTAAAGAACTTGTTCATTTTAACCTATCGCTTTTGGTAAAGGCATATTTTTTTGCCCCAACAACGGAAGAGGGAGGGATTGTTTGGGGAAACCTGCTTAAAAACACAATTTTTGCAATTCCATTTCCTGACAATAGCAGCACAGCAATGACTCAGTTCACCTTTAAATGCTGTCGCCCACGTTAGCACAGCTTTTGTTGTTTGTTTGTTTTGTTTATGCTGACACACTAATGACTAGCCTATTGTAACATTCCCTGTTGGTCTGAAGGATCGATCTTAGACGCCATTGAAGAATCTTGTTTATTCCTTAATATTGTGTAATTTGTGATAAAACCAACAGTGTAATGAGTGTGTGGGGATAAACAACAGGAAGAGAGACATCATCTGCACTTTCCTGTATCCTGAATATTTCCACCCAAGACATTTGTGCAGTGGCCCCCGGGGAAGATGAGGCCGGATTAATAATGGCAGTTTTGGTATAATTACTCATAATGCCTGCCTCCTCTGGAACTAATGGCCTGCGGTTGAGATATCTGCTGGATTTAATTCAACTTAAAGAGACAGCACCTCACATTGCTCTTTAGAGGAAGGGAAGAAGCCCAGTGTGAATACACGCTTGGCTGCATCTAAACGCACTCATCCAAAACCACTGCGGTACAAGGATCTTTTGACAGGTTAAGATGATTGCATTGCCTTTTAATCGGGCCGAGGCAAGTTTGTGTTTGAGATTTCTGCCATTACAAAGACTTCTATTCAAACATCTGATAGTATGTCCTGATTTATGAAAACGCAGACTATATTTTTCTTTTGTCTGCAGCACAAGAGATAAGGGGAAGGTATTAAGAACACAGGAAATGGCGCGAGTGCCATCTACTCGTGGATTCTCGCTTATCAGAACAAATTCTGCCTAAGCCGGTTTTGCTCATGTCCGCAGAGAGTATATTAAAGCAAACAACATTAAACCAACGGGATCTGGATCCTGGCACCTTAAAGAACAAATATATGGTATAAAAGATATGAAATCCAAAGAATATGAAATTCTTCCTCAAGGTAATATAAAATACAGAATAGAATAGAATAGAGCTATGTACACTACTGTTCAGAAGTTTGGTGAGAAAGTGAGATTTTTGTTTTGAAATAAATTAATACTTTTATTTTAGCAGGGTTGCATTAAATTGATCAAAGGTGACATTAAAGACAATTATTATGTTCATTTATTTAATCAAGATTTCTATTTTAAATAAATGCTGGTCTAAATGTAAAAATGATCACCGTTTGCACAAAACATTAAGCAGCAAAAAACTTTTATAATAATAATAAATGTTTCTTAAATACCAAGTCAGCATATAACAAATATTTTTGAAGGATCATGTGATACTGAAGACTGAAATAATGAATGCTGAAAATTCAGCTTGATCAGCACGATAATAAATAACATTTTAAAATACATTCAAATAGAAAACAGTTCTTTAAATTTGTATTAAAAAAACACAATATGACTTTTTTACTGTATATTTCATAAAATAAATGCAGCCTTCGTGAGTATAATAGAAATCTTTCGAAAACAATAAAAATTGTAATTTATGCCATAATTTTAATATACTAACATTAAACTCTCTAAAACCATATATTTCATCCAATACTGACATACATCTATAAAATTAGTAAACAATTAGTTAATTGTAATTAATTGTACAATAGCTACAGTATACAGTACAATATTACTGTATAGTAAAATAGTACCTAAATTATTATGATTATGTATAGTACAATAGTACCTAAATCAGTAACACTTTATACAAATTGCACATTATTAATCATTAGGTAAACATTAGGTAAAACAAAAATGTTTTGTTTTGAACAAAACATTTATAGCTGCATATATTACTAATGTCTAATGATGCTGGAACAATGCTTTATAAAGGATGAACTGACTATTTACTAATGCTTAACTAATGATTCATAGTGTGCAGTTATTATAAAGTGTTACCCTTTAATGATTATGATTATATGTATATCTACACAGTTTAACACAGTGAACTTAGATCAATGCTAATAGCACATTATTGAAATCAGTTTTAAGTCGTTTCTCGATACAGTTATGTATTGCCAATGTAGACACTCCAAATCATGGGCTTCTCTCATGGTGGGGATGCTGCTTTAGAAGGTTGCTGCCAACGTAGGCAGCTCACTAGGTTTTAGAAAAAATACTGAGATTTAATCTTATTGTTAATTTATTTACCTTTGCAAATTCTGGCAAACAGAGTTATTTATCAGCAACTCTGGCATACATTAACCTCATAATGATCTGACAAAAAAACAGACTGCTCATAGAAAACAGATGACTTCCAATGTGAGCCAAGCACTGCAAAACAGGGCAGTAGCACAAGAAACCATCAGCACTTGGCCAAGCGAGGCAAACACGGTTCCTCATCTGTCTGTGAAGCATACAATGAGGAGTGTGTGAGAAGCAGCATGCTGCTGTCCATGTGTTTTGCAGACCTGCCCACATGGTGTCAGTGCACCAGGAGCCTCATCATCCATGGTGGGTGGCACAAGAAGGGCGAAGAGACTGTACGAGCACGTGCATGCAGGTAGGTAGGTGGGTGGGAGTATGTATGTGTGTGTGTGTGTGTGTGTGTGTCTGGGGGCCAGGTGCCACTAGAAATGAACCCAACCATCTGTGACAGAAATACTTCTTCCCATTATGTGAACTGTAAAGGCCCACCTGTGCAAAAGCCAGCCCTTTGGCAGGGTGGGATCCACTCCAGCAGCAGTAGGCTTTCATTTCAATTAGGACAGCTCAGACTTGTTCTCAGAGCCAACATTGGACAGATACATCTGAGGGCACAGTGTTAAAGGACCATCTCTGCTGAAGCATTTAACGAGCAAGACACCAGTCAACGTGCATTTCTTTGGATTTTGGTGAAGGAACTCTGTAGACTCAATATTTAATTTGACAAGAATGAAAACGAGGAGAGAATTCTGGTCTAAGTTCTGTCTTAAGTTGTAGGTCATGTCAAGTTTTCACTGGAAACTTACTTTTTATGTTTCATCAGCTGAACAAACCTAGACAGACATTGACTGAATGGATTTTGATAATGTCAAATTACTAAGGAAATTCAGATTAATCAGCCATTAATTGTAAAGCAAATTAAGACAATGTGATGATGAAATCGGTAATAATTTTACATATCAGAGATTATATATACTTTTATTCAATCTCATCATTAGCCTCATTCGTATTTCATTTATTTCTTAAGTCAGTAAGGATTAGTTTTAGTAAGAATAACACTTATTCAGCAAGGACACCTTAAAGTGATCAAAAGTGAAAAAACATATTTTAAATAAAGAATTCTGAAAAGTGTCACAGTTCACAGTGCCCACAAAAATATTAATCATCACAACACTGATGTTTTCAACATTGATAGAAATAGTGTTTATTGTGCTTAACTTATTAAAATATATATACTATAATTTATATATTAAATATGATTTATTATGAGATATTAAAATGATCATGCGACATTGAAGACTCGAATAATGAATTGCCATCATATTAATAAATTACATTTTAAAATACATTCAAATTGAAAAGTTATTTTAAATTTCAATAATATTACATTCACAATATTACTGCTTTTACTATAGTTTTGTTATGAAATGCAGCCTTGGTGAGCATAAAATGCTTCTTTCAAAAACGTATTTTTTTAAATCATAACTCAAAACTGCATGTCAAATTGAATGAAGGTTGTCAAAATATAAATTATTTCTATTTCTATGCTTTTTGTTGGATTAAATCAATTGAACAATGCTGAATGGCATATAATAACATGATTATCAGAACATACACAAAGCTTCCTCACTAGAACAATGTTAAGCCTAATAACAGCAACATCAAAATAAAAGTAATTTCTTTAAATTAGAGGAAAAATATCTGAATCCCCAGAGCCCTAAACATCGTCTGCTTATGCCAGTCACATCCTGAGCTCATAACCCAGGGTAGTACTGTCATCGTCGGCCTTATCAGATGCTGTATAATCCTCTTAGGTTGAGAGGGGGAGGTTTATATACTATATGCAAGCTGCTTCTCATCGTTTACCCCTTGATGTGATTAAGCTTGAAATAACTGAGCCAATTTTATGGATAGTCAGGATCAGTCCTATTGCCGTTGTGAAAGTTGCGCTTGAGAGGAAGCTTTATGGTGGGTGCATGGGCTCGTTCGTATGTGTGGTAATTGAACCATGTGGTATTGATGTGTTACACCATCTGAATAATTTTGGGTTTAAAAAAAGCTAAATTGTGATTTCTAAAAATTATTGAAATGTCTTTTTATTTATGAAATATGTATGCGACTAATTTTAAACTGGGTTTGTATGCAACAAGCAATGGCAGAATGTTTATCGAGTGGTTGCAGGTTCCAGTCAATTGGCAGTGAATTTAATTATTCTCTTCCTTGATTGTTTGAATTTACTGCTGTGGATCACAAATACTGCTGAAAAGCCCTTGGAATTATCTAATAGGCAAATTACTTAAATGAATCCGCTTAGAGGTGAGAGATTAAATCTTTTCATGTGGAACATTCAGTAATTCAGGAAGGCATCTGAAACCAGCCAAAGGCAGGTGCTGAGCCAAGATAGAGCCAGACTCACTCTTAAACTCTCCGCACTGTTTACAAGAGTACATCATACTGATGCACAGAAAAATGATCGCGCTGTCAGATAAAGTCCATTGATTTGTGCTCCTTCTGTAGACCAAAACATCTTCAAAGAGTCGGATGATATATATGAAAAATAGCAAACGCTGCACCATGTGTCGCAGTATAGATTCTACAATTAAATGCATGAAACGCTGCATAATGTTAAACGCTGGGAAATTCACTTCAAATACTCACTGAGGGTAAGATGAATCCATTTGCAATAGAGAATGACCAAGATGTTTGCATGACAAAGAAAATTACTTTAATATTATAGTGCTTTTTAAAGTTATAACAGACACAGCGGGACTAATGCTGACGGCTCGTTAAGACTCTTTTATTTTAAATAAAAATACAGAACAAAAAGAAATGAAAGGAGTCATGTAGGAGCGTGAAGAAGCTGGGCAGTGTAGATCGAGGGGGCGGAGCTAAGTGCTATATGATGATTCAGTTTTTGAAGATATCCAACATGTAATAAACACTACAGAAGCACTAAACACTACAGAATCGATTTTTCAGACTAAAAAAGTAATAAATCACATATAAATAAAAAAGTGGTTTACCTGAGTTGTGAATGTGAGCTTGTAGTGTGTACTGAATGGGATTCAATAAAAATGCAGTGAACCATGACATAATGGCAAAAATATATGTTTCTATTGTGTTGTCCTTGCAAAGTAAAAAGACACATATAATGCATACAGTTCGATTCACGTTTGAGTAACTCCAATGAACTGATTGGTTTTAGTGAATCAAAAACAAACATCACATACCATGATGTGTGATTCACAATGGAATTCACCAGACTCTTTTGAGCTGGTTCTTTTAATAAATTGTTGATTCAGATGAGTCATTGCTTTGAATAAGTTTAAAACACAGCAATGTAAAATGTACAGCATTAGCAAAGACAGATATGCAAATATTGTAAGAATATGTCAGCAAAATATACATTAACCGAAATATACTAAATAAATCGGAAATGAATCAAAATCATACTGAATCGAGGGCTTGTGAATAAGCAACAAATAGAGAACTCTGTGGTCCTATCCCTGGTGTCTGTCCAAATACCAATTTTGAGCATTTCAACTTCATTTCGACTTATGAATTTAAATTGCATATAAAATTTCATCCTTTTGGATTGCAGTTTTAACAAACGTATGAACTTCATGTGATGCATATTTGTCAGTAAAGAGCATAAA
This sequence comes from Gymnocypris eckloni scoliostomus, assembly GCA_027564155.1. NCBI lineage: Eukaryota > Metazoa > Chordata > Actinopteri > Cypriniformes > Cyprinidae > Gymnocypris > Gymnocypris eckloni. Next base: position 14,931,285 of record CM050433.1, read on the forward strand.
TTCATTTCTGAAATCGTACCAAATATGATCGTATGTGATTTGATCGTATCAAATACACAAAAAACAGGTTTATATCATCAATACATCCATTGTGTTTCAATCTCATACTCTTCACAGCCAGCCATATTTGAACCATTCACAACCTTTCAAACTGTTTAACTGAATAAAAGTACTTGTTTTCACAATTTATGCTGACTCTAAGCAATCTGAATAAATGCATTTTGAAAACATGATTATTTAAATAAAATCAAATGCATGCAAATGGTTCATGTTTCTTACCGGTTTCATTTATGTATGAATGACAAATATGCATTGCATTAAGTTCATGTTAAAACTGCATAAACCAAATTGCATATGCAATTCAAATACATACATTTGGAGTGTAGTTTTAGACATTAGTATAGAGATGGTCCTCCATATCATATGGGAACATTTGGAAAAGGGCTTATTTATCTTCATTACTATGACAAATGTTAGTCTGATTTATAATCTCTCTTCGAGATGTAGCTTCCATATTTGATGTCTGAATGTATGGATTGCATCCAGTAAAGCGAGCGAGTCAGCAGTCGCTATGACGCCATTACCGCTGGGAAAGCAGCCCGCACCTGATTCACACTCATGCTTGTGTGTTTATGTAAGTGGAAGGAGGGGGTGGACGGCCGAGGGCTGCGGGTGTCAGGTCTGTCAGCCAGGTTCAGCCTGCAGCCGAGTCCAGTGATGTGTAAATCAGGTGGAGGTGTAGCTGAGGGCCAGCTTTGGACCGGCAGAGGTCCAGTTCAGCCTGGCTGAGGAGCAGCAGATTGGACAACCTGTCTCCGCTGCCGCCCTCTGGACATCATCCAGCCCAATGGCATTGCGGTGCGGTGACAAACACAACCCTATCCGCTGCATGGCCAAACAACCACAATCATCTCCGTAATGGCCTTGTCCAGAGTAGCCCACGCACTCGCTAGCTAAACTAACCAAGACATAACTGCACTGCAGTGCAAACAGTGCCTGAGGAGAAAAACGATGCCTGTCTTTTCCTTAACATGGCTGGGTTTCTCCACCAACTGAGGCAACATCTCACCATTGACCTGTGAAAGACATTCTATCCATCTCATGTTGGGAACGGCAATTGCTAAGTGCCAGGGCAGACCCATTCATAATCAGTCTGAGCAGATCACTGCTAATGCTAAGAATGCCGGAAGAGGGATGAGGAGAGCCAGCATCACAGAGGGTTCATTCATCAGGCACCTGCAGTGGGTCTGATACTGATACTAAAATACCATTCCTCCCAGGCCCGGACTGTGGTGGTGTGCATGATGGATGCACTAGATATACTGTTCCCACTCCACAGAAACCACACACAGCCCACAGCTAACAGAACGTAAGCTGCAACAGTCAAAGCGGCTTAAACGAGGCAGAGTCGTCGCGTATGAGCACGCTTATTATGGTGTTGCCCAAATATTTTTAATTAGGGAACCCCCAAAGCTCAATTAGTTTACCATAACATTATAAGTAATATTAATATTCACTTCAAACCAAAAATAATCAGTGTGAGCGTGGGTGAAAAACAGATTCATCAGGAGATTCTCACCTTTTCCCTTAATGAGACACGTTGCCTGTTTGTCTTTCACAGGTTTTTTTTTTACAGTTCTGGAGGCAATCAGAGAACTTTCCAGATCTGTTTAGGGGACTATTTTCACATTTACTAATACAAATGTATTATATAAAATTATATTTATATAAAATGTTCTTACAGGAATAATGTCAACATACTATGAAAACATACTGTTGCTTTCAGAACTTAAACTTTTCTCCTCAGTGGAATGAAACTACTTAAAACCAATAAAACTCATAAATACTTAGGAAAGCTGCAAAACGACATGTTCTGTACTTTTGTAAGTTACACATTTACATGTCAATGACACCGATTTGATATTCAGAAACTTGTCATACTCAATAACAGCGAGGTGATAAGAAGGATAACATGCTGTTATTTATTTCTAACACCAAAATAAATAATTATGAGTGAGAATTTTCCTGGAAGTGGAAATACTTGACTTGTGACCCATGCTGGTAAAAAAATATTTAGATTTTGGTAGAATTAGTGGTTTTCACAAAAATCTCCAAATAGGGATTAAACATCTAAAATGATCTTTATTTGTACATTTTCTGAGAGGAGTACCCTTGTCTCTGCTCGCTTCTCGTGCTGCCGCTAACTGATAAATGAATCGCGCAGAAAAAAAGTGCTTCTGTCAGTATGCGATCCCGATAAATACACACATACTGTACACACAGAATTACAGTATTTAAGTAGACTATTCATGCAAACACAATCTATTATGTCTTAAGTTTACATTCGGGGAACTGTTGGGGAAAAACATCTGATGTGTAACTTTCTATAAGATCTGCTCATTGTAAGGCCATCTGTCACATTAATGTTAATCTAACAACAGTCCTAAAAGAAAAGATTGCTGCTCTTGATTGAACTGCTTATGTAGTTTTAATAATCAGTTTATTTGTAATGAACACACTGATGTGATTTTTATATTTGATTATTTGTTTTTCTTCCTTGAATGCTTTCATTTAGATGTAAAATGGAAAAAGTAATGCACTAGGCATATGTTTCTTTCTTATATTTGTTTGAATGTTTTTATTTCTTGCATCTGTTCTTATTTTTTATAACTAATATAAAATAAAATGGCTATATTGTGATTATTAATATATTAATTAATATTAAGAAAGGAAGTAGAGGAAACAGTGCTACGTTGCTATGTGATTTTTCTCAGAACTGACTTTGCTGACTTCAAACAGGTGTAGCTCAGTCATTTTTCGTATGATTCCAACAAATCATATATAATTTTGAAGGTCTTTTAATGTAAAATGTGAGAAGTTGCTCATTGTGACTCATTTTGCCAGAACAGGTCACAATTCATTTGTAATGTTACATATTTGTAGACATATAATGCATTTCAAATCTTCATTCTTTTGAATCTTCGATTCTCCAAAGAATTATCAACATTGATAATTAAAGAAATGAGCAGAAAATCAGCATATAAGAATTATTTCTGAAAGATTGTGGTTCACTAATGATGCTGAAAATTCAGCTTTGCATCACAGGAATAAATTACATTTTTAAAGCCATTCAAATAGAAAAGAGTTACTTTAAATTGTAATGTTTAAATAAATAATACACAATAAAGGAATAACAGAAAAAAGAAAATTATATATATATATATAATTATAATAATAATATAAGTTTCTCTCGGAACATGCAATACAACTCCTTGTTCAGGCTCTTGTTCTGTCCAGACTTGACTATTGCAATGTTATCTTGGCAGGTCTTCCAGCCAGTTCCATCAAACCTCTACAATTAATCCAAAACGCTGCTACGCACGTCACACCTCTGTTCATCAATTTGCACTGGCTACCAATAGCTGCTCGCATTAAATTCAAGGCATTAAAGTTTTCCTACAGAACCACCTATGGCTCTGCACCCCTTTACCTAAATTCATTACTTCAGACTTATATGCCCTCTAGAAGCTTGCGTTCTGCAAGTGAACGACGCATTACTGTACCATCCCAAAGAGGCACAAAATCACTTTCACAGACTTTTTCATTAACTGTTCCCATCTGGTGGAATGACCTGCCCAACTCAATCCGAGCAGCTGAATCTTTACCCATCTTCAAGAAACGGCTAAAAACACATCTCTTCCATCTTTATTTGACCCTCTAACTCTAGCACTCTCTATTCTAATTTTATTTTATCTAATCTGTCTTCTTTTTATTTAAAAACACACAAACATGTGACCCTCTATCAATTGCATATTTATTCTCTAACTGCTAGCTTTTCTTGTAAAACTAACACTAAGATTCATTTTCTATATTTTACATACTCATTTTCAAAAAAAAAGAAAGAAAACCTTCCTACGTGTACTGCGTTAGGCTAACCAGGACTTGTAATAACACTTGCATGTTGTTGCTCTTTTGTTGGTTTTGATTGCTTCTTTAATGTCCTCATTTGTAAGTCGCTTTGGATAAAACCGTCTGCTAAATGACAAAAATATATATATATATATATATATATATATATATATATATATATATATATATATATATATATATCAGTGGCGGCTGCTGGTCTTTCAAAGAGGGTAAGCTCATTTTCGGCCAACATCATAAAAATTGTCCATTTATTTATACGTAAATTCTGCATTTCAATAAAATGCTCTAGCCTACTGTATGAATTAATGAATGAACAAAAGATCTAAAAAAAGATATTAAACTCGACGGAGGAAATGTGGGAATTAGGTTCAACTGAAACAAGGTATGTGGTGTATAATTGTGTGAAATGTATGATGAAAATTGGCTAGTAATTACGCCAAGCAAATACCAAGAAATAGGTTGCAGCAGTTTGTCTTTCGACTACACTTGCAAAATCCTCGATGAGATTGAGCTCGAATAGGTTCAGCGTCAGCGACTTTTTATAGTACAAAATCGCTGTCAATCAAAAGGAGATGCAGTTTTTCGACAGACCCTCCAATCATCACGCAGAAGCCCAGAGTCCAGGCCAGCCCACTCCTCCATTTACCCCCAGAAGACGCTGAGCATCTGTGGGCGGGACATAATCGCAGCATTTATCCAATGACTGTCTAGTTTCAATGCACTGAAAAAAACTGTTCAAAGCAGCCCCATTGAAGTCAATAGACGCTAGGCTTCAACAGGGAAATGCACTGTGACGCTACGGGAATGTATGAGAAGGAAATCGAGTCAGCCGACATGCTATATGTAGCTGATTCTGAATGAACTCGTCTTCGAGATGAACGTGTTCTAACGCATTTTTAGTCAGTTAAATGTTAACACAATAGTACATATTTGACCATTAATGTTTTGACATTATATGGGAAGCCGAACTTCCCTTGCAGTCTTAAAGGAATCCCCACTGATATATATATATATATATATATATAAATAATTAACATTAATATATGATGTAGTTTTATATTAGCATGTATTCTAATATTTTAAAATCAGAATGTATTTTTTAGAACGGAAACCTTTCCAATTACTCTCTAGAAGCTAACTAAGTACCCGTGGGGGCTATTTACAATACTGCTTGAAAATCATTGCTTTAACAAAAAATCAAGAATAACAGTGTCTCCACTCCCACATAACCAAGTAACATTTAATAAAAAAACACATCAAGTCACAAGTATACACAGCCTTATCATGTAGGTTTGATAGAACAAAGAGCAGCTCCCACAATTCCCAGGTGCTTTCCACCCCCATCTCTCGCTGAATTGTGCTGTGCCTCTGCAGTGTCAGCTTTCTGTGCTCCTTTCATTTCCTCCCAGTGTCCTCCCTGGCTTAAACCTCATCCCTGATTGGCCGATTGTTACCCAGCCTCCATGAATCACACGCCTCTTTCTGATGGAGAGTGCTCAACACTTTGTTTTCTGACAAACTATTGGCAAGGCTGTCAGGAACAATGAGGGTCACCGGTCTGTGGCCATGTAACCGTGAGATCGAGGCTGGAGGGAAAGGACGCTGCGGAGCGAATTGAAGCTCGCCAGGCTATTGTTTGGGGTTACAGTCATGCATACATTTATTTGCCCACAAAGCATCTCCATAGTGCTGATGGTGGGTTGAAACGCGTGAGTGGGAGGAGGTGAGGGCTTTGGGCTGATGCTGTCTTTGGCTCCGCTGTAAACAGCCCTGGCTAGACTTGATGCTAGCAGGCACGGTGAGTCATGTCACCTAGCGGTGCACACAAACACATTAGCTTTCCAATTAGAGGCAACTGAGTTCTCCGAAGCCCCTTCTTCACGCTGGGCCTAGAGTTGGGCCAACCTCAAGGTTTTTGACATGAGAGGAAACAAAGGAGACAGCAGAAAAGGAACAAGTGAGTCAGAGGCCAAACAGAGGACGACTGGAGTGGAAGATACCGGTATAAATGGGGGGAAGGACGGCACGGGACCCACTGGACAGGTGTCCTCGTTACCGCTCGCTTGGAGTGGGGCAGGGTTGATGGTTGGTCCTCTGAAACACTCTATCAAAACGCCATCAGAGACATACATCTATCTCATGCTGGGATATTTTTAGGTCGTCGTCAAGGAACAGCATCTCCTTGATCTTTGATGTGTGCAAATATTCAATGTTATGCCAGTGCATGAGTTTCTGCTGTTCTATTTTCATTTCAGTAACAATACAGGTAAACGGTTTATATATAGATTTTATGAAAAGATGAAAAAATTCAATGGGCCTTATTCATGACAATTTACATTCTTTACAAATGCATTCTTGTGTAAAGAGTCCCATTGAATAGAATGAGAATGTTTTTACAAACAATTCACACACAAATTGGCAAACTTGGTTTTTATGAAAATACAAATCTATAGATGCTCAGACTCCTAAAGAGTTGTATTAGTGCTTCTTTTTCAGCAGCGTTGGTTTTGGAAGCATTTTTCCATTTAATTTTACTGTAAGGATTTTGATATATTAAAAGTGTTATGAGCCATAAGCCAACATTACAAACTTTTATTTGAAGCAAAAAAAATTTGACAATCAGACAAAAAGACTAAGATACAAGACTGTGTACTTAACTGATTCAGTCAGGAAAAGAACTACAATCCCATGCAGCATTGCAGATGACAACCAAATTAAAAACAATGGGAAAAATACAAAACTATTGAAGATTTTGATTATTCAGACTGACTCGATATCATTCAGGGTGCTTCCCTGCTAATTATTTTGGTGCAATTTACGTGCTGCGACTCTCTTATTGGTGGAATTTTCTCTAGAGGATCATAAAATAGTTTTTCAATAGAAATTCCTGTCAAACACAATTATTAAAAAATGTGTTGCATTTAAGCACACTGCTTGGTTAAAAAAAGCATATACTACCGTTAAACAACCTCAAAGATCCAAGTATATGCACCTTATCTCTAAAATACATTTGGCTATGGAGAAAATGAATTTAGTTTTTGCTTCAGGAACCTCACTGTTGCATTGTACACTATATTATGATTATTTAAAGATGGCACTGCACTAAATACTAGACCTGACCAGTTTCACTCATTATCAGTTTTTCTAATGTTAGGAATAACAGCATCTGCCACACTCTCTCCATATTACAGATTTTTGAACAGCAAGCAGAAGTCACAGACATGCAAAGGTGGACAGTCATGGGTTTAAACAGTCATGGGTTTAACAGTCTGTTATATATGAATATGATTAATCATGAACAACAGCATCCGCCTCCGAAAGCATTTACAGCATTTATTGTGTTTCTGCTCGCTATGAGATGCAAGTCATTTATTATATATGAAAAAACCTCCCAATAAATATAAAGATTTTCACAACATCTCAAAAGAAAATACTGTATACTACCATTCAACATTTTGGTGGCTGAATTATTTTTTATGTTTTTGAAAGCAGCGCTCACTAAGGCTGTTTTATTTGAACAAAAATACAGAAAAAAGCAATATTGTGAAATATTTTTCACAATTGAACACCTGTTACCTAGCACCAGGATGCCGGCACACTGAATGCTCTCTGTTTGCACATGTCATTGTTTACAAATATAGATTAAATGAAATGGGATAAAGCTAATCTTGACAAACTATATATCATTCTGAAGGCATAAGCCTCATGTATCGACGATAGATTGCTGTTTTTCGATGGAAAGCTTATAAGGAATGTATTTGCATTAACATAACACCAAACATCCATAATAAAAATGGAGTACATACCAGATTCATGTAATATTGAGTCACAAACGCATCCACTGCGTTTGTGACTCAATATTACATGAATCTGGTATGTACTGTAAATCCCAGTTTAGTTAGAGAGGTAAGGGTCCATGGAACAACACCCCATCGAGTACTTTAGTCCAACGAAACAACAACGTTGTTATATGGATGGGTATTCCTTTGTTTACGTCTAATTTGTTCAGGGAGAGTTATTGTTTGTATCCGTTATGGAATAACTCATGCTCAAAAAACTGCATCTTAGTTGTAAAAAACACATATATTTTAGTAGCATACAGTGTTACACACAGAATGAGACCATCCAAAAAAAAGGCAGAAAATTGTTTATTTGAATTCTGGCGCTCTCACGACGGCTGTGACGCATGCTGTGACACACCTGTCATCTGATGGGGCGGAACTTAGCGATCGAATTTTTGGACAAAATAAACCTTTTTTTTCAACATTTTTTATATGTGTGTGTTTGTCTTTTGTGGCTGTATCTGTATGATTAGCATCTGTGTGGCTGATAATCAGCTGTGATTACTCTGACTGAATGACGGCTATCAGTATGAATGCTGATCGGCCATAATGGACTATATGGCCCATATCTGTATGATTATCATCTGTACTACCATTATCAGTGTGTGATTACTGACTATTAACAGAAATCAGTGTGAAAGGCTGGCAATATCAGGGTGTGTCTGGCAATCAGAGTATGTACGTGAGTATGTACAACATACAAAGCAATTTTTCTCTTTCTTTCTATTACTCAAATTATTCTTATTGTATTTTTTAGTGGTCAAATAAATCACTTATATGATGTCTAAGATTATGTCTATAATAATTTTATAATTGAAAAACATACAGTGGTATGTATAATGAATTAAATAGTTCAATACATTCGTTAAATATTTTCCCTCAAACAGGGTCTAACTTTTCATGGTATCTTCTTCAGATTTGAAATATAAACTCATGAGACATGTGACTTTCAATCCATTACTTTTCTGTATTGATCCAGGACTTACTTCATGTATTTTTATATGAAATACAATAAAATAAATTCAGTGTGGTACACTTTTTTCAAGGCACTTCAGTCTCTATAACGTTTTATTTTTTGAGCATTATCAACTCTGGATGATGGATAGTAAAGCCCAAAGGGTCTTCTTTCCAAAGACACCAAAATCGTGTGTGTAGCACACTGAAGTCAGTAACTGTTATAATTTTAATTTAGGTAGGTCTTTTTCAGCTGTGAGTCCCAACATGGGGGGTGCTGGCTAACAGGTTAAAAGAACAGTGTTCTATTTGTATATATTTTAAAATGTAATTTATTCCTGTGATGGCAAAACTATTTTTAGCAGCGATTACTCCACTCTTTAGTGTCACATGATCTTTCAGAAATCATTCTGAATTTGAAAAAAAAGATGTTGATTAAAATTGCTGTTTTTGTGGAAACAGTGCTACTTTTTCTGTTTTCTTTGATGAACGAAGTTCAGAGGCATATATTTGAAACATAAATGTTTTGTTAGTCTTTATTACTTTTGATGAATTTAATGCTTTGTTGTGGAATTTCAACACACACACACACACACACACACACACACACACACACACACACATTATTTATGTTCATAATGTAAATGTACAAATCCACATCTGTGTAATGCTCCTGCCATCATGCACTTGAATAGCTACACAGTGTGACAGCAGTGACTATTCATGGCTCCGTGTCCACACATATTGTGGAACTGTAAATGTGATATACCCTCTATGTGTAGCAGCGTGTGCTTTCATGTTGCAAAGAACATATAAATGCCACCAAAACACCATGAAGTTTCCCTTGCCCTGCTCTCCAGAGCATTACATTAGTCTTGAAAATCCTGTAGCTAAAGGGCTATCAGCCTTCACTTGGGTTTTGAATCAACACCTCGTCACAGCCTATTAAGAGTCTGATTGCCAGGTAATTATTATGCTCCCAAATTAGATTGGACCACATTGAAAGTAAATTAAATAATCATGCATTAACAGTTGCTCATCCAATGGGATGGCTGTACACACATATTAGGCTGATGCCAAAGATGCGGCTCTAAAGGTAGAACGTGCAATCCCTAGGGCTCAGGTTGATCACAAGGCATACACTGTGCTCTGACAAAGTAGATGACATCAAATATGCTAATGACGATCTTGAACTTAAAACGAATTTGGAATTAAAAAACTGCAAGAAGCCGAACAGAAATATCCACACACGCGCTACGCGTCTTAAGAGAATGTGACATTATATCTCACACCATATAATTTTACACTTAAAATAATTATGACTCATTTGAAACTTGCTTAAGGAGTGTAACTACAGGAATGACCTGAGGTAACAACAAATGGATTATAAATGGAATTGCAGCACTTTCCTCTTCCCCTGATGTAACTTAAGGTCAGATGACAGGCTTGATGCAACGCCTTTAAGCATAATTTATCTGTTGCAGTCATTTGTATGAGACAACGAATGCTATGAATATACCATTACCTTGATTATAACTTCATCTGCAATGAAATATACTACAGTGAGCATCAGCGTTATTCACCATGGCCTCCACACCGGAATCATTTTTATTATTCATTGGATTTAGTAAGCGCGCTACCCGGGTGATCCATAAAAGCTATCGTGTGAGAAAGTTTTTCCTATTTTTGCTGAGTAAGTGGCCAAGAGGCCTGTTTACGCATAATGACCTGTATGCGTGTCTACAGGATAGGCGGACAGGTTTGTGCCGTACCCAGAGAAAGGCTGGCCTGTGGCAGCTGTGTGAGGCAAGAAATACAGCCAGTCCCATCGGCTGAGGTCGTTCAAGAAAGCCACACTAAAATACCCACAGACTTTCAGATCTGCTGCTCTGGCATGAGCATGATATTATGATGCAAAAACAGCCAGCCACTATTATTTGTGTATTATTAAAGCAAACATGCCCCCCCCCCCAACCATGTGGGAAAACAATGTTATTGCCAATATAGGAATACATATTCAATATATACTTCAGTCCCAACATGCAAACTTTACAATATAGACGATCAAATAAAAAATGCAAATGCATGAGAAAGAAATATAACATTCACCTAAAAAATGTGTACTTTGAACTGACTTTTGACTAGAATAGACAAATCCTGACAAAAAATTGTATCACGGTTTCTACAAAAATATTAGTAAGCACAAGCGTTTTCAGCTTTGATAATAATAAGGAATGCTTCTTGAGCAGCAAGTCAGCATATTAGAATTATTTCTGATGGATCATGTGACACTGAAGACAAACTCTAATCTCGCCTTTCTATTTTTGGTGCTGATCAGAGGTTTGCGTCTTGCTGTGTAGCATCTGTGTAAAAGTCTCCTGAGGACAGTAGATTGTCAGAGCATCACCCCAGCTTTCTGGAAGTTGTTGGTGATTTTACAGACTTGTCTTTTATGGTTCATTTTCACAGCTTTTATGATGTGTCTGTCATCAACTACTGTTGTTTTCTCAGTCGATCAGGTAGTTGTTGGTTGCTGGTGTCGCTGGTGGTTTCCAAACTCTTGATTTCTCCATGCCCTTTGTTTTTGCCATAGCTCTAATTGACTTCGTCTTTTTTTAGCATCCTAATTGCTTGCTTTTCTCTCAAAGTCAGCTCCCTCATCGTCATCCTGGTTTGTGTGTGTCATCATCGAATGCAAGATTCAGAATTCAGAAGTAATGGATATAACTGATACGACATATCCCCTGCTTTTAATATCTGGAGAATGAATGAAACAGGACAAAGTTGATCACTTAGAAAGACCTGTGAGGCAACTGTTCCAATACTTATGCTCACATCAGATAGGGGGATGAAACTCTAAAAGTGCTGAACTTCTTAGCTGGTAAAACATCTATGTGAATGAATGAATGAATGAATGAATGAATGAATGAATGATGCATTTATATAGTGCTTTTTGTGTATTGTTGTACACCCAAAACGCTTTACAATCATGTGGGGGGGTCTCTCCTCAACCACCACCAGTGTGCAGCATCCACTTGGAATCACCCAATAATAAAATGTGACATTCTGTAGTTTTGTCTCATATTCATCTTTTAATCATATTTGTAAATGTCTTGACTCCACAGTCAACAGATACATTTAGAAATTTTGTCTATATATACACACATGTATATATAAACATACACATATATACACTCACTGGCCACTTTATTAGGTACACATTGCTAGTTGGACCCCTTTTGCCTTTAGAACTGCCTTAAGTCTTCGTGGCATAGATTCAACAAGGTTTTGGAAACATTCCTCAGAGATTTTGGTCCATATTAACATGATAGCATCACGCAGTTGCTGCAGATTTGTCGGCTGCACATCCATGATGTGAATCTCCCGTTCCACCACATGCCAAAGGTGCTCTATTGGATTGAGATCTGGTGACTGTGGAGGCCATTTGAGTAAAGTGAACTCATTGTCATGTTCAAGAAACCAGTCTGAGATGATTTGAACTTTGTGACATGGTGCATTATCTTGCTGGAAGTAGCCATCAGAGGATGGGTAAACTGTAGTCATAAAGGGATGGACATGGTCAGCAACAATACTCAGGTAGGCTGTGGTGTTTAAACGATGCTCAATTGGATCTAAGGGGCCCAAAGTGTGCCATGAATCCATACTTTCATGTGCTTTATGCCAAATTCTGACCCTACCATCTGAATGTCGCAGCAGAAACCGAGACTCATCAGACCAGGCTACGTTTTTTTCAATCTTCTATTGTCCAATTTTGGTGAGCCTGTGTGAATTGTATCCTCCGTTTCCTGTTCTTAGCTGACAAGAGCGGCACCCGGTGTGGTCTTCTGCTGCTGTAGCCCATCTGCTTCAGGGTTTGACGTGTTGTGTGTTCAGAGATGGTATTCTGCATACCATGGTTGTAACGAGTGGTTATTTGAGTTACTGTTGCCTTTCTATCATCTCTAACCAGTCTGCCCATTCTCCTCTGACCTCTGTCATCAACAAGGCATTTTCGTCCACACAACTGCTGCTCATTGGATATTTTATCTTTTTCTGACCATTCTCTGTAAACCCTAGAGATGGTTGTGCGTGAAAATCCCAGTAGATCAGCAGTTTTTGAAATACTCAGACCAGCCCGTCTGGCACCAACAACCATTCCACGTTCAAAGAAAGGGCTTCCCCATTCTGATGCTTGGTTTGAACTTCAGCAAGTCATAAATGTATTGAGTTGCTGCCATGTGATTGGCTGCTCACATCCAATTGCAATTGAACAGGTGTGCCTAATAAAGTGGCCGTTGAGTGTATATATACATTCATTAATGTTTTGTTTTGTATTTGATATTTTAATATATATATATATATATGTAAATAATTGCACAAAATTGCAAGGAGCAATAATGGGACCAATTAAACAGTTAAATCCAAAATGCTTCATATATTGATTTGAACAAACAACCTTCCTGTCACAAGTCCAGATCTTTAACCACTGTACCATTACTCTAGCTTACTCATTACTCAGCATTATGATACTAAATATTGTTGAGTCTTGCATGATATATTGCTTGCGTGTCTCACTTCAGATAAAAGCATCGACTATTTGACTAAATGTAAATATAATATTGAAAACGGTGGCGAGGCAATATGGCTGACCTTTAAAAAATGGCATATCAGAAAGACAAAGTAAGACTAGGCTAATGAATTTAGGGGAAACCATTTGAGAGTTATAATATGGAGATACAGTAAATACATTTTGGCGTTTCCACCAAGTGTTTTTATGCAAAATCCCAAAATTTGCATACAAATAGGTGAAAGGAAACATGGCTAATGATGCCAAACAAGTTAAGCATCAACAGGACAAAGACCAAGCCAATTTTGGGGAGAACAATGTGTAGTAGAATACACAAGAGAAAAAAGTTTGTTATTAGTCAATTAATACAACAGAAGTTGCAGAGGTTGAAAAAATAAAATAAATAAAATAAACCATAACAAGAACCAGATTTATGAGATACATTGCCACTACAGAAAATAAATATGCTGATTAGCATCATGGTTTTCTATTGAGGTACAGCTGCTATTTTTTATCATTAGCGGACATGTGATTAAACATCCATTGGATAGAATTCCATTCATCTGCTTATGTTGCAGGCTCCAGAATGTGTATACATCAACGTCACTTTGAGCGGATAATATTTGCACCCATTTTCCCAATGATTTACACCAGCGAGAGCACATTTGGAAGAAATTACTATCATATGATATTTCATGACGACACATTAGAAAACATGCAAAATATTTCTGAAAAACCCACAAAAAAAACACTGCTCTGCTTTGACTGCTTTCATGATAAACAACAAACAGAGAAAGGTGCTAAGGTTAGTTACTGTACATTAGACTTTAAAATGCAGCACCACCAAATACTCCGGTAACAGACGATCAGCCTCAAGGGTGGCCGGGCTCCACAAATGCCGTATTTACATCTGCTGCTCTCCATCTCATATTCTCCAGCAGTGCCGGTAATAAATTAACAGCTCAGAACTGGACCATTTCCTGTTCCCCTGAATCCCGACGCAGGGCTGAAAGGATTTCTCCCATCGGCTGCCCCAGCCTGTGGCTTATTATGCTGTTATGAGTCCATTCAGAGAAAAACTCTCCTGTTAAAGTGATTTAGCGGGATGGCTTGGCAGAGGTGAAAGGAAACAATACAGAATTGTGCACCAGTAGTACCACTGTGCATGACTCCACTTGGCCTGCTCCCTTCCTAATGTAACTCCACCAGCTTGAGCCCTCCGAGCTATTAGATAGAGAGAACATTTCCCCACTCAACTCCTCACAGAATCTATAATGAGAGCACTGCTGTACGAGGAGATGCTGGCATTATAAATAGACTCGTACACAAACAAATGCACATGAATGAGCATACTGTATATTGTTTTTGAAGAGCCCAGCTTTCCTTCTGCAGAAGGGGGGCAAAACCAAACAGCGCTGCCAGCGAGTGCAACTGGCCTTCATTTCACCTTGTCACCACTGACAAAAACCCACTATTACGGACACCCACCTGGTCCCGGGGGCGTATGCACAAAGACTTATAGGCGTTTGTGGACTAATGCCCTGGTTTACTAAAGGTTCGCGTGAATAGAAACACATGCAAACTTGATTATGCATACAAAAGGGATTCACCAGTCAGAGGATTGCGTAAAAAGCACATCTTGAAGGCCTTTTCTTGGTGGTGCCGTCTTTGCAAATGAGTAAATTAGCACCTTAGAAGAAGCTCGTCAACCCTGAAAATGTCTGTGTTTGTAAAATTATACAACGAAAAGCCTTATGGTAAAACAGACTCTGAGAATGGAGGAACTTTTTTACAGATATTAAATTATTTATTCAGAATACATTTTGTATTTAGAATCTATTTATAACATGATGGGCTCAACAATAAAACTGTCACTTGTAAGCTTTGGCTGTTTTGGTGTATTATAATTATATTATAATAGCTGTATAATTTAAATGCATTATTACAATTTTTTTTAAGTGTGTTTAAAATATTCTAAAACATATGAATAAATCTGAATATTATATATTTGGAAATATAAATTATGAATTCAAATATAGAAGTATGAAATAAAATAAAAACAGAATACAGTGACTTTAACACAATGTTCAATAGTGTTGTTTTAGTATCACTGAGATACTACTTAAATAAAGTTTAAATTAACTAGGTACGTTTTTAATAACATTGTGTCCATTTTTATTTTGTTGAGGTTTTTAATGCCTATATAGCTTTTTTATTTATTTCAGTTTTAGTTTTAATTATTTTTGTACATCAAAATAAACTACATTAAAATGAGAAATGTAGCTAAAATAAAAGTTTTTTAATTATTTAATTATTTATTTGAGTATTTTTTAAATATTTTTTTGTCTATGCGACAATGTCAATATATAAACAACATTATTATTATTATTATTATATATTAAGCATCAAAAAATAAAGTTTTCCATTTTACAATATCCCAATCAACCCCTCATCACGCAGAGTGGGCATTTCGTAAATAGCAGGGGGTGCAATATGATAAGAGTTTATTAACATTTAATAAAATGTTTTTAGTAAGAATTAGCCACTGAATTATTGTGCTTATTCTTAGTTAATCATTGACAATACGTCCATATACACACAATTAGATAATTCCGCTTCCTCTCCTTTGGATCTCTGCAAAGGTTCCTATAGCACACAATGCCCCATTTTGTTAAAAATCCAAGGCTTCATCCCCACTTTCATGGACACTCCTTTATCCACTCTTCTCATCCATGTTGTTCGGCTCAGTACATTCATCTACTACAGCATACAGCTGTCATTGTGAACATGGAGGATGTAGCCTTGGGTTTAAAAGAAGAGAACATTAATTTTCCTTTACTTGAATGGCACATTCACAAAAAAACTAAACATTACTGCAGCTACGCACTGTAGATGCTTCCCAAGGCATATAGGGTAAAAACAATTTAAGGAAATATTTAGTGAGCAGATAGTAGATCTAAGTGGCTGTAATTTCAGTCAAATTACGTTAGCACTGGACAATGTATTAGAGGAACACATTAGCGAAGGTATGAGTGGTATTTTATTCATCTTTGGCAGCCATCAACTCACTAGCTAATTGAGTTTAGAGTAAATTCCATTGCATTTATATTATAAGTAGCATTCCTCATGTGGTTTTCAGGGCAGTGTTGAAATATTGACTCTGTGTCCGTATCGACTAGAAGCCTAGTTGATCTGCACCACGTTCAAAACATGGAAAATGTTGATCTGCGTGCATCACGGCCTTGACACTGTGTTACATTGTAAACACCTTTTCTGCAGCACGTCTATAGAAAATCTGAAGTGCTGTGCATTTTGTTTTCTGTATAATATATCAGTAATAATAACTATGAAGGTCAGGGAGTGTTATACTATTGGGTGAGCTGTTACATAATCAGTTAAAACAATAACAAATATCTACAGGGATAACATCAACATCCATAAGGTGACCGTAGTATGACGGTATATCAAAAATATAAAGCATTTAAAGGACAAAAATGTAAGAAAGCTACATGTTATGTATGCTTTATAAATATAATTTGTGATCAGGTTAATGGATATTAAATGACAGATTTGGTATCATATGTGTAGAATATCAAGGACCGAATCAGACAAATCGAGATTCGATCGAAGCATGGTTGAAACATGAGAAGCCGAATTCCACAGGACAACAGCAGGAAGTCATAAATCAGACCCTAGCTCCAGCCCGTCTGAATACAGCCTGCAACAGCAAAACCAAAGGAACACTTAATGATAATTCCAATGCAGGAATTTGGTAATACATTTGAGGAATAAATATTGATGGTCAAAGAGATGCAACATGTGACCATTACATGTAAATCTGCGATAGAAATCACAGCTACAGACTGTAAAATCATCCTAAAGGACTTTCATTCTCATTGTTAATGAAAATAATAATTTATATGCATAACTGCATATTATGTATGTGACCCACAAATTTGACTATCCTTGTTTTAATCATTGTGTTTATCGTGCTTTTAATTAGTATTGAATAGCGTAAGCCTTAAGGGTTAATGTCATGTTTGGTATGTATGAGTGTCATAAGTATAGCTTTAATCATTTCTTTTGATGGATTTCCTGTCAAATGCATCATATTCTGGTTATAGAAATCACATTCAAAAGGATACTTTGCAAGAGAATGTAAAATTCGGGCAATGTGACTGACCATGACGTGGATTTATTGGTTGGGTGGAGCAACAAAGCGGCACCCAGAGCCAGCATAGGACCTAATTGGTCAAGACAACCATTGGGAGGTGTCAAAAAGCCGAGTTTAAATACCCAGGACACTTCTCCTATCTCTCTCTCTTAACTTCTCCTCGCGCTCTTGAATCCTTTCCTCTCTCTCTCTCTCTCCGGAAAAATGAACTCTCTCTCTCGCCATGTGCTCTGGACCACACCCAGCCAGTTGCTACCATGATGAGAAGAAAAGCCATCTTTACATCCTTTTATTCTTTGACTTTAGTTTATTTTCTTTCCGTTGAGTTCGTGTGCTAAGTTGCGTTTGCCAAACTTAACCAGACCAAAACTCTGCAACACCGGCCAAGAACCAACGCCCACTTCAACGACTCCTGAACTCTAAGCCAATCAGCGACTTGGAGAAACCCTTTCCTGCAAAGACGGAGAACAAAGGGAACTGTAAACACAAAAGCTGCAAGTACAAACCCCAGACTCTTACTGCAACTGGTGTAATATTGAAAATAGATTTTAGCCTCATTGAAAAGTCAATGCAGTGTTAAATATGTGATTGATGATTGTTCAGGTTTATGCAATTGCACATATTGCTGTAAACGTGATATCAAATTCTCATTCTCTTAATCTAATCCTTTCCTCACTTTCTCTTTCTGCAACGCGTGAATGTGTGAATGCTTGTGTAGATTAGTTTACATGTCTTAGAGGTATATAAATAAAGTCTTGTTTATATTGAAAAGAGAAATATCTTGTGTTTTGTGCTCATAAGTTAATGTCTTAATCTGTCGATTTTGTTACTGTGCTATTTAATAGTGTTTTCACTATATTTTGGGATTTTAATATCCAGTGCAGAGTTTGTTATACGGCTTGTTCGGTGAATCGCCCGTGAAACAGTGAGTCTGTTCAAATTCTATAAAATCATTAATGATTCCCTTTGAGCTAAATTGACCTGTTTCCCTTATAACAATATATATATTATATGTTATCATTACATATGAATCACCATGATATTTTGTTTAATATGATATACAAGCTTTTAAAATGTTTATATGAGAACAAAAAGGAAAAATTATAAGATAAGCTCAAATGACAAATTATTGTTGATTACCAACCAAAATATTATTGTTTCTTTCCTAAATTAATTGATAAAAAATCTGGTTTACAGTGAGACACTTATGGATATATTTCTGTATAAAGCTATAGACTGTACAGTTGTACAAATTTGAACTGCTCCCATGAGAATACAGAGGAACCCTAAACCGACTGTAAAAATGATTTAAACCACTTAAAAAAAAAAAAATCCAGAATCGATGCCAAAATCCATGCCTCACCTCGATTTTGACTTGTTGAAAACAAGGGATACACTTATTTTCTGTGTTAATCAACATTTCACAATTCTGCAAAAAAAAAAACACTATTGATTAAGCGTAACTTGTACTTAAACACTTTCGTCTACTAAATACATTTGAACTTCACAAACATGGGAATTTTAGATCAAATTTTGAATATCGTGTATAAAGTTGCTAGTAAACAAATAACAGCAATTTTATACACTGAAAAAATCTTCATCACAAACTACAGGTACATTTTTACAAACAATTACAAAGAAACAGCAAGTAGCGCACTGAATTAACATAACATTGTGAAGTAAAAAAATGAAATAGTACACTCTACAATTTCTTTTTTAAATACTCCATGTAGTAATCTTTGGTATATTTACAACTTCGAAAAATGAAACTTGAAATGTTGGAGTAGAAAGTAAATTTGATTTATTTACAACTTAGAATTTCTTTTCTTTTTTTTCTTTTGCTATTTTGTAGGAGAAAATGTTTACAGGCGTTTAAATAAAACATCTCCCTACTGCACCAGCAACTTGCTTAAGGCACGAGTTGCTGTAATTTTCTCTTCCTCTTGCTTTTGCGGTTTGTTAAGCACATACGATTGTGGTTGCAGGGGTCCGGAGGACTGGAGGGTCCACGTGTGTTTGCTTATTTTGGCCATGCTGAGGAACATATGCCCTGAGCTGCCCCACCGTCCTCAACTCCTCTCCACCATGCTCGACCACACATTCTGTATGCATCTCCCCACTGAGGATTTCATGGCCAATTGAACTCTCCTACAACACATTACACTGGCCCAGCATGTCTCACACACGCACACAATGGAGGACGTGGAGCGTTACAACTGCTGGCAAAATCTCCCTTATTTGAGGGGGTGGTGATCATGCACCTCCGAGGGGTGTGAAAAATATGCCATCAACACCACACCCACATGATAAAGAGAAAAGAGCTGTAACAAATGTGGGTTTCAGAATTGTTGGTCCAGTTATATTTTCATTGTCTCAATATGCTTTCAGATGATAATGCCACATTTTGTCTCTTGCATTTGCTCTGTTCCAAAATCTAGTGTGCTGCTTAATAAGGCAGTAATTATGATTTGTCTTAAAGGAAATTTCAAGTTCAATACAAGTTAAGCTCAGCTGACAGCACTTGTGACATAAAAATGGTTATTACAAAAACTACATTTGATTTGTCTTTCCTTTTCTTAAAAAAACTAAAACAACACTGGCTTACAATGAGGCACTTACAATGGAAGTATATGGGACCAATATGCAAATATTAAAATACTCAAAGTTTCTGTAGTATACAATCAATCAATCAATCAAGTTGTATAATAATATAATATATCAGTTGTAAAATATTAAAGCTATGATTATTGGATTACAAAAATGCTGTTACAGTTGCACTTCAAAATGTCATGTTTAATGAAATGTTACTTATTTCTTTGTGATCTTTTGTGAAATGTATAACTATTTATTTCTGTTTTCCCCTATAGTCACAACAAGTAAACAAAATGTTCATATTATTTTAGAATGCAAAAGAAAAATACTTTTTTAACCGTTTCCATGAAACGTTTAACTTGTTGCCATGACGTCATAATGCCTAAAATATAAAAAAGACAAGAAAACCTTTATAGCTCAAAAAATTAATATATTAATAGAAAACAACTATATGTAAAGTTAAAAAAAGATAAGTTTCATATTTCTGTTTTCGTGTCCTCCTAAAATGGCCCCATTCACTTCCAATGTAATTGCTTAACTGTAAACAATCAAAAATTATGAAATTATGCAAACAGACACAACACACACACAGCCGCTGCTTAATCTGGCCATCTTATTTCCGAGGGCAGTGGTCTGAGATTATAACGCTGGTATGAGGAACATTAAGGCTGTGAGTCAGAGAGACAGATAAGAGAGTCGAGGGAGAGCAGTCATCCCTCATTCCCCAGATAGGGCTCTCATCGCTGGGTGACTTTTGCATGGCAGGTCTGGCACAGTCGTTTAAGCTCCTCTCCAATTAGCAGCATGCAAAGGGCACAGGAGCAAGCACTTTTTGATGCATTGTGTGCGGGCGCAGAGACGAGCTTTGATAAATGTCTGAGGTAGAAGAGGATTATTGCCTTTTAATGATCCTTTTAAGAGAGTAATTTCAACAAAACATATTTAAATAAATAAAACCAGCCTCCATTCGAGCCCACTTAAAACCTCTAAATAAAGCCATTCACTAAAAAAATAATTGCACCCGGGTTATTTGCATGTGCTGTCTCTGCTGTTTTAACATCTGATTCACTGTAAAGAAATCTATCTATAGATCTATAAATCTGTTTTAACATCTGATCTATCATTTATGGAACCTCATAAGCAACTGATATGCATTAAATTGAACAAATTAACTCACACTTAAACTTATTAACATTAAAATGTAACACACACACACACACACACACACACACACACACACACACACACACACACACACGTTGGTTTTTATGGTTAAGGGGACTTTCCATAGGCGTAATGGTTTTTATATGTACAAACTGTATGTGCTATTGCCCTACACCTACCCTACACCTAAACTTAGCCCTCACAGGAGACGGTGCATTTCTACTTTCCCCCCAAAAAACGCACACTGTATGATTTATAAGCATTTTAAATTATGGGGACACTGAAAATGTCCTCATAAATCACCTTCTCCTTGTAATACCTATGTCATACCCATGTCATTATACAAATTTGTGTCCTCATAAACCACATAAACATGCGCACACACACACACACACACACACACACACACACACACACAGTATTACGACTTTGAAAAAGTATATTTTAAGTTATAGAAATGACAAGTAAAACATTAAATTACATTTTATATTATTTATTTTAATCTTTGTTATATTCACAACTTCGAAAAATGAAACTTGAAACTTTGGAGTAGAAAGTCAATTTTATGTATTTATGTATTTTGCTATTTTGTAGCACAAAATGGTTACAGACATTTAAATAAATCATCTCCCTACTGCACCAGCAACTTGCTTAGTGCATGGGTTGCTGTAATTTTCTCTTCCTCTCTTTATATCACCCTACACCAACCCTACACCTAAACCTACCCCTTACAGGAAACTTTGTGCATTTTTACTTCTTGTTGTTCTTCTTAAAAAAAAAACTAATTCTGTATGATTTATAAGCCTTTTGAATTATGGGGACACTGAAAATGTCCTCATAAATCACCTTAATAATTGATAGATTTGATATATACACAGTCAGACACTGTTTAATAACTATATAGTTATAACTAACTGTAACTATACATACTGACTTATCTATACTTATACAGAAAATACACTTGTCATAGTTATAAAGTATATTTTATTCCTATATTATGTTTATTTTGTATAATTTACATTTACATTTACGCATTTAGCAGACGCTTTTATCCAAAGCGACTTACAGTGCATTCAGGCTATACATTTGTATTATCAGTATATGTGTTCCTGGGAATCGAACCCACAACGTTTGCGCTGCTATATATATATATATATATATATATATATATATATATATATATACACTGAACAAAATTATAAACGCAACACTTTTGTTTTTGCCCCCATTTTTCATGAGCTGAACTCAAAGATCTAAGATTTTTTTTTATGTACACAAAAGGCCTATTTCTCTCAAATATTGTTCACAAATCTGTCTAAATCTGTGTTAGTGAGCACTTCTCCTTTGCCGAGATAATCCATCCACCTCACAGGTGTGGCATATCAAGATGCTGATTAGACAGCATGATTATTGCACAGATGTGCCTTAGTCTGGCCACAATAAAAGGCCACTCTAAAATGTGCAGTCTTATCACACAGCACAATGCCACAGATGTCGCAAGTTTTGAGGGGGCGTGCAATTGGCATGCAATTGGCATCGGGTACTCATTTAATGCTCACCCTATTTTGAGTAAAACTAAGAAAAATTATACTTCTATTTAAATACATTTGAATATATATATTTGAACAAAAATACAGTAAAAATGGCAATATTGTGAAAAATAACACTTAAAATTACTTTTTAAATAGATTTCAAAATGCAATTAAAAATGTATCTGTGATCAAAGCTGAATTTGATTCAGTCTTAAATGGCACATAATATGTCCAACTCAATTATTCGCTAATATAGTCTATTTCCCAATTAGAAGCTTATTTCAAGCACCGAATTTCTTGATAAATAAGTAAAATTAATGGTTAAAAAATGCACGTTAGAATCAATATTTTTATGTGAGGATCGGCCAAAGTTCCCAGACATTCAGCAGGCAGTCTGAAGGTCTGGCTATGCGAGACTAGGTGAATATAGGCTAGATAATGAGAAAATCTATATTTTTGATAAAACAACATGACACGTGACCGTGCTCATGATACTAACATTTGTGAAGTCCTGGTAAACTTGGTCAGTTGTCTTCTCTGTAACTAATTCAAGTACTCAGAGGAACACGTATTGAGAAACACCCCCATGTTTTAATATACAGTAGTGGCCAAAATTGTTAAAACACCTGACAGATCTGAAAATGTTGACCTTTTCTGCTTCTAAAACATGATTTCATTTCATAATGTTCATGAAACAATGCGGATAGTTGCTCTGAGCACAACAAATATCAGATGAAGTGAGTCGTACTGTTTTTATTCACTTTTAACTTTAATATTTTATATGTCCACCTTTTGCAGAAATTACAGCAGCACACCTCTCTGGCATCTCCAACAGATTCCGTCCATCGCAGGTAGTTCCAGGTTTTATAATTGTATTGTTTTATGGTTATTGAATTGGCCAATTCAACAAAACAATTTTGGCCACCACTGTACACACTCACACAATTAATTAGTTTTGAAAAAATAACGTAATTAAAATATTTTAACGCAGTTAACACACCGGCCCCGCCCCCAGTTCTGTACATAATCTTCAATTTCATATAGTTGACTGTTGAAAAATATGACGCAGGGCAACAACTCCATAAATGCAGTTTTTGTCTCATATTATACGATAACACGAGCAGGGAGAGCAATATCACACGAGTGCTGATTTTGTCCCAAATATCAAAAGCTTAAATGTGATTTTCAAAAATTCAGTAAATAAGAAGTTGATATTGTGTTATATTTTAAGCACAAAATTATGTTTTTGCTCAATTTTGCATAGAAAATATTACCTTTAAAATCACAGCAGAACTGTTGTGCATCTCCGAGCAACACAGTGGTGTTTAGTTTCTGAATGAACCCGCGTTTTGAACGAATTGTGTGAACCAATTATTAACAGGCCATTCATAAAGAGAACCGTTTACTGAATTCCTGAATGAATCAGCTGTTTGAACGAATCAAATGAAGACATTTACCACCACCTGCTTGCAGAGTTAGTTTCTTATTTAGAGTATAATTTCATAAAAAAGAATAATAAAATATTAAAGGGATAGTTCACACGCACACATTTTTTTCTCAAATCATCTTCTTTAATGTTCCATAGTTTATGCCATGCTCTTGTAGCCTAAATGTTTATGTGTAATAAATGTGATGTTGAATCAAATAAAATATAAAATTTGTAATGTCTACTTTTTATTTTGTGATTCATTTGATTAATTATAATAATTATAATAGATAAAATTATTTTCAGCATAATTAGTATTACTTTGTGTGCCATGTTGACTTGCTGTCTACTTGAAACGTTTCAAATCAGTCATTTATCAGGTATAGCTGAATTTAGGCAGTCTAGAAGGCATCTTATGCACTAGGCAATTCTCTAAACGTTGGAACAGTGCTCTCGTCTAGAAGGTCCAATACCCACCTGGGTTGCAAATAACTGAAGTGCTATTGGAAAATTAGCAATTCAAATCCGGAAGGCTGAGCTATCCTGCTCTTCACGTAGGTCAGTGTTTAGCACTCCGTTTCCTGCTTGCCTGAGCTTTGACAGGTGATAAGAGAGAAGTGTACAGAGGAAGACAGGCCGATTACAAGGCCGGAGTCACGCCAACTACATCCTGACAATGGTGCAAAAATAAGCCACTAAGATGGAGAGAAAGAGCGAGGGAAGGAGAAAAAATAAGATAGAAAGGTAGCACAGCAAGAGCTCTGTCCATCTTGAGATGGATGAAAAGAGAAGTGTGACTGTCCCTACAGCTCTCCAATAAAGCAGCTCACCCTAAACCTGGCTCAGTGTGTGCAGACAAGTGGGGGAGCGGCTGATGAAATCGACCATAAACAAGCCCAAACCAGCAGGCCTCTGCACACCAGCAGTATGAGATAGCGACAAACATACTGAAAGAGGTATATCTTGCACACACACACAAAACACACTCTATATTCTCAGCCATACCATTCTGCAGCAGATCTTTGGGCGGCGTGCTGTGGTGCTCAAAAGTACCATAATACCAGATACATTTATGAGATTGATTTCTCTGAAGGCACTTTGTTAGTTTGGGCACCTGGGAATGGCATTTTGTATGTTTCATTGTGCCCCTCTGACATATTTATACGCAGCTGTGATCGTATTAATGGGAGCACATAATTCTTCATAGGGCCAGTATTTGCTCGGTGAGTGGACTGAGAAATGGACTTAACCACAATGCAGCTGTGTCCAAAAACGAGACAAGCTACCTAAGCAGTATGTGGATGCAGACACATTTGAAGTCACACAAAGGTAAAAATAAAATAAAATGGTAACACTTTAGGGTGAATCCCATTACTCTGTCTTACCCCTTCCCCTTCCCCTACCCCTTCGTCTTACCCCTAGCCCTTGTCTCTCGAAACCGAGTGGTGAAAAAAACATCCTATGAAATGAGACACCACTTGGTTACTGTTACGTCATCATACATCGTCGCTGGCTAGCTGCTACGTCACCAGAGGCGACACGTGTTGATCACAAATATGATCACCTCAACTTAACAACTACCATGCTAATTATTAATAAGCAGCAAATTGTGAGTTTATTGAGATTTATTGAAATTATGAAAAGTCATAATTCATGTTTTGTTAATAGCGAGAATCGTACCTTAAAATAAAGTGTGACAAATAAAAGAAAATGCACACTAAAGAAAAACGATTATCAACAATAAAGAACATGAACAAAATATATTAAAACATTTAGTTTAAACATATATACCAAGTTCTTAAATTAACTATTTTATTCATGTTAGCATCATATGGCTTTGAAAGACTTTTATACTATTTTCAAGAAATGTTTCAGGTCAATGACTGCCAAATGCCATAAATTATCATATAGTGTAACCATCGAGTAAAACGTAATATATTTCTCATACACCTTGAACATATGTGAGCATACACATCTTAATTATTATTTTCAAACACCTTTTGAGCATATATTTTCAAGTTTTTCCAAGGAAATATTTCCCAATAAAACGGCATTATGCTGTTTGCAGTCTGCATTGTCATAAAAGTGTTAAATAAATAAATAAATAACATAATACAGAAAATAATTCTGACTTTTTTTTTTTTACAACAGTTCAATTTAGAATTTCGACATTCGGCTTGCTGTTTCCTTAGGAGGTAAATGCTTCCTGTGAAGCCTTCATGTGAAGTACGAAGATTTTGGGCACAGCCCAGATGTCTGACTCTTGAAGTCACTCAAAGGCCAACACATTAGTGCATCCCTTCTGCTGTTCAGCTCCAAAAAGTCTTGAGTCAATAGTAACGTTTTGACTATCACGGTGGATAAGAGCTGCTTTATCTTTCCTCTTTCTGTTTGTATAGGCCCACTAATGCCCTTCTCTAATTTCTCGTTTGTAATAATGATCAAAAACCAATTACAGCAGCGGGAATAAACACAGCCGAACAAAGCCGAACATCAATCACAGCACGCGGGGCGTCACCATTTTCTACCTTATTCAGCTTGTGCATGCGTTTGTGTGAGACTTTGAGCTGCTTTGTGCTGATGGCGAGTCGGGCCTAGACACCCATTGTTTTGAAAGATGATGTCTGCGTTGTTTTCCACTTGGCTCAACACGTGAGAGGGTTATTAATTGAAAACAAGAGTGGAGCTGACTTCTGCGAAAGATGCACTCAGCTTCTACATGAAAAGCCAGCGAAGTAAGATAAATCTAATTCCCACAAACTACTGATTCAAAGCGCTTCTGACAAGCTGGCATGGCTGGATACAAGCATAATATTCCATCACCAATGCAATAATGTTTATTCACATCCATTTGCTCGTTTGTTCTTTTGTACAGTTGCTTAATCACTTCTGTTGACCTTTTAAACAGCAGATTGCGCAAGAGAGCGGCGAGACACCGAGTCATACGGAGAAAGGCAATATTTGTTGGTAAAATAACCAACAGCTGTGAATCTTGGTCTGGAGTCCAGAGCTTTTATCAGGGTTTTGTGACATGTGCTCCACTCATGTAAGGCATTGCAGGATTCATTGTCTGCTGAAGTCAGTGGTAGCCCAGCTGACAGACCAGCTAATCCCTGAACTACTGAGACACCACTTGGCAAGACCGAGACTTTGCCTTCTCAATAGTCTTGTTAGATATGTAGTACGCTTCTAGAAAACTGATCAGAATTGCTAGTGATGGTAAACGGAGCAGCAAGTATTGCATTAGATGCCTCAATGCCTTATGTCGACGCATTGATGTAATGCCTTCCAAAATAAATACAAAGCTGTCACGGAAGCGTCAAAAGCTTCAAGCGGCAATTTATCTGTCAACAAAAACTGAGCTTCTCAAACTGAGGTCCGTGGATCTGGGTTCATCTCAGATAGCGGAACATTTCTGAAGTGTAAACAAAAATCTCACTGAATAACCATGCCAATAAAATGGAGTACAACACATACTGTGTATATCCTGTGTATTTTTTGGAAGAAAATGTAGTATACTTTATCAAACATGGGTAAATGTATTTACAATGTTTCAAAAACATGACAGTAAATATATTAAACTTTCAAAAGACATGGTTTAAACAAATATATTTAATGATTTCTAAAAGGACATGGTGTAAACAAAATAGCACTGAAAACATTGATTTAAATTTTAACACTGAAACAGAGCAATGATTTCTAACTTTTTAAAAACTGCTGAAAATGCAAATTTTTAAATAAATGAAACAAACACAATTTAGGCTGAAATCACACTGACTTACGGCCTCAATAGAAGCATATATCATCACTTAATAACCTCAGAGCTCATGGCCAGCCGGCTTTACGATATCACTAAAATCTACTTCTCTACAAAGAAAACAAATGGGATTTTACCAACCTGATAAAAAGGAAATGCAGCCTCTTTCTGTATAATTTGTCTGCTCATTTTTGTGCATATAATCAGGATGTCAAATTTTACGTTCAATTTATGCCGCTTTTTGGTCTGTCTTATGTTTAATGGAGATTCATACTGCAGTTGTTATTATGACTGTTACTATCTCTAATGCCTTTACTATATTATTGAGCTTCCACAAACACTCTGGGGTAAATAAACTTTGTAAAAAACATCAATTGTTTAATAGTTGTAAAGAGCCAATAAGGTATTGGTTAAGCTTAAACTGGTTAATATGGGTCATAGGTCCTCTGCGCATTGTAATCGAGTACATTTAACCTACAGGTCAGAGTTGACAGCTCACCAATCTTTAATCTATGTAGATGTCAACCCAGTTGCCAGAAGCTGATGAGGGCTAATGTCAGCCTCGACCTCCGATAGTATTGAACACCTATGATTTAATCAGAAGACACATTAAAGTTGCAAAAGTGGATTTAGAAATGAAACAGCCACACTAATTATTATTCCTTCGACACGCAACTCATTTATTACTTTTAATTGAATTGCTTTATCTAGAGCCTGTTGATGTTTCTGGAATACAAATCTAATTTGATCAACATAATTGAGGCACTGATACATTTTCAAAGAAAGAGCTGTAATCATTTGAGTAAGTCAAATATGTAAAATAGTCCCTCCGTAATTAAAACTCGGATGCTCTCCTTCATTTCAGGTGTATTTGTTGCAGTAGTAGTTATTTCCTGCACGCCTCTCGCCTGTCAATAGCTGCAAAATTATTCGGGATGGAGCTGCAAACTCGCTAAACCCCCTGGAGGGACTATCAACAAGCATTTCTCTCCCTGACCAATGGACCCATAGGCAGTAAATAGCCACTGATGGTCTGTCTTCCTTTTAGGCGAGGATCGAGAGCCCCGAGCACTGGATCAGGTGTGAGCGGTGCCCACGGATCCAGCATGATGCGGTTGAGGCATATGAATATTTCAAACTCTGCTCTAGTGGAACAAATGATCTCTTAACACAAACACATAGCTCTGTGTGAGAGGCGCAGGCACAACAGGCACGGCAGATGTGTGGGTGTCAGTATGATCACCTCTGTTGGTGTATGCTTTCATTGTTCATGCATGCGTGGCACATGGTGCAAGAATTTCTTTTGTTCGATAATGACGTGCGAACACGTGCGCGTTTGCCCGACAATCGCTGCGACATATTACAAACGTGTAAGTAATTGGCATGCTAAGGCTCGCCGTTTTGGCAGGCGAGTCCTGCCGTCTCTTGGGAGGAGAGGCAGAGAGATTGGGAGTGTGGGAACTGGAAACGGTGAAGAAAAGTAGACAACAGGGATGGGCATAATTCATAACTGGCTTCCTTTAGTTCATGAGTTTGACTGGGAATCAAATTGGTCCCATGCCACAGGATGCTGAACTGGAATGACATGAAGAAGAATTTACTGAGATGTAATTACAATTTATTCACCACAGTTACACTAAATGAATCCCATTACTATCAAAACAAATATATGCATCGTTCATTTTGACTAATTATTCTGAAGACCTTGGCAGTAAAGAAGGACATTCTGGGAAATTAAAAATTATCACAACAGTCCATAAAATGCAAGTTATTTTAGTTAAGAAAATGATCATATTTAGGTAATATTAACATCCCATCATAACATGAAAACAAGATTACACAAGTTAGAATTGCAAACATTTGCTATAATATTGACTTGTATGTGACCCGTGCTGGCAAAATGAGTCGGAATGCGCAAGGTCTAATTATGAGCTACAGGCAAAATAAGTGAAAAATGCAACCTGGTCTCATGGCATAAATGTAACTGGGGCGACTTTTTAGTGAGACAGTTTTTACGTACATTACTGCACGTTTTGCCACAGTTTCAAAGAGGAATGTCCACCGGCAGACTTGTTACTTACTTGTTCAGATGCCAATATACAGTGAAAATACTTATTTGAGTCATACATTCCAAGATATAGGCTAGAATCTGTGATAGTGAAGTACAGTAAACATCCACACCGGTGCGGTGACTGACAGCAACACGTCTAGTGTCTGGTAAAAAATCTAGTGTTCATATATTTTGGAAACTGCAGTGAGATGTACTGATTAGTACGTACGTCGCATCTCACTAAAAAGTGCCCCTAGGTATGTTTATGCCATGAGACCAGATAGAAAAATATCAGTTTTGGTCGAATTTGAGGTTTTCACAAAAACGAGTTCATTAAGCCCTCATCTAGCAATCCCAATGCTCCTAAAATAGCAATTAAACATCTAAAATGATCTGCTGCTGCACCCATGCTGATGAAAACAAAATGATTGCGTTGCCTGACATTTGCAAAGCGCGTGCATAAGACGTGTCTCTCTGCGAGCTCTCTATAAAGTACATTATTGTGAATTATGTCTTGGTGAGATTCACCCAAACATAATCTGTCATATCTTACATGTTGTTTAGTTAATGGTTGGGGAAAAGTCTGATGTGTAACATTATATTAGATCCATGCATTACAGTAGGTCTTAATATAGATCTGTTTTTAATCAAACATTAAAAGAAAAGATGGAATCACTCACTGCTCTTGATTAAACTACTTAGCAGCTTTCTTATTTTTTAATAAAGATAAAAAACAAAATAGCTATATTGGGATTAATAATAGTTGTTATTAAAAAAGATTGAGGAAAATATGCAATGTTGCTTTGTGATTTTGCTTTGAAATCTTAAGAAAACTTTAACTCGATGTTTCTCAAAATCAACTCTACTGACTTTATTGCATTCAAACGGCTGTAGCTCAGTCATTTTTTGTCAGATTCCAACAAGTAATGTATCGTTTGGAAGGTATTTTAATGGACAATGGGAAAATAAATGGAAGTATTTTTTTGTGCTTATTCTGACTTATTTTGTCAACACGGGTCACATACATTGATTCCCACACATTTTTTAATATATTAAAATAGGAATCTTTCAAGCAAATTTTTTATTGTAATATTTCACAATATTAATGTTTTTATTATAATTTTTTTATTAATGTGTGTTTATGTGAACACACATATGGGAAAACCCGTCGGGCAGGGACGTCTTCAGTTTTTTTTTTGTCAAAATTAGGTTTTCATTCAATTAATATTCTATAACATCTTGTTGATCATCTCTGAAAACATCTTAGCTTGTTTAGTGCAGAAAAATAGTGATTTATTGCAGCACGCAGAAAAGACTGTCTTTATCAAGAATGTTTCTGAGGGTTGCCCCCCCTAAAAATATGATTAAAAATCACGCTGTGTATTGTAAATAACAATGTTTTATCCTTTAAATAACTGTGTAAGTAATAAAACAACACAAACGGGGCAAAAATGCATTTTAAATTTGGAAACATTTTGAGTCTCCACCTCCCTTGCTTCGCAGTGCTTTGGTCCAAATGCCTGCTTTCCTCTTTTACATCACCGACACACACACACAAGTCCGGTGAGAGAGAACAAAGTCAGTAATTGTGGAACTCCAGTATGTAAGCCTATCAAGGTTATTTTATTCACTTAAACATTGGACGAAGTGATTATTTTTTCTTTTATATAGATGATGACAATGTATTTTTCAATGAGTCCGCTATGTTAACAATAATAACACTACCTGCTTGACGGAAAGGGTTGCCAGGTTTTAACAACAAAACCCACCCAATTGCTACTCAAAACTATCCCAAAGTAACTGCGTTTCGAGGGGGCAAACCAGTAAAAAAAAATCTAATTCCGGGGGCTAAAAAACACGTTATTGGGGTCGTGGCAACAGTGATAAAGTAACCCATGTGGACATGAGAGGTTAAAACAAAATTATTGTTGCCGTTGTAATAAACCAGTTTAATATAGAGCTATTATTTCAGCTCCGGGAATTAGTTATTAAATATTAAATATTGCTTGGTTAAAAGTAATATTAATATTTAACTTATTTATACTGTATTAAGTGATCGTCCACCGAACACTAACCTCAGCATATCCTGTCGAAATCGAGCTTAGGTAGCTTTCTCTTTTATGGCAATAAGGAAAAAAACTTCAAATCACATTCCAGAGACAATTCTTTATAAAATGAAACAAGGTTTATTCGTGATACTGCTATTCTAACATAAATGGATTAACTAATAATACACAAACATACACATGCATAAGGGATTTTGGTGAGTAAACTCCTAAAGTTAAAATTAGCCCTTTTAGCTATTTTAACGCTTGACTCGACCGGAAAAAGATCACGACAGATGCCTTTACTCTGTTACTGCTCTCAGATCAGATTTTACCAGTTCAATCAGCAATATAGATTTAGTTAGAGGTACTTGCTTGTTGACAATAAGCAGGTTGGATGTTGTTTCGTTTCCTTCAAATGCGTTGCTCTGGTCTTTGTCCTCGGAGGCCACGTGGGTGGTTCGGGCTTCTTCGGGTGCTCTTGTGTGGAAAACACGTGATATGTGGATGCTGCCGCGTGACGTCACAGAAAAGGCTCTCCTATCGTCTGCAGGCGTTGAGTTCGTTGTTCTTTGCTGTTATGCCTTCTATCCTTCGAATTCGACCAGATGGTTGGTTTAGTCGGTGTCGAGGCCAGAGTTCAGGTAAGAGCGCGAGCCGGCAGAGAAGTTACGAGCGCTATTCAAGAGATGTTCAAGAGCGTCAAGCCATGTTCGAGAGAGTCAATAGATGTTCATGCCAAGAGAGCGATTTGCGACTCGCGTTGTTTTCAACAGTCTGACTTGCCCCTGCCCACGGGCGGCTTGTCGAATCCGATTGTCCGTATGGGCGGAGCCGCCCATGTCCAGGCTTGCTGGGGTGGACCAAAAGTTCTGTGATATCTCATGCACTTTTGGGATCGATAAACTTACCGATCTTTATACATGTATAATTATGCAGGGTGCTCAAATTTAACGGTCATCAACACAGTTTGTCACATCCGAGGCTAGCTTTCTTTAGAGATCAAACACTGCATTTTAAAACACACATTACAGTTTATGCCGTTTAAAACATGATTAAAAATCACCCACGTTGTTTTAAACAATTCGCATTCAAAATCATCACATCAAGCCTATGAGGGAAAGAGTACACATTAATATCCATATATTTCTTTGTGTAGATAGTTGTAATAGTCATAATTGGAATAAATGTTAGGAATTCGGTTTTCCTTTGTCTGTCCGATGGAAAAGAGTACTGCTTCGTGCTGGGAGAGAGGGAGGGGTTGAAATACCCTCCAGGAATGTAGACCCAAAGGCGTCTCTGGCTTTCTCGGAGACGTTCGTACCTTTGCACGAAAGTTAGTGATGGGGTCAGTTGACCTTCTCCCTTTTGCAGAGAGGGAGGACTTGAGGAATAATTTATGTCTGTTGGTTTTGTTGAATTCTCTGTGTGTGTCTTCAGGTGGACATGTGTTACACCGTGGACTTGGCAACACTGTGACGAATAATAATATCTACAACAGACACGGCCGCTATCGCGGCACGACCACAACAGCTTGAAGATGTATAATTTGGCACGGTCTCCCTGCGGCACTAATAGTAGTAAGGCTTTCCTCTGTGTATACATACCTTATAAGTAAAATTTTAGCTGTTTTATGTACTGATTTTTTTCTTATCAATTGACAGCACTAATATATATATATTCTTAGATTAATATAAAGTTCATAAGAACGGCATTTATTTGAAACACACTTCTTTTGGTAACATTATAAATTAATATAGTTTAATATATAAAAATACATGTGTGTGTATATATGTGTGTGTGTGTATACATGTGTGTATATATGTGTGTGTGTGTGTATATTTATATAAAGAACATATACAGTGTGTGTATTTTTTCCAAACACCAATTATTAATATTATTATGAGTGTATGATAAAATGGTTATGTTTTCATGAATTTAAAAAAGCATTCCTAATTCAGTTCTGAATGGCGCACAAGTCAACAGAAGAGAGAGAGAGAGAGAGAGAGAGAGAGAGAGAGAGAGAGAGAGACAAATGTGTTGCTTCCAGCCCTTATTCGGCTAGTGGAACTGGGTGTAAAATGAGTCATTACACAGTGCAGGGGCGCAGGGCGGAACACAAAGGGCTGTGGAAAAGCTGCTTAGCATGCAACCCGTGTGCCGCCCAAGTCCCAGCGCACTCCCAAACCTGGACAGGCTGTCACTGCCTGAAGGAGACCTGGAGGAATGATTGCTGTCCCCGCTATTCACACAAGACAAGCAGAGAAGGTGGGATTGCCCAGGCTCCCCTCTCCTACAGCACATGGCGTCTGTTCTGTTGCACCTTGCTGAGGGAAACAATGAAAGACTGCTGCTGTGGTTTTCCCCGCAAGCCGTGAAATATAGGCAATCAGAGAGCGTGTTTACCGTGCACCTCTGTTCTTGAGCTAGCAGAGACAAACGGCTATCAAACGGCCTGTTGTTTGTGTGCAAAAGAGGTATTGTTTTGGACCTGACAACATCACACATGTTCAGCTCTTATCCGTGCTGCCAGGCACAGGAACGGTCGCGGGAGCTCACACACGCACGCAAATAGCCCTTCATCATAACTGCTGGTACCTCTCCAATATAGACTAAGGGCAATCAGTCACGCGGCAGCCAGAAAAGTGTCAGAGTTTGAACCAGACCCGGACAGCAGCGAGAGAGAGATAGCCAGCGTTCAACAAGTGAAGCTGGCACACCACAGAGCCTCAGAGAGATAGATGGATGCTTGAGTGAGGGCATTTAAATTTAAATGTAATGCCGCCCTGGGCCAGAGGCGGGGGGGTGGGGGGTGGGTGGTGTGGGGGGTTGCACAGAGAGAGGATTCAGGTGCTATGGGCTGCTGCTGAATCGTAATGCATAGTTTAGGAGAGAAATGCAGCATTTCTATAGCACCATTTGTTTTGGCAGAGTTTGGCCTGAGTTTTTTTGCAGGATTCTCAGATGGTTGTGTACGTGTGTGTTCGGTGACGTGATTAGAGATGGTTTGAGGTGATAATTTGTTTCATGAATGATACTGTTCAGTATAATTGTCTAAGTCAGTGGAGCATGTGTGTTTCTGTTGCTCTCCATGTAAGGGCAAATGCAGCGTTAGCCTTGCCAACAGAAATATTAACAAAATGTTCACTGACTTAGGTAAAAAGACAAGACGAAAAAAACTTGAGGCGAAAATCTAATATTTTGCATTAATAAAAACAGCTGATCAAAATATATTAAATAAATTCACTAATTATGTTGAGAAATTTTGAAATAATTAATTCAAATCAGAGTGTGTTGTTGACAAAATAGTAAAGCTTCTTGAGGCGACGAAATTTGAATTTGGTACAGGTGTGGAATTCATTCATTTATTATAAATACAATTAAGGTGTGTAAACATTTGTTTATTTGTTAAATTGGTAATATGTAATTAATTTACATTTTAGATATTATATATTATTTATTGGAAAGCAGTTGTGCTGCTTAACGTCTTTGTGGTAACCATTTTTTTAAGGATTTGTTGATGATGAAAGTTGATAGAAAGTAAGAAAAAACATTTATTTGAAACCTAAATCCTAAATCTTTTGAAATATTATAAATGTCATCACTTTTGATCAATCTAATGCATCCTTGAATTAAAGATGTGCTTCACCGCTGGCAAAAAGTAAACTTGAAAATCAATACAAATTATCTGCTTATAAAAGCATTTTTTTTACAAATTACAAAACCTAACTAATGCACTGGGCATGTTACCGTCCAAGGCCACTTCCAGTCTGCTCATACTTGACCAGAGTCAAATACCACCTTGTTACTTGAGTAGAAAATACTTTTTAGCAAACTTTCGATCACAATGATATTGACTTGTGTTCTTCCCTGGTCCAAGAATTGATAGACTAAATGTTTAGTGGGAGTGAGTTTCCAGAGCATTGCAGCAAGTGGCTAAAAGCTGTGAAGCATTGTAAATATTGAGAGAAAACTGCGATGGAAAATATGAACAAAAACAACCTTGATTGTAGTCTCCATTTCAAACTGGATGACTACAAACTGTGCTATACTGTAGGTGAAATGGAGGGGAAAAACGGAAAGAATCTGCCATTCCGTCAGTAAATTTGGAAGAGGAATAGGTAAAACCTCCTGCCAAACCCCTAAAAGCTGTGTCCAGCTAAAAGGCTGCCATAGTGTTATTTCAGCTGTAATGCCTTTTAAAGAGTAGACAAAGTGCAATACAATTTCCTGTGATAAATCTAATTTTACAATAACTGTGTTAGAGTGACATTTCATGTCACACGTCTTTGGGTGGGGATACAAAAATACACCCGGGAGCTAACTTTGTCAAAAGTTTTGCTATTGCTGACAAATAAACATTAATTTCTCAGTTCAGATAACAGATAAAAGGAGTTTCCTGTCGATACTTCACTCGTACTGTGACTTGAAAAAGACACATATGGGAAAAAAGCTTTTTTTTCTCCCAAACTAAAGCCTTATTCAATCACGCAGTGAAACTGCACGACTATGGCGATGAAGCCCGCCAGAATGGGCGGCGCCATCTGGCTATGAGACCTGGATTCATCCAGAAGACTCAGCAACCCCTGCAGCGCTCTCTAACAACTTCTTCTCACACACCCCCCTGCAGGTTAGGAAGGGTGGAGGTACTGGTCTTCTCATTTGTAACAATTGGAA
This sequence comes from Gymnocypris eckloni scoliostomus, assembly GCA_027564155.1. Lineage (NCBI taxonomy): Eukaryota > Metazoa > Chordata > Actinopteri > Cypriniformes > Cyprinidae > Gymnocypris > Gymnocypris eckloni. Next base: position 14,967,995 of record CM050433.1, read on the forward strand.
ATACTCAACCTACACTCCCCTATGCAAAAATTACTCATTGGAACCTAAGGTACTGTCCACTCCATTCAGAGCTCAGGTCCTCATGCTCTCCGCGCTTCCTCCTTCTGAAGAGGACCAGGAGTTATCCCTGCTCTGCCCTGTCAGAGCTTTGAGGATTTACTTTGAGCGTTCCACCTCTTTTAGATGGACGGAACAGCTCTTTGTTAGGTTCGGTAACCGCATCAAAGGGCATCCGGTCACAAAGCAGAGACTATATAAGTGGATAGTGGATGCTGTTACGCTGCCGTACTCTTCCTTGGGCATGCAATGCCCCATTGGAGTACGAGCCCATTCCACCAGAGGCCTCGCCTCGTCGTGGACGTGGTCTGGCGGTGTGTCTATTACAGAGATCTGTGCGGCGGCCGGCTGGGCCTCGCCATCCAAATTTGCTAGGTTTATAACCTGGAAGTACCGGCCTTACAGGCCAGGGGCCACTCTGCTTAAATGGGCACACATATACTAAGTTATGGGAACAATTCTGATGAAGAGTCTTTGACCGTGACACGCTCAAGCTCTCTGGTTGGTTGCTTGCATACGTTCGGACCTGGAAGTACCGAATATGTGAGAGTCATATGAAACGATCACCCAGGTCGGGCGTAACCTCTATGAGTTTAGCCCGTTTTAGTCTTGGAGTATACTATTGTGATTCGTTATGGGTGATTGAAAGCTTAAGGAGGTATATTATGCAGTAGTTCCTCTACCATAGCACGGCGTGATTGAATTGAGTTCCCATATGCGTCTTTATCAAGACACAGTACGAGTGGAGTATCGACAGGGAACTTATTTGGTTACTGTCATAACCTCGGTTCTCGGTACCCTGAGATACGGAACGAGTAGTGCATACTTTGCCCTGATAGGTAGCTGCACGACCCAGTTGTCGCTTCAGTCGAAGTAACCAGAGGATCCTATGCGAAACAGCTGCTTATATAGCCAGATAGCTCTGCCCATTCTGACGGGCTTTGTCGCCATAGGTTTGTGCAGCTCCGAGGCCAACCCATTGGTTTGTTTTTTGTTTTTGCAGTTCCACTGCATGTTTGAATAAGTCTTCAGTTCAGGAGAAAAATACTTTTTCCCATATGTGTCTTTTTCAAGACGCAGTACTCGTTCCGTATCTCAGGGAACCGAGGTTACGATAGTAACCGAGTACGATTTACACATTGTAACAATACAGAGCAGGTTGAAAGACTGAAGTTACCCTTTAATCTATTAATAACAAAAAAATGTAATTACATAAAAATAAAACAAATGACTGACCCCAAAACTTCTGAACAGTAGTATATACTGTATGTATGTGTTTTAAATAAATTTACATTTATAAATGTTTATACACATTCAAAAAAAAAAAAAAAAATAATTAAAGCTTTGTCCATTTTGTCATCAACTGAAATTTAAATTTTTGTTTACTAATTATTTCATGTCAGTCTTATTAAAATGAATAAACACGACAAACAAAATTTAAACAACTTTTTATCAAAAAAGAAGAAAATAGGAGCTAAAACGAGAGGGAGCTCTCCTCTGCTATGAAACAGATGGATCGAAATTCATTTAATGCACGTAACTGGCTCATTTGAGCGTGCGATCTGTAATGTGGAAAAAGGGTGACGCCCATATTAGTCTTAGATAGCCCTTTGTTCATAAACAATCTATATCCATATTCATAAAACGATAGAGATACATGAACACAAAGAAGACATAAAATGAAGGGAAATAAAATGTACCTACATTACAGCGAGTCACATCTTACTTGGAAAATACAAACATCAATTAAATTCTTCCTGCAGCTCTCTGAGCAAATGGCACATAACCGTAAACTAGATGTGTCTGGACGAAACTGCCGATGGCATATCAGAGCTGATGCAACATTTTACTGCCTGTTCATGCTGTGTTTGGACATTGTTTACAACCTCTTCGAGTACACTGATGACATATGCCCCCTTTTGAACCCTGCAATACAGGGATGAATACAACCAATTATGCTACATCAAACAAATGATGACAATAATATACTGCACAAAAACATAATATGAACATTGCTAGTGCTGGAGTCAAAATGATGATTTTGCCCTTTCATTCTCCTCTGTCTGCAAAAAGAAACTGAAATTAATTCACAGCTAAATTATTTTTTTTGGCTCATCACGACATGCCCAATTTCCACAATTTGACACTGTTTGTTCACAATGAGATCAGCTATGTTGCAACATCCTGACAGTCAAAGCACTAAGGTAAAACTATGTATCAATAGCTTTCACAAAGATGATAGACATGAGAGGTTCAATTGCTTCCAAAGGCAATATAAATAATTTGCACTGAATTGTAATTGTGTTGTTTATAAGAAAATACAAATATACAAACATAGTTTAAGATATCTAAGAAATTCCCAGATAAATCAAATATTAGATTGCAGTTATGAAGCATATAGGTACAGTTCATGCTAAATGGAAATGTTGTGATTATTTATTTAGCAGTAAATTAAAATTTATTTAAATTAATCCAATTCATTTAATTGCAAAGACAATAATAAACACCAAGAGTTGTTTTTTTTGTTTGTTTGTTTTGTTTACATTTTTATCTTATTTTGTTTCACAGAATAAAGAAGGTCAAACAGGTTTCAAATTAGATGTGGCTGAGTAAATGATGACAGAATTTTAAGTTTTGGTTGTGTTTTTAAGATACTTTGCTTGAAAGCCCTTGGTCACTATTCATTTTAATTATATAGAAAAGAGCAGCATGAACATTTTGCTATACATCTCCCTCATTTGACAAAAGTCAAACGGGATTTAAATATCACGAGAGTGAGAAAATAAAGACATACCTAATGATGCATTTGGATTCTTTGATTAATAGAAAGCTTAAAAAAATAGCATTCATTTGAAATATAAATATTTTGTAGTATTATAATATATTTACTTTTTCTAATTTAATGCATTCTTGCTAAATAAAACTACATTTCGTAAAAAAAATGGTAGTACATTAACACAGATATACATTTAGTATATATGTATTTAAATGTGTGCGTTTAGATTGCAAATACAATATTAATAAATACACATACACAATTTACAAAATGCTGGGTTGTTTCAACCATACTTAAAAAAAATTGACTAAAATATGCTCAAATATGGGCTAACCCAACTGTTGGGTTAAATTTGAATTAATTAATTAACTAATTAATTCAATTTTTAACCCAAAATTGGTTTAGTCCACATTTGGCCCAAACATTGAAACAACCCTGCATTTTTTTGCATGAGTGTACACATATTTAGAGATGAATGTTTACACATACAGTACTCTTAAATGAATACATGTTTATATATTATCCAACATTTTATAACCTGTACTTGAAGTCAGTCAATCAATATTTAAATGACAAAAGGCTAAGCAGAATATTAATTTGAATGAACTGTCTCTTTAAGAATGAATGTTTTATTTTGTTCATGAGAAAAAAATGTAATCTATCTGATGGCACAAACAAGTTTATTGGCAGGAGAAGATTATTGGCGACATTTTCAATAGCACATAAGGCCACACGGGAAGTATATTTATCTCAATATTTAGTGAACATTTTACCCTTTACGTGATTGCTGCGGAGGGACCAGAAAAAGAGGGGTGGGGCATGAAGCCTTCAATAGCTATTAATGATAGTGACATTTAATAGAAAGGGAACGAATGGCGTGTTTATGCTTGCCTCTCCTTCAGAGGGGGGAGATAAGAAATGAACGAAAGCCAACGAATGAGTTTTATAGCTCTTTGGAGTGTCTGCACGCAATCTGTGGTTGTTTCACACCAATAAAGCACCTGCTTTACAGCAAATTAACTTCTGTAGGTGAGAAGCGCATACAGCCTCATGGTTTCATTGTTTACCTCATTCCGGCACATTTCTCTGTAACATATTTTTCTAAAAGCTGGGCAAGGGCAAGCATTCCACGAAATCAGAATGAACCTTTTGCTCTTGGGCTGTAAATGCCGATGGCAATCAGATGCTGATGCAACATTTTACTGCCTGTTCATGCTGTGTTTGACATTGTTTCAAAGGTTTGACTTTAGTACATGTGACATATGCCCCTTGAACCCTGCAATACAGGGATGAATACAACCAATTATGCTACATCAAACAAATGATGACAATAATATACTTGCACAAAAAACAGTAATATGAACATTGCTAGTGCTGGAGTCAAAATGATGAATAAATTGATCAAAAGTGACAGCAAAGACATAATGTTACATAAGATTTCTATTTCAAATCAAGGTTGTTATTTGGTCTTTCCATTCATGAAAGAATCTGTACTGTTACCACAAAAATATTAAAACAGCTTTCAACATTTATAATAATAATAAAATGTTTCTTGAGCACCAAGACAGCATATTATAATTATTTCTGAAGGATTATGTGACACTGAAGACTGGAGTAATGATTTTGAAAATACAGCTTTGCATCACAGGAATAGATTATATTTTAAAATATATTAAACTTTATTTTAAAATTGCAATAATATTTCACAATATTACTTTTTAAACTGTATTTTGTGTTTTTATTATATCAAATAAATGCACACACACACACACACACACACACACACACATATTAGGGCAATAGATATATCTGCAAAATGACTAAATGTATATATATATGGTTATTTGATCTGAATTAAATCGAACTGCATGGTGGCTTAATAGCTTGACACATCTTTGGCAACAATAACCTCCAAGTACTCCAGTAATTGGGGATGAGATCTCTAGAATGGTCGAAAGAATGTTTGCGCAGTTCCTCTTTACAAAAAAGCTCCAGTTCTGCAGTATTTTTAGGGTGCCTGGTGTGAATCGCTCTCTTGAGGTCATGCCACAGCAGCTCAACTGGGTTGAGGTCAGCAAGCAGTTGAAGGTCAGATCATAATTAATAATGACCAATTTATGCTGAAATCCTGGTCAATTTACATATGATTTAATGTCATTTTATGACTGTACAAGGGGAAAAAATAAACTGTTACCATTTTTCAGAGGCGATATTTTGTCATGGTAACTAAATGTTTAAGTAAACACATATTTATATAATTTGAAAAAGGATTAGCTGTTTATTTGCATAGAATAAAAAACACATAACAAAAATGACAGTCCTTATGACCTAGAAGCACAACCGATGAAAGCATGTTCTACTTTAATTCTGAGCTTTATAAATACAAATACATGAGCAAAAAGAATACAATTTGCATTGACCTACAAAATATTTTTTCATTAATTTATCTTCTCTTGATTGAGCCAGATCAATAAAAGTTTTTTTTTAAGCAAAACACCGCTGCTGAATTTTCAATGAGAATAAACACTCTAAGCCAAGGGACAGAATATAAAAAATGAGACGTACTACATTAGCGTGCATATCAAAATAAAGAGAGTGAGAGTGGGGAAAAAAGCAAATTAATTCACTCCCTTGGAAAAAGACTTTTACCGGTAACAAGTTTCAACCATGAAATCGAATGAAAAGTCCTTACTGTGAATTATTGAGAAAGTGTGCATGTAATTCTATGAATGAACCACGTATGGTGCTCTAAACACCTCGAAACTAAACAGCAGGGGAGGACCAATCTGTTAAAAAAATCCAGCACAAGCACATACATTGTGTTTTGCCTGTGGAAGCTAATTTATCTGGTGTGCCAGCACTCAACAAATATGGCTATGGGCTGAATAAGAGAAACAGAGAGAAAGAATAAAACAAGCAAAAATGGAAAAGACCACATGAAAAAAAAAGATTCTGTGAAAACCACCCCCACGCAAATGTACGGTTTTTATGAGCGATGCCCATTCATCACCTCTTCTCTTCACAGTGGTGACCTGCACAGCAGTGGACTATTCAATGTGTGAAAAATAAAGACACCTAGGATTGATATTGCTGTGCACTTTTCTGTTGACTTTATGTGGCTTTTTCAGCATTGAATAGTTGTAAATATGTATAATACCTGAAGAAGGAAACTTTAATAACACTAACTGAGATATTCTTGATGAAATCTGAGAGCTTTCTGACCCTGCATAGTCAGAATCTACCATATTCGAGGCCCAGAAAGGTAGTAAGGGCATTTCATCAAAAATGTCTCAATTTGTGCTCTGAAGATGAACAAAGGTCTTATGGGTTTGGAATGACATGAGGGTAGATGAAACTTCTAAACTATCTAAGCTAACAGAGTGTGTTAAAAATATAAAAGATTGGATGACCAGTAATTTTCTCCTATTAAATTCAGATAAGACTGAGATATTACTTATTGGACCAAAAGACAGTACACAGAATCTCTTGGATTACAATTTGCAACTAGACGGATGTAATGTTACTTCCTCTACAGTTAAAATCTGGGTGTTATATTAGACAGCAACCTATCTTTTGAAAATCATATTTCCAATGTTACAAAACAGCATTCTTCCATCTTAGAAACATTTCCAAGCTACGGAACATGTTACCTGTTTCTGATGCAGAAAAGTTAGTTCATGCATTCATGACCTCTAGACTGGACTATTGTAATTCACTGCTAGGTGGTTGTCCTGCATCTTCAATAAACAAGCTACAGATAGTACAAAATGCTGTCTAGAGTCCTTACCAGGTCAAGAAAATATGACCATATTACTCCAATTTTACAGTCTCTGCACTGGCTACCTATTAAGTTTCATATCAGTTACAACATATTATTTTGCCTATAAGGCCCTAAATGATTTAGCTCCTGCTAACTAATCTTCTATCACGCTTCAATCCAACCCGCTCCCTTTCAAAACTCTGGACTCTTGGTAGTCACCTCGGATAGCAAAGTCCACTAAAGGAGGAGAACTTTTTCATATCTGGCTCCTAAACTCTGGAATAGCCTTCCTGATAACGTTCGGGTTCAGACACACTTCTCTGTTTAAATCTAGATTAAAGCATCTCTTTTGCCAACATTCAAATAATGCATCTCACAATCTTGTACTGCCAGTCTATCTGAACAAATGCATTATTATGCTTTAGCTTGGGTTATACTGATAATTTCATCAGGGTTATTCCTGGATGGAGCAACTGCTACTAATTGTCTTACTGTTTCTATGTTACTGCCAGGAATTACACAAGCTTCAGTCTGGATCCATTGAGATGACGATTATACTGACCACGATGAGCCCAGAGACAGCACAGATATTATAAACTGAACTAAGCTGGACAATGCCATTACTAAATTCAATAATGAAATGCATTCAGCAGATAATTGAGTGTTAAATCCTGTCATTTTACATTATTGACACAATTTGCCTATTTTGATATTGTGCAGTGCTTTGTTACAATTTGTATTGTTAAAAGCGCTATATAAATAAAGGTGACTTGACTTGACTATGCGACTTTCTTCTTTCAGACAAATCATCTAACTAATTTTATCTAACTGTCACAGGCAGAAGCAGTCCTGGAGGATGACGTAATGTATATTTTTTGCGTGATTAGTGACAAGCGCAGAGAGAGAACAAAACAAAAAAGCCGGTCACGAATTAGAAGCACAAAACAAGGATTTGTAAAGGAAAATGTTGGATGATTTCGATATAAGCCAAGTGGAGACTGGTTTTGCTTTGCTAAAGTAAGGAAACTTTGTTTCATTCGCTTCTGTGAATGAGAATTCTCCTTCTCTCATTCGCATACTACATTTCCCAGAGGCATGCGCGTGACACATAGGTATTACATCATCCGACTGCTTCTGCTAATGGCAGTTAGATATAGTGAGGGAGAAGGGTTTATTACGTTTGAAATGTGGATATTTATCTTTCTAAAACGCATGAATTCGCTACAGGGGGCCATTATTCACCCCCCGGAGCCGTGTAAGGGACGTTTTATTACAGTGCGCATACTTTATTTCAAGTCTTCCGAACGGGATCCAGCTAACACCCATTTAGTCCCATTGTAAGGCTTGGATGGGCCAGGACAATTTTTAATATAGCTACGATTGGATTCGTCTGAAAGAAAAAAGTCACATACACATGCTTCGAATGTGAATAAAACACAGATTAATTGTAATTTTTGGGTGAACTAACCCTTTAACATTCCCATTCAGCTCAACTGATGACGACATTACAACAGTCAATTTAATGCTTTTAAATGGTTAGTTCACCCAAACTACTGAGTCATTATTTACTCACAGGTTGTTCCAAACCTGTATGAGTTTCTTTTATTCTGAAGAATGTTGGTAACCAAAGAGCTGACGGTAGCCATTGACGTCCATATTATATTTTTTCCATACTATGGAAGTCAATGGCTACTGTCAACTGTTTAGTTACCATTATTCTTCAAAATATCTTCTAATGCAAAGAAACTCATACAGTTTTGGAAGAGCCCTCAGTACTGTCATAGATTTATTTGAAATCAATATACAAATAATAAATATTTCATTCCGTCAGAATAAACCATCAATACAGAGAGATGGATAGATACAACAGATGTTTGTTTGTTTCACCTGATGGATGATGAAACTGCAAAAAATCCCATACAAATACACTGAAAGAGAGACCTAACCAGTTAAAGTGTTTTCCCGCCACCAACATTTTTATTTTTCTCTCAGGCTGCTGACACCAAAAACAGCACATGAAAGTCTCTGTACAAAGCATATGAATATTTAATGTGGTAAACACTGTTGCTCTGGAGCTGAGATTTATAACCCAGGGTATAAGTGGTGCAAAACCTTTTTTTAAATTACAAGTGTGAAAAATTGCTTCAAAGTTTAAAAGCGGCCTTGGACCTGGGTTGAAAAAGACATCACCCAGGGTTAAATGCTGTATGAAAAGCCCTGTAGAGACTTAGGAACTGGCTCAGTTGACTTGGGCCAGTAATAAACCAGCTAGACTCGCATAGCAATGCACGAATATACACAACAAATTCCTTAGCAACATTGCATTTTGGACAGGAAAGCACCGTATTTGAACGGTTTAAAGTCCCAAAGGCTGGGTTGTGCCTCAGGAACATTTCAGTCTGTGTGATTTAATGAGGGAGAAATCATCTCCCTACATCAGACTACTCGCGCTCATGACAGGTCACCCAAAAGGTCATTAAAGGCCACGGCAAATGCAGATGCCAAATCTGATAATTGGCAAGGTGGGAGTGCTTGCATCAAATATTGCTGCTTAATACAAGGAATTTACACACGAACCTTCACATCAGGGTTTCCCAACAAATCAAAACAGTGTTTGCAGCAAAATAAGTACAATTGAATAATATATCAATTATTTCTCCTTTATGTGCGTGTATAGTGCTGGGTAGTAACTGATTACATGTAATCTGGATTATGTAATCAGATTCTGAAAATCAAAAACTTGTAATTAGATTACATTACATTTAAAATAGTTGAAATCAGATTTACTTTTTTATTGATTACATATTATTCACACAATAGACACATTTTGTCATGATTTATTGATTCTCCCTAATTCTTCTTTTTGTGAAACACACAAAGTCCCTGCAGTCCCTTCACGAACCCCATTTTGGGAAATCCTGACATAATGTAATATTCAATGTACTTCATGTTGTCAATGTATTATGTCAATATGGTAAAAGATTAATTGATTTAAATAAATGTGATTAACGTGTTAAGGCAAAAGTAATCTAAAGGTAGTCTTGCAAGTAAACTACCCAGCACTGTGTACACACACACACACACACACACACACACAAGTTCCTGTTATTGTCTATCCATTAGACTAATAATGCAGACCTACTGAAATTAAAAATATATATTTATATATATATATATATATATATATAAAAACTATGAATAAATGTGAACCTTACAGACACTGATTGACTATGTGATATTTGCATTAAAGTGCTCCATTACTACCTCTGAACTCTCTGTTAACTAATGACTAATGTTGTACACAAGCCAAACCTCCTTCAGAAAATCAGGCGTTCTAAAAGGCGGCTCACTGAGGGGCTTTTGGATGTTTTCAGACACTCTGTGTAATTACCGCCTCCCGGCACTAGCTGAGGAGAAATAAATAAATGAACGCAGTCAGACTTTAGTGCTCGGTTTATAAATATCATTCATTTGGTTGTCGCTCAGTCTGCTTTTTGCCTTTGCAAACTGGGTAATCATTGCTCTTGTTTGCTGGCTGTTATTTATTTTTTTGTCACAAGTGTGTGCGGTATAGAAAAAAAGCGGTGGTCTTTAATGTGCTGTATGTCAGACTGATCTTCAGCAGTCTTCCAATTTACACAAACCTACAAAAACAGAAAAGCCTAAACAAAGCACACACTGTTTATTGTGGTTGCGCAGGTCACTTTGAAAATATAAAATATTACCTGAAGCCATCCACAATTTTTGTCACAAATATCTTCATAGTGCTATTACACACACAGCATTGCAATAAGACATTTCTAGATTTCTAACATTTTCAGAGAAAATGAAGCTAAAACTAAAAAGAAAAAAAAAAACACTACAAATACAACCTCTCACTGATTTTTGATGCCATTTATTTCCATGCACTGTCTACAGCCCTTTCATTAAATGAATTATGCAAATAAGGTAGCTGCGTTCTGGTGAACTTTACAGCATCACTCTACTACTGTGATCCAGACTCTTGAATCAGCTCTTTAAAATTCCAAAAATGCACTTGTCTACATGGCCTGCATGTATATAAGAATTTTAATCATTATAATTAGTTGCATTTATATAGCGCTTTTCTAGACATTCAAAGCACTTTACAGCATGAGGGTGTATCTCCTCAACCACCACCAGTGTGCAGCATCCACCTGAATGATGCGACGGCAGCCATAGTGCGCCAGAACGCCCACCACACACCAGCTTACTGGTGGAGAGGAGACAGAGTGATGAAGCCAATCAGTGTATGGGGATGATTGGATGGTCAGAGGCCAATGGGGAAATTTGGCCAAGATGCCGGGATAACATCCCTACTCTTTTTCGAAGGACATCCTGGGATTTATAATGACCACAGAGAGTCAGGATCTTGGTTTAACATCTCATCTGAAGGATGGTGCTTTTTACAGTATGGTGTCCCCTTCACTATACTGGGGCGTTAGGACCCACACAAAACACAGGGTGAGCACCCCCTGCTGGCCTCACTAATACCTCTTCCAGCAGCAACCTCATTTTCCAAGGAGGTCTCCCATCCAGGTACTGAAATGGCCCTACACCTGGTTAGCTTCAGTCAGTGGGCAACCAGTCTTGGGCTGCAGGGTGATATGGCTGCTGACTGAATATATAGATAATTATAGCACCTTTCTCTATCTTTGATGAGTTAGCACTGTCAAGGTCGATAGAAATCATACACAATATATCTAGTAAAAGAAATGTTTTGCACAGGCGGTAATAGCGCAACAACAACTGCACCAGAGTGATCCTGAGTCACACAGAAAGGATGCGTGAAAAGAATAACAATTGCATAATTTCAGCGAATTTAACACCTGGTTAAACTTGATTGAGGGTGGTTAGTGAATAAAGACTCTTTTCCACCAAGGGAACCGAACGGTTCTAGTTGTGAAATCACAACATTTGGTGCTGATCCGGGCCAGTTGTCTTTGTGGTGCTATGAAATCAGAACTAGATTTGGTGACAGCATGATATTGTAGTAAACATTGGAGCGAACGTTATGAAGGATGATCACATCATCCTCCAGTCATCACTTGTCCGGGTAACAAACACGGACACAGTATCGTATGAGTAGTACTGATATATTGTATGGATTATAATGAGCTAATACATTATTAAAATATTAGAATTTATATGAGTAATACATTTCAGAATAATATTTTATATTAATATATACAGTACTATTAAGAACAATATATTGTAAAGAATGATATAACATATGCTGCAATTTAAATGTTTAGGGTCAGTACGAGTTTTTATTGTTTTTAAAACGCCTAGCTGTGAGTGTTTCTGCGGCACAGCGTTGTTGTTTTAAGATGCTTTGGGCCAGATTTATTAACAGTTTGCGCCAGTGCACACTGTCTTTTGACTTTAAAATAGTACTGTCAGGATTTACTAAAGATGCGCAGTGAAGAATTATTGCTGAAAAGGTGTGGACACAGCTATGTTTGCACTTGAACTTTTTGAATATGCATTTGTAGGAGTTTCCGTTTCATACGCAAAAATGTATGGGAGAGTATTAAAATGAATCACACAATGCAATTTAATAATGTTTGCGCTTGACTGGTATTTGGGCCATTATTTAATGCCCCCAAAAATGCATGTATTAAAGCAGGCGATAATTTGCGCTGCTCTTGGTAGATTGCACTGGTCATTATGGAGATGATCTGGCTGCGTCTGTGTCCTTTAATGAGCAATTGTCAGTAAATCACCTGCAGAATTTCCCCCACCTGGTGCTTTTATGGAATTGCTCTCTAACGCTTATTTGCCCTGTTAAGTAAATCTGGCCCTATGGCTGCTATGATGTGGAATATCCGCGGAAATGTAACTAGTATCTGATTTTGCATATAGACTATTTATGAATATAAACATTTTGACACTATGTTAAATACTTGCTCCGGTGCTTGTTTATATGATTATTTCCCATTGTTTTGCTTCCTGTTGTCGTCTGTTGCTGTTGTACAAGCAGGGTGTGATGGTTTGTCGGTGTGGAATTTGTTGATCACTGAAAACGACTAAAATGTTATATCATGCATGCCAGTCCATTAGATGGTGATGCCACTTTGTTAAGAAACTTTGTTTGGCACCTGCACACATACCTATAGACTGAACCCATAATGCACATGTGCATGATGTCACCATTTTCACAAATTCACATTTTTGTAGTTTACATGATAACTATCGTTGAAAAAAAATGCTGTTTTCATAAACAGCACAAATGCATACAAAGTTGTCTGTTTTTAGTTGAAAATCGTGTTGTGTAAACTCCCTAAGTTTGAGTATGTATGCAAACATCCTACAGGGATGAACTGAATACACAGCTTTGATTCCATCCTTCCCTCGGTGAGTCTCAATCAATGCCAGTGAACTAAAAGCAGGAGAATGAGTTGCAATGAGCTGCTGGAAACCCGCCTTAAATTCGTCCTAATTCTGTCAGCATCTACTCTCCCGCGTCACCGGCTGAGTGACATCCTCCAAAGTGGCAGCTAAAGCAGGGTGACGTCTCAGTCTGTGGTTGTCTAAAGGATGTGGAAGCGCGCGAGACGGAGGCCGCTGATTACGATTCCTCCTCGGCTTCCTTCGTGTTGACATTTCACCACAGAGCACCGTCCTTCTCCCCTCCAATTACTCCATCCCTTCCTGCTTCTGGACAGGGGGTGACCTTTCAATCTCCTCTAAATATCTTATTATATGGTGTCTCTGCTTTTTTTAGCCCTGGCAGGACCTGTTATACAATTACAAGACGTTCACACTTTGTTTGCTCTCTAATGAAGCGATCAGGAGTCGGACCGGCAGCCAGCACCTTAGGGCCTGCCACCATGTCACATTGAGGGAGTGGCTGCCAGGACTGCAGGCGAATGGCTGTTAAAGTCTGAACACTAGTGGAAGAATGGGCCACACAGAGAGGAGGGGATAATTCAGAATGAGAAAAGAATTACAGTCAAAGACTTATAGACAGCTGACCTTAAACCCCCAAAAAGGTGAAGATAAACTAAATATTATTTTAAATGTATTTTAATATTTAGTAATTTATTATATTTGCAGTATATAATATAGTATATTATTCTATAGTTATAATACATTCTCATTCATTTATATCGATAGATAGATTTAGCTTTTGAAAACTTTTTTCTCTCCAGGGTAAGGTTATAGCCTATCCTAATGTTAGTGTAATCTGTTAACAAAGTACATCATAAATCCATCTTTTTAGGCAAGTAAATGGGTGTCCGGTCATGCAAGTCTCTACAAATCGCACCCTGTATACATGTATTTATTTATGTGTGTATATATATATATATATATATATATATGAACCTGGTCCAAAAAAAACCTGTTCATTAGTAACATATTTAAACCAACAATACATTGTACGGGTCAAAATTGTGCCAAAAATCATAAGGATATTAAGTAAAGATCATGTTCCATGAAAATGTACATTTCCTACCGTAAATATTTCAAAACTTAATTTTTGATTAGCAATATGCATTGCAATTTTTTTGCATCCTCCAAAGATTCCAGATTTTCAAATAGTTGTATGTCAGGCAAATATTATCATATCCTAACAAACCATACATCAATGGAAAGCTTATTTATTTATTAAGCTTTCAGATGTATAAATCTCAATTTCTAAAAATGTACCCTTATGACTGGTTTTGTGATCCAGGACTACATATGTATATTGTCACACAAAAATTTGTTTTGACGTTTTGATTTTTAAATATAGCATTATAAATAAACATAACATGTAAGTATGTTGATATGAAACTATCACAAAATAATTGGTCTCTGATCTTGTCTAAATAAAAAAATCCATATTTTAACTTAACCCAATTAAATAACTCATTAACAATCTGCTTTGCCCATTTTGATGTTTTCTTGTAGCAATTCGGCATTATGCCACAAATACTGTTGATATATCTCAACATACCCTGAAACTAAGCATATTTAATGAACCAGATATGTTATTAATTTTTTATTTGGATGTGTGTGGGTTGTCATTCACTTCACTGCTTCTTGGAAAACAATCCGATTTCATTCCACTCACTCAATACCTAGCGAGACGGCTTTGTTTCAAGATGTCACTGCAGAACTCAAGACACCTTAGATCAGCTGGTTAAAGACATCACCTTCCACATCAGCTCAGAACACTATATATCCACAGGTGCAAGCAGCTCAAAATACTTATACCACAAAAATACTTACACAGCATGAGCTTATTAAGCACAGGTCAGACAGACGTTCGTCATTCAGGAAACCATATTCAATATTAAACAAGAGAAATGGCTCATGTCAATCATCTGCTTGAAACACTGCTGACATACTTTTGGATTTTACTTCCCAGGTGAGGGCTCGCTTTTGGTGACCTATATATGTCAATTCCATATCCTGTTCCATTGGAGCATGTCCAATTGGTAAAAACCATTTCATACAAGGAACCTTCCAGCAGGAATCCAAGGGATGCATGGATCAATTGACCCTGGTATCCTATTGGCTTTCAGAAAATGTCAGCATGAAGGATTCATTTGTAAGGTTAGCACTGTTACAAAAAAAGCACTGTTAATTTTTCTCCATCAACGTAACACAATACAGAACACAGACACTTAAAATATCAATAAAAAGAAAGCGTATCAGTGTAATCAATCACAAGTAAACTAATATAGTTTATTGATGGCATGACAAAACCACTGTATGAACTTGCTGATCGAAGATGTTTTAAAAAGCAAAGCAAAAAAAAAGGCAAAAAATATATTGAATATTTTATTCAAAAGTCTGAATATTTTATTTTATTGATTTTATTTCATTTTAAACACACTTTTTTCATCAAGTCACTCTTTGTGTGTGTGTGTGTTTTCCAGTAAAAAGGGACTTCTAAGATATTTCTAAAGGCATAAACATAACTGATGATTATAAATAGTTTTGTCAAAAGTCAGATAAAATAGTTTTAAAGATATTTTAAAAGACTTGAAATAACTGCTGACTGTGAATATTTTATTCAAAAGTCAGATTGTTTTTTAATATTTTTATTTGAATAAATTGATGAATATTATTCACTGAATATTTTGAATCTATTTTTTATTCATTTTATGCCATAAATTAAATGTTCAGTAAAATTGAAGTCTATAAGCTTGTATTTATCAAGGACACATTCAACCAGGGGCGTAGCCATCATTTCAGAAGTGAGGGGGACATCAATGTTATAAATGTAATATATAACTGTAACACACACACACACACACACACACACACACGTTTAACGTTACAATATAATATTTCTGTAATATATATAACCTACCAATCAAAAGTTTTTGAACAGCAATATTTTTAAATAAGTCTCTTCTGTTCACCAAGCCTACATTTATTTGATACAAAATATTTGATATTACTGTAATAAATGCTATGTCAATTAGCACTGCATTGTTCATACACTTTATTTATTATCTGGAGATGACTTGAAAAACAAAAATAAACCATATATTGTCGCAATCGCATGTTTACTGTCTTCATGTTTCCAAACGTTTCTCTTTTTTTTGTGGAAACAACTGTTTTCATACAGCCATAGCTGGACTATCCTGTCTCTTTGAATTAAAATCTATATTTATTCACACCGGCTCTTGAAAACTTCTATGCGAACACACTTGCCCGAAAAAGTGCGGGGGACGAATTTACGTTATATTAAAAGTGGGGGGAACACATCCCCCGTGATCTACACCCCTGCATTCAACTGATCAAAGGTGACAAAGACATTTATGATTTCACAAAATTATATATTTTTAAAATGCTGTTCTTTTAAAATATAAAATAAGAATCCTTAAAAACATATAATGGTTACCAAAAATATGAAACATTAGAATTGTGTATAGTTATAGTTTATAGACTTCTATTACTTTAATACTAACCAAACAATATTTTCTATCCCCTAACCCAAAACCTAAACCCTAAAGTACTTAAAGTGCACCTTTAACAAGAAAGAGCTTTTTTTAAAGTTCAGCCCAACAAAACAATTACCCCTGTAAGGAAATACAGCCCATTTTATGTGCAGGGCACGACAGAAAAGTCTATGTAAAATGTAAGGTTGGCTGAGCAGATGTTTGCAGAGAAAGGTGAGAGTAGAGTCCAAGGCTGCGAGGCAAAACAGCAGACATGAAAGTGCTGCATCTATTTAATTTAATGTTCATTGCTGGAGGGTCTGATGTACGGTACAGAGGGATGAAGTGAATCCTGAATGAACAAAGGAAGTAGGAAAGAGCAATCCCTTAAGAGTCGCAGGGACTGGCCCGATGTGTCCTTGGACAGGGCTCAGGACAGGTAACACATTACAAGCCATTTAATTAGACCTCGGCTGATGGATGTGACTGTTCACAGGAAATCAAAGTATGAGACATAGACCCAGCCACTTGAATATGCTGTTCTACAACACAAGACACATGCAATGACGTGTATGTGGAAGAAGTCTGAGAGGGATCGGATGACTGTCTGCGACTCTCACATTCCCTGTTACTAAAAGCTATTTTGCGAATAAAGGCGCTCGGAAGTTGTTGAAAAAGTGCGAGATGTCACACAAGCAGCAGGCGTAATTTGTGCTAATAATATTCCTAAATAATCTACGCTAATTACTGAGGTCAACCAAAATTATTCTCGCCATATGTCTGCTGTCTGGAAAATCTCCCTCTGAGAAAAAAAAATATACAAAAAGCATGGCAAATGTGTGTGTGTGTTGTAGGGGACAAGGTAAAAAGATGACTGACTGCCTTTGTCACACTATTTGAGGAAGCGAATGAGTCATACATTAGTGAAGCTGCTCCAGCTCTGTGGCTGCCCAACGGATTTTGTGTTGATCGGGTAAAATGACTTTTGAAGGATTGTTTTTCTCTTCACACCTGCAGCCTGTTCCATTGTCTTTCATGCGGACGAGGATGAACAGGTGTGCTACTGCTGCTTTTGGTATAAAAGAAGCTTAGTTAATTCAAATCGTCGGTCGATGCACCAAAAAAGCCCCAACACTTCCATGAAAACTCTACTATGGAAATCCAATCCAATGACGAGAAATGAAGAACGTGAATGATATGGAAATGCCTAGTTTTTCTCAGTTTAAATGTTTATTGATTTACGGCTATGTAGGTGTATTGAGTATTACCAGACAGACTAAATCACATTGGAATCACCTAATCCCACACTAAAGTGCTCTAAATCCCTTCACCGTTAAATGCTGGCCTCCTCTTTCTTTTCTTCCAGATGTTTGTAGTTTAAAAGAATAATGAGATTAAGTATGTTTGTTATCTCTTTCTGCTAGTGTGTGAATGTAGAACATCCTTCACTATGTTTGAGCTAATACTTGTACAGGGACAAGTGTACAATGCTCTTCAAAATCTGCATTATGTCGATACAAGATCATTTCAAGTCATTATCACTTTTACTAAGGAGATGGAGAGTTTTATGGTGCTGCAGGTATGCGTGTGATAATAATTGTCTGAAGTGTTAATTGAGTTAGCGGTGCAGAAGTTGTTTTGTACTCACAGATCTGCTGCATCGACAAACTCCACGGCTTCATAGTTCATGCATAATAAATTGTGCAAATGTTTACATATGCTGCTTGTATACTGGTCACTTTGAATTCTGGTACTGATAAATAAGCAAAGTAAATATTTAAAGCCTTATTCACACCATTCTTCGTACAATATTCTTACAAAACTGAAAACATGCAGCTGGAGAAATGACATCTGTACATAATCAGCGTTATTTCCAATCAGGGTCCAAAATGAACTTGCTGTACCAGCCAATGTAGGGTAAACTGTGAAAATGTACCTGCAATAAATAGTTAATGATTTAAAGGGATAGTTCACCCAGAAAAATACATTTCTGTCAATAATTATTCACCCTCATGTTGTCCCAAACCTGTAAGACAAAAATATATTTTTGATGAAATCCGAGAGCTTTCTGACCCTGCATAGACAGCAATGCAACTGACATGTTCAAGGGCCAGAAAGGTACGATAATACTTTTTGTGTGCAAATAATAATAATAATGACTTTTTTCAACAGTTTCTCCTCTTCTGTGTTTGTCTTCGATGTGCTTTCACCACGCTAGATTTGTGTTCTGAAGATGAACGAAGGTCTTATGGATTTGGGACAACATTTTTCTGAGTAATTAATGAACCCTTCAATGGTGTATTCTGCATTTATATTACCATTTTAAATGATATATTAATAATATAAGTGATATATTAATATAATATAGTATAATCACCATGTCGCAGTTCCTAATGACGTTACAATTTTATTTACCTTCCATTGGCATTTGGCGAATGCTAATTTTGAACCCTGTTCCCAATATATAGACATCCCACCCAAGGGAAATATGAGACAGAGTTCATTTTCCTAATTTACAGTTGAATCAATATATACAAGACAAATAATATACTCCATATATTCCAGAACGTATAAGCACAAATGCATAATCGAATCAAAGGCAGACATGATCTATGTGTGTAATTTCATTTTTCCATATATCATTTCTAAAACTCCATAATAGAAACTTTGCAAATTAATTGAACTATATTAAACAGCTTATTTAAATCTCTCCAGGTTTTGAATGATGTTGTTTCAAACACTCCAACATGGTTATCTGCTCTTTTTTTAATGTTTAGAGAAGCTAACCCTATTTATCTTCATTTAGCTCATTAGGCCAGTCTCCAGAGCATTATTGTCAAAAATATGGGGACGTTAAAGTAAACACAATCTGCCTTGTGCACAAGGCCACTTTCTGTTTGCAAGCAAAGCACAGTCGGATGTTTTATTGTACAGCATCGCAGACATTAAAAACCCACGGTTCCACCTCCGAGCTTTGGTGTAATTAAACATTTTAGATGCAAACCAAATTGCATATCTTCCAGCCTCCAGTTCAGGGGGTCACTTGAACCATTACCAGCTCCTTATGAACATTATCTTGTGGTCCTCACTAATTAGAGTGTTCTGCCTTATCTGCACATTAAAAAGACTGCATTGCGGCGCACCACTCGTTTAATACTTCAAACACTCAGCTCTGAGATTATCAAAGGAGAAGCCTTGAACGGCTGATTAATGTGGCCAAACAAGCCTCTTTAATAAAGCTGTTTAATCCCTACTAAAGAGCAAAACGGTACTCACGGTCACTGCAGAGGGGACCTCCGTATGTCGTCATGGTGCAGTCGCAGGTAAACCCCTCCCACTGCTGCAGACACACTCCCTGATTGGAGCACGAGTCCTCCGTGCAGGTTGTGCCAGGGCCAGCTGAAACAAGTTATAATTAATTAAAATCACATAGACATTCATCATGTCTACATCTCACAACGGTCACTAACATCAGCTGTGAGCATGGGGACAGAAACATGACAATGGGCGAACAATTTGGCAGCCAACTTTGTCAACAGAAATCCATAGAATTAATTGATTATAACTATGTATGTTGTTATTTCTAATGTATAGATAAAACACTGACAATTTAAAAACAACGATGAATGTAATATTTAGCAAATCATGAAATGAATATTTACTTTTGATGCTTTTCATTGCAATGTTGTGATGCCTTGTGAGCTTTGTAGTATTTAAATCAATTAAAGTGTGTAGTGTTTTCATTTTAATTCATTGAGACTAATTAAATTAATTATAAATTATAATATTTATATTATAAAACTTGTTTCTTACAATTTTAATGTGATCAACTAAACAATAATACAGGTTTTAAATCTTTTGTACAAGAGGAATAATATGTTTACTTTTTTTGGTAAAAATGTTTCTAATATTTATGATTGTAGTGTTAATTTAGTCAGCCATTTTTTGTTATTCTTTGTCTTAGTCTTTTAAATTAATCTTAGTCCTGTCTCAAATTTATGTTTAGTTATTATCATATTTAGTCAAAATAAAATGTAATCAAGTTTTAGTTGACAAAAAATCTGAGCATTTTAGTCTAGATTTAGTCAATGAAATCTTAGTCACATTTTCATCATGCTGATTTTTGCTCAAAATTATAATCTTAATGGCTATTGGCATTTGAGAAATTTACACTTTCACAAAATTGCACTTTCACCAATAATCACAACTCAATAGAATGTTGACTCGTACACATGGTTGGATTATTTGACCTCATCTAATGTACTACTGATACAGTATATTATAGTCTACTTATTATATAAATTCATATCAAAGACTTAAGCACTCTCTCTGTCTACATTATAAAAAATGGTAAAACAAACAAAAAATAGGATAACAGTGAAATTCCTAACGGTAATTCCAATTATTCCAAATTGCTTCTCTATTAAAACAACAGCGGTTGAGTAAGTGCATTTATTCAGCAGCCACAGTCGCAAACAGAACATAGACTGGCTGAATGACACTTTCATTTAAGCCGAACATCTCACATGGAGATCGCTAAACTCCAACTTACTTGTTTGTCATGTTTTAAGATGATCGTTGGCATTTCCGTAATGAAGAGTGAGCGTGTGTGCGTAGTTGCCAGATTGCAAAAATTAAGCAAAACACTGGGCAGACAATGTACCCTTTACGTGGATAAGCTCTTATTTAGGGGATTTGAACTCTTGATATATTAATAATATGAGAAATTGTTATTACAAAAAAACTATAATAGTAATAATACAATGTAAAAACAACAATACTTTTTATAATAAAATAAAATTAGACTGACAGGAAAGTCCAAAAGTGTGTAGTCCTGTGCAGTCTTTAATTGTATGTGGAAGTGGTGTATTTTGAGTTTAGGGTCATATGTTGTTATGATTGCCTCCGAATGGCTCGGAGCAGCAGTACACTAACCTTCACAGCCTCGCTCCACTTGACCCACACGGTGTAGAGCATCTGCGATCAGGTCTGGAAGCCTACCATTCAGGTCAACTGAGGCCAGGCAGCCCTGATAGCCATCCCGCGAGGCTATGAGCTTGGGCAGACTGGTGTACATGCTCTTCCCAACACCTCCAATGTACAGCTCTCCTACACAACACACACAGAGAAAATGTACACGGTTACCAACACATATCACCATAACGTTCATTCAGCGGATTTCTTCTTTAAAGTCCATCTGGGGTTGTATATCTGTCTTTACAATAAGGCAGAAGTCACTGATGATGGAGTTGTATTTATATTATGTTATTCATGTTAATTGGAGCTTTATAAGGTGTGATCCTTTGGTACTCTATGATGAGCTGAATATGTGTGGTTCTCTTTTCAACCAATTCCCCTGCTGATGAAGGCTAATTCCAATGAACCTTTGATGTGCAGAACAAAAAGAAAAACAGGCTTGTCATAAAACGGCATATAATTATGCAACATCAAAGTCGCCCTTGAGCAACTTTAAGGAAGAGAACATGAGGATAAGCATATGTGAAGATGAAGGAGACGGGAACCCCAGTACGATATATAGACATGTTTCTTGCTATAGACTCCGTTACGATGCTCATCGGTGGTGTTTGAGAGAGGGATTGTGGTCGGACAGAGATTTAGGAACGGAAAAGAGAGGTGGAGAATTGAAATGACTTGGCTCTTGAACACAGTACAACATGTCCCTGCGTCTGGCTCTTAAAAGCAGACTGACAAAACAAAATTCCTATCTAAATTCCTGGATTGAATATAAAATAATGAGCTTATAGTGTAAATTCTATGCAGTTTGAAATGATCTCAGTGGGGTATGATCTAAAGAACACAGAATGAAAAAAACATGTAGATGTACAATTTATATTTATTATTTTATTAAATAGTATTTATATAATAGTATTTCATAGGAAAACAATTAAATGCTTATAAAACTGGGCAACAACACTTAGTAATAGCATATAATAATAATACTAATAATAAAAATAACAATAATGTTATATTACTATATGCTCATTTCTATATTGCCCAGTCATTTTTAAAATAATTAAATGATATAACAATGTAATGTTTTTTATATAAAAAAAACTATAATAATATGCTTTTAATATATGCTATTTTCTATATTGCCCAATCATTATTAAAATAACTAAATAATATAATAACTGAATTTTTAATTTACAACTATGCATTAGTAGTGGTAGTAGTAGTAGTAGTAGTACTAATATTACTATGTTTATCATATGACGAAGTAATTAGGGTGATGACTGCTAATAAAAATCAACTCAGGACAAACAATACTGTCCTCATACATAAAATATTATACTCCATTGCTGTATGATTAGAAGAAATGACACAACTGCTTGTGCCAATATAAACAGACATTGCAGAAAGCATCAAAGATATTTGGGGACCTTCAGATAAACATTCAGCAGGCAGACCATGTTAAGAGGGTATTGTTTGCCAGTGAAATGCAATTTCCAACTGAGCTCTGCTGGCAAGACAGGTAATTACACGTTAAAACTGACAAGCAAGAACACATATGGCAATTTTCGTCCTACGGTTGAAGAGAGAGCTATCTTACTGATTGTTTGCTGAAATATGCTATTTTTACACTCCAACTGAATAAGCCGCATTAGACCACCATTAAAAGCACCATTCATCTAAACCTCTGCACTCTTTAATTTTACCTCACTACAGATAAGTTGCATTCTTTCGTTCTAACTTTTCCTTTACATTAAGAGCCCCTCAACCTGACTCACTTCAACTAACTACCTGTAATTGCCCTCGGTGCCTCTTCAATGGAATCCTGACTGGCTATATCTCTGCCCCTTAGGATACAGATTACATAATAATAGCCATTATTCAATTCAATACAACAGGTGTCACTGGCTGAATCTTAATCGAGCTTCTAAAAGCACTGAACGTCAAAGTGAATTCAGCACCACAAAAACATGTTCCTCGATTCATTTTTCATAAAATGTCTATTAATATTATTCTTCCAGTGAGTCCAGGCATCAACTCCTAATCAAGATATCAAGAGGACTAATCTACAATTGACGCGCTGCATGTGGTGCATTTCATGTAGAGCGTACAAAATAAGGCCAGAAACTCAGAAAAGAATAACTTTTTCTTCTTCTTGAAACAAATGGTCTGTGAATGAAGGTACTTAACCTTCAGAAAATGTTCATAGTCAACCTCTAGAGGTCAAACTAAATAATATATGAGGTGTTTCAATCTATTCATTCATATTTTATTCATTTTATATGAGGTTTGTGATTTTTGCAGCCTTGCTACCAAAATTTAGGTTGATATGAATGAGAATACTAACAGATAGAAACCTACAGACAACAGACTTCCTTGAATAAATAATAATAACAATAATAGTAATAGTAGTAATAATAATAATTATAAATAAATAAATAAAAGAAAATGTCTGATTGGTAATAAATAAAGTATTGGTAACAAATTATATTTATATATAAATAAATTAGGTACACCTGTTCAATTGCTAATCAGCCAATCACATGGCAGCAACTCAATGCATTTAGGCATCTAGATGTGGTGAAGACGACTTTCTGAAGTTCAAACCGAGCATCAGAATGGGGAAGAAAGGGGATTTAAGTGACTTTGAACGTGGAATGGTTGTTGGTGCCAGACGGGATCTGCGTATTTCAAAAACTGCTGATCTACTGGGATTTTCACGCACAACCATCTCTAGGGTTTACAGAGAATGGTCAGAAAAAGAGAAAATATCAAGTGAGCAGTAGTTGTGTGGATGAAAATGCCTTGTTGATGTCAGAGGTCAGAGGAGAATGGGCAGACTGGTTGGAAATGATAGAAAGGCAACAGTAATTCAAATAACCACTCGTTACAACCAAGGTATGCAGAATACCATCTCTGAACCACAACACATCGAACCCTGAAGCAGATGGGCTACAGCAGCAGAAGACAACACTGGGTGCCGCTCCTGTCAGATAATAACAGGAAACGGAGGCTACAATTTGTACCGGCTCACCAAAATTGGACAATAGAAGATTGGAAAAACGTTGCCTGGTCTGATGAGTCTCTATTTCTGCTGCGACATTCAGATGGTTGGGTCAGAATTTGGTGTAAAGAACATGAAAGCATGGATCCATCCTGCTTTGTCTCAACGGTTCTGGCTGGTGGTGGTGGTGTAATGGTGTGGGGGATATTTTCGTGGCACAATTTGGGCCTATTAGTACCAATTGAGTATCGTTTAAACGCCACAGCCTACCTGAGTATTGTTGCTGACCATGTCCATCCTTTTATGACTACAGTATACCATCATCTGATGGGTACTTCCAGCAGGATAATGTCACAAAGCTCAAATCATTTCAGACTGGTTTCTTGAACATGACAATGAGTTCACTTTACTCAAATGGCCTCCACAGTCACCAGATCTCAATCCAATAGAGCACCTTTGGCATGTGGTGGAACGGGAGATTCGCATCATGGATGTGCAGCCGACAAATCTGCAGCAATTGTGTGATGCTATCATGTTAATATGGACCAAAATCTCTGAGGAATATTTCCCAAATTACAAGCAAGGTGTACCTAATAAGTGACCAGTGAATTCACTGGTCACTTTATTAGGTACACCTTGCTTGTACGGGTTGGACCCCTTTGCCTTCAGAACTGCATTAATTCTTTGTGGCATAGATTCAACAAGGTGTTGGAAATATTCCTCAGATATTTTGGTCCATATTTGAAAAACAGGAAAATGCTACACAGAAATACATTCATACAAGCTACATACATGCGACAATCTATTAGAAAGAAAAAGACAATAGTAATTTTTTTATCAATAATATTATTTTTCTTTTGTCACTTTTTTCCCCAAAGTAGAGCACAGAGAGGAAACGTTCAACGGGTGGAAAAAAAAACACAGGCTGGATCTGAACTCACATGAGCACCAAGGCTCAATGTCTGGGCTAACCACAAAAATAACAAATAAATAAATTAAATACAAATAATAACAACAAAAAACAACTTGTCTTACATTTACAAAGGTTGTGTCTATGCCAGCTCCTCACAATAAATCCCAGCTCACAGTTCAGAATCCGGCACTTCACTCAGAGAAGAAAAGCTCAGTCTGCTTCACACAGAATAGCCCATGCATGGTTATTAGCTCTGTATGTCTCACTGTTATGCAAAGACTATTAAGCAGACTTCAATCACAATATTCAATTATATACACCCAATAGTTTTTTCATTAGTCATTCAATGGATGGCTGGGCAGCGGGAGAGCGGAGCTTCTTTTGTGGGCGAGAGTGAGGAAAATCAATTGCTTTCATATGAAGGAACTGCAGGGAGATTGTAAAAATGACATCTCCAGTCATGCGTCTCTGTTGAGTAATGACAAAGCAATATCCCTGCTGGATAAAAATGGAAGACGGGGGGAAAGCAAAAAAGAAACACCTTTGGCTGTGCTCCATAACCGGCGGACAGACCGGATTAAAGCTCCTATAAAAGTATCCCATCAAGCCATCTGCATCTCCACGTGTTGGGGATCTAGGGAAAGGTGTCACTGTAGTATCACTAGCAGTTGAGCATAAGCGGTGTGTTAAGGGACGGATCACCATCACCTCAAATATTCAGCTTTGGCATGTAAATTCTGCACCATTTTTGCTACAGACACAATACCTAAGCAAGACATATTTAGGAACCCAAGTATAATTGAGACTAAGGGAGAAACCATTTAAAACACAATGGTTACCATGTAGAACACATAGCAAGCTAATAAAATGCTCTGACAACCCCCCTTAAAAACCTACTTAAATGTTCAAATTGACTTGATTAATGTTGTATTTATTAATCCTTGACCTCCACATTATCTTTACTAATAGTAATGGCTGTGTATTTGTGTCAGCTTCAGTTATAATTTTAAATGACAGGACTAAATGACTAAAAAATATATATATCTAAAACCTAATAAATAAACTACTGAAGAATAGGTTTCACATTTCTTAAATAGGTTAAACAACTTGTTGAAGGACACACTAGTTTAGGGTCAAATGTTGGTTTGTAGTTACTCATAATAGTGAATTTGTAACAATTTCAGATATATTTTTAGGGACCAATTGCCTGCACAAAATATTTATCCAAGTAGTGAAGTGAAGTGAAAGTGACATACAGCTAAGTATAGTGACCCATACTCGGAATTCGTGCTCTTCATTTACCCATCCAAGCGCACAAACAACAGTGAACACACACACTGTGAACACACACCAGGAGCAGTGGGTAGACATTTATGCTGTGGTGCCCGGGGAGCAGTTGGGGTCTTGCTCAAGGGCACCTCGTCATGGTATTGAAGGTGGAGAGAACACTGTACATTCACTGCCCCCACCGACAATCCCTGACTCGAACAACCTTTCGATTATGAGTCCGAATCTCTATCATTAGGCTACGACTTCCCTTAAAGTATGCACAATTCCCTTAAAGTATGCACACTTTTGAACTATATGCCCTAATGGACGCTGTTCAGTGCAGCTATGTGAACTTAAATAAACCGCAGCTGATCTGACTGAACATGAACACGTGTTGTTTTTCTATTCAAAATAGCTTGAATTATGGATTGATTATTTTGCACTTATGACTTAAATTAAGAAATTATAGTCACTGCAAACAAGTTTTATAATAAACACTGGTCAAATATCGAAGCTGGAGTTTTTAATTATTATTCTAATTTAATTCTAATGATTCAACAAAAATGTGAGGCTGATCTTTGCGTGTTAAGAGGTTAAAAATAAATAAATATAATAATAAATAAATAAATAAACTAATACATGGATGATAGATGGACAGATGACAGACAGACAGACAGACAGACAGATAGATAGATAGATAGATAGATAGATAGATATTGTGAGTATCTGCTGCATTCTAAAAAAAATAATTAAATAAAAAAAATATATAATTATTAAAAAAGTATTTAAAAAGTTTGAGCTGGGTATAGACATAGATGATGAGATTTTCTAAAGAAAATGTAAGAAATTATGCTAGATGATGATGCTTTTGTATTTGCCAGAATGTTGTGGTTGCTACAGTGATTTGTGTAATGCTATTAACTGCTTTCTGGTTGCTTGCTTAGCCACCTAAATATTCTCTATGATATCCTGGTCTTTAGATACGGCTTGGATCGCTCCTTCAAATGTAAGTCAATGCAAGTTTTATCCTCTACCAATGTGAAGACTGTGTATCTAATTGCTTAGAAAAGTAATAGCACAGTTCGCCTTAACATGCCGCATGATCAGAGGCATCATTTGTTCAGCGTTTACTAATAATGCTACGTTCTCACCATGACATTAAAAAGTGTGTTTGTGTTAAGGAGAACTTTGCCTTGACTGAATTGGCCACCAACAGTTCATTAATTAACTCATTGACATTCACATTTTATAGCAACACCTGGATTTTCCTCACGCCAAGGGGAACAGGAAAGCAATTTGGCTTCAAGTCAATAAAACAAATTTTCAGAAAACATTTAAAGGGGCTGGATAGCAGTTCCTTGAGGACGGAAAAAAATAAATTATCAGACAGCGTGGAAATTGGCTTGTCACGAGTGCTCTCCACATATGCTCATTTCAACACACATAACAGGTCAAGCATCACTTTCCACTGGCTCCCTCACGGAAAACAACACCACATCTCAGCACCTTCCCGTCTGAGGATGTTCATTTTACACTTCACAGAAGAGCACTGGACCCTGGGGATTGTTACGCCACTCTCCATTCTCTCCGGCATAATTGCTTGAACAATTATAACTGACACGTACTGCGAAGTTGCTCTTTTGATGTTTAAAGGACTTGTTCTGGGGCAGCCAAATAAAAAAAAAGACCTTGGAGCCTGACAGGAGTTTGCACTTTATAGGCTTATTTGATTTGGCCTTTATTACTCTTGTACTTAAAGCAACATGTTGACGTACAATTAGATTTTTTGTTCTGGAGACTTTGTAAGCTTTAAAACCTTTCCTTTCTCAGTCTTTATCTAAGCATCATGGTTAGCGAACCATGAGCACTTTGTCAAAAAAAGAGTTCATAGTGAAGAAATGTACTCGTGTACTTATGTATATACATATGGGAGTGTGTGTGTGTGTTACACACACACACACACACACACACACACACACAATCCCAGCTACTAGTTGCATTAGGCACACCTCTTCAACTGCTTGTTAACACAACTATCCAATCAGCCAATCACATGGCATCAACTCAATGCATTTAGGCATGTATACGTTGTTGAGACAATGTGCTGAAGTTCAAACCGAGTATCAGAATGAGGAAGAAAAATGATTAAGTCACTTTGAACATGGTTGTTGGTGCCAGACAGGCTGGTCTGAGTATTTCCGAAACTGCTGATCAACTGAGATTTTCACACACAAGCATCTCTATAATTTATAGGGAATGATCCGAAATAGAGAAGATTTTCACAGAGCAGCAGTTCATTTTCTGTGAAAATGCTTTGTTGATGCCAGAGGTCAGAGGAAAATGGCCAGACTGGTTTGAGCTGATAGAAAGGCATCTAAACACCCGTTACAACCAATTTATGCAGAAGAGCAACTGAACACACAACACGTTGAACCTTGAAGCCGATGGACAACAACAACACAAGACCACAGGTCAGCTACCTGTAAGAACAGAAAAATTAAGCTACAGTTCACACTAGCTCACCAAAATTGGACAGTAGAAGATTGGAAAAAAGTTGTCTGGTCTGATGAGTCTTTCTGCTGCGACATTTAAAAGGTAGTGGCAGAATTTGGCGTATAGCATGGATCCATCCTGCTTTGTATTAATGGTTCAGGCTGGTGATGGAATAATGGTGTTGGGGATATATTCTTGGAACACTTTGGGCTTTTTAGTACCTGAGAATTGTTCCTATCATGACCACTGTGTACCCATATTGTCATGGCTACTTCCAGATGGATAACGCGCCATGTAACAAAGTTTAAATCATCTCCAACTCGTTTCCTGCACACCTGCGTTATTATATTTTCTAATAATTAAACTGCCCGTTGTCAATTATTCTGGTAGGTAACACTTTATTTTAGCGTCTCTAAACTAGTTACTTATTAGCATGCATATTACTAGAATATTAGCCATTTATAGTTCATCTAGACAGTCTTGAGAGTCTTGCCAACTATTGTTTTCCTTCTGCTGACACAACACAGTCATAAATCCAACAGTAAAATGTAAAAAAACATCACTTTAGGAATCGTTCTAATCTACCACATACTAAACAATCAGCATTTTCAGAAAGGCAGCGGACACTGTACAATCCTTGACCCATTCTCCTTACATCCACTTCTGTGGTTAGATTATGTGGTCTTGACAA
Organism: Gymnocypris eckloni scoliostomus; assembly: GCA_027564155.1. NCBI lineage: Eukaryota > Metazoa > Chordata > Actinopteri > Cypriniformes > Cyprinidae > Gymnocypris > Gymnocypris eckloni. The sequence goes on from CM050433.1 coordinate 14,997,828, forward strand.
ACAAAGTGGTTTCTGTTTTCTTTTTGTGAACTTGTCTCAGCTTTCTTCTTGTGAACTTGCCTCAGCTTTCTACTAGTGTCGACTAAAATACAAAACTAAGAACAGACTGCCAAGATTTCTACTAAGATGCCAGTGAAAACTCAGAATAGAGAAAAGCATAATATATTGCTATGGCAATAGCTGCTGATGTCTTTTCAATCAAAATATTTCATTCCAACACACACGAAAATAACTAATATACATGAGATTCATGTTTCTACATTTCATGTGAAGTAAAAGTTAATTGTTGTGCCCAGAGTCAAGCAACACCTGCTTAAGATAGCAAAAGCAGGTTTGGAAGCACTAAAAATTATGCAAAAGTCAGTGGCGTGTTGTTGTTGTTTTTTTCTCTTTCCCCGTAGGCGCTGCTCTTTGTTCTTCTAATTACAGCCGAAACAGCGAAAAACGATAGCAACGGTGAGAAGTACTGGAAGGTAGATTTCAGAAGCAACATGATTTAAGCAAGGAGCTGGAAGCTGTGTAAATACCCATCAGGAAAGATACACATTAAAGTTGAATGCAAGAGTATGAAATCAAAACCAAGACGAGTGTAAAACAGCAAATATGTATATAAGCATCCCTACGAATGAGATAACAGTTGATAACAGTCATAAAACTTCAGCCTAAACAACCATAGAGGTTGTAATGATGGAAGAAAGATCTAATACACTGAAAATCAGAAGTGTGGCTCTTAATGGCTGTTAAAATAAATAGAAAATGTTGCTATCATTCAATTCATGTCGTTTCAAACCTGTATTCTTTTTAAGAATCTTGGTAGCCAAATCCCTTTGATTACCATTGGCTTACATTGTGTAGACAAAAAAGCGAAACGCTGTGTGTTTGTAGCAAACACATCCATCATTAAAAAATGTTTAATTTCAAACGGTCCTCTATCCATAAAATTTCTTTCTCCAGTGAAATGGTTGTCTCGTCTAAATCAGGAGAGAACAAGAGTATGTACAGATCAAGCACCGTAGATTTTTATATGATAGGACAAAAAGATTTTAACTTTTTCACTGGAGGAAGTGTTATTAAGGACTGAAGATATGTGAATTACTTGTGGAGTATTGTAATGTTTTTATCAGCTGTTTGAAAGCTCATTCTGACGGCACCCATTCACTATAAAGGATCCATTGGTGAGCAAGTGATGTAATGCTAAATTTCTCCAAATTTGTTTTAATTATTAAACTTATCTACATCTCAGAAGGTCTCAGGGAGAATACATTTTCAGAAAATTCTTATTTTTGTGTGAACTATTCTTTGAAGACGTACAATTACATATATGCAATATCACTCAGCTCATGAAACCAAGTCAAAACAATCAAGGCATCTCAAATACGAATATGCATTGACTCTAAGATGTATGGTAAAGTATTCTGAAAAGTGTGGATGAAAGGAAGTACCTTTGAGGTCCAGGTTGCGGGCTCCATTGGAGTGTTGCGTGACCGTGCGGGTGTCGATCTTGAGCGTGTGCACGTTGCTGTCATCGCGGGACACCATCACGTTGTGCCACTGGTTGTCATTGAGCGGCTTGTCGGAGTTGCCCTTCATGAGCGACGGCCCATTGCCCAAGTCAAAAACATAATGGATGTACCTGCAATACATCAGTTCCCCTGTCAATCAAACAGCCCAATGGAATCAGGCAACCCTCTTTAGGATGACAATACAGCCTTTTTGCTTCCGAATCAATATCTGTAATAAGGCTTGAAATACTGGCACAGACAGACTTCCGTCCTGTCAGATGCTCAGTGTGCAGCCACAGTTAACAGCTTACAATCATCAGCAAAGCATCCCTTTAACTTCAATGCACTGTGGCTCCATATATGTTAAAACCAGTCATAGCTAGCAAAGGCATATTTGTAGCAATAGCCAACAATACATTGTATAGGTCGAATTATTGATTTTTCTTTTTTGCCAAAAATCATTAGGATATTAAGACCATGTTCCATGAAGATATTTTGTAAATTTCCAACCGTACATATATCAAAACTTAATTTTTGATTAGTAAAATGCAATGCTAAGAACTTCATTTGGACAGCTTTCAAGACGAATTTCTCAATATTTAGATATTTTTTTTTGCAACCTCAGATTCCAGATTTTCAAATAGTTCAATCTCAGCCAAACATTGTCCTATATTACATATTATATAGGCAATTATTTTGATGCTTTGAAATCATTTGCACATATTTCAATTCACATATTTATCTGGTATAATTTGAAGATTTATACACATGTTTGTAAGTGATAAATGCGCTTTGGCTGATAACTAATATGCCAATATTAGTCATGCATAAGATACGCTACAAAAGCAGTTAGCAGCTAGTATTTGATAAAAAAAATGTATTTACTGTTTTTGTAGTACTAAAAATTTAAAAACATATACCTACAAATCACTGAAGTTTCCTTATTAAATTAACACTAGTTGCACTAAAACACTAATAACTGTTATTCATTTTCACACTAATTGTGATTACAAGTATCAATTAATAAAGACGTATTTTCATCTCATTAATTTCATTTCACTTTATTTATAGAGCACTTTACAACTGCACCTGCAGACCAAAGTGCTGTACAATCAAGAAACACTCATTAAAATCCAAAATTTAAACAACACACATTCAACTAAAACAGCAAAAACTAGCCCACACTCTCAAAGGCTAAGGACAAGAGGTAGTTTTTGACTTCAACTTTAAAAACATTCAAAGTTGAAACCTCTCTGAGTATCTGAGGATCTTTTGCACATTTTCTTGCACAACATTTTTTCACCATAGTGCATGATTTGTAAACTAACATTCTGACAATTGCATCACATAACCAGTTCCATATGATTAGCTCTTCTGATTAGTAAAATTGCTCAGGAGCTCACATGGTACAGCTTTGCACTTGTGATGCGCAGTGCTCGTGTAACACAAGTCAAGATAAAAAGGCTTGAAGCAAGCTAAAAAATTATGGTTGCTTCAGCAATGTATTTGTATCTCGTGTTTGCTTGTGTTAACACTATATGTTAGGGTTACGGTAGGGTTTATTGTAGGTGGTGGTGTATTTTCAAATGCAATAGAATATTAACCTGATACAAACTGCCATGATAGTGATACGTATAAACACCAACATAATAAAACTTTGCCAGATTCATGTTCATCTATTTAAATCTAAACACCATTGGACATTTCGTGTTGAAAGTGTCGCAAAATGTAAAGCATAGCACCATTTTGCAGAAATGTCGCCACAGGCAAGTGTTTCCAATGAGCCCAGGTTGGATAATTTCCAAATCTTTCAAGAAAGACTTACCGTGAGCTTCGGGTTACTTAGCAGTGAAATATGCCTTATGAGAAATCATATTTCCTCATAGAATGGGGAATTTCAATAGAGCTCAAAAGTAACTGCAGTCGTAGTTCAATCCCTCATAAGACATTGAATACACTGTCTTGTACATTTGTTCTGCTTTTCAAATACTTTTTTGCTTTCAATTGAATTTGATAATACTGTGATTCATCTCCGAGCTGTTTGTGTGGCTTATAACTATTTATTGTAGAATTGTCTGAAATGCCTAAATGTGAAAAATACTTCCAGAACTAAGACACTCTTGCAATGTATTCAAACCAATGCCAAAACAAGCAGTGTTTGATACCAACAATGCCATGCACTGTATATAAAAGCTATACAGTGCACTGCTAATATTTATTCAAACTACTGTCTAAACATTAGAATTTGCAAATGCTGGAAGTTGCTCTAAGTTCATACATCAAGATACTGCAGATAAAGAAAGAAAGAAAGTGTGCTCATTAGCGCTCTCTCATTTCACATGCTTGTGCAGACGCCGGTGAGAGGCAAGGCCACCTGCTGTCTAATTGCTTACTGAATGACTGACTTTCTGGACCACTGCGGCTGAGGAAGTTAAACATCTGAGGCGCCTTCCCCTTTTCACTATTCGTTTTTGCCCAATGGAATAAAAATCCATCAGCAATTCAGGTTGTTGTACCTGCTATGTTTGGCATAAGCAGCATGATTGAACTGAAAAATCTTTTACTAAGCTGGTGGGGAAAAAATATCTGATCCAAGACTGCGGATCTCCCACGTGGCGGCTTTGGCATGTGGGTAGAGAACAGAGTAGACTGCCAATAAATAGAATACCGTTAATCAAATAACACTAACATTACATGTGATTAAAAGCTGCTCTTTTTTCATCAAGGTCACCAGTGCTTACTTTATCTTTTCGAAATGGATTTGCACTTTTCTTGTGAGCCGATTACAGTATCTGAGGCTTAGAATAGCGATCCACGCAATCATGCCTCTGAAATTGCTCTTGATTGACGAGCAGACACAGTCATCGGGTGTACGCTTGAGAGTTAAAGAATAACTCAGTGTGAGCTCCTTCCTAGCAGATACCGATCAGCATTTACGCATAACCAAAAGCAACTCATGCAGAATTTGTTTAAATTTAAATATGGCCCCTATCCTGTGATGACTCATCAAGCGATTCTCCTCCTCCTTGTACCTTTAACTAAATGCCAAGGAGACAAATGTGCAAATCTTATAATGCGACTTGACTCACCCTCCCACGGCTATGATTCACATTCAAGTAATGTCTCTTAACTAATCGCAAACTTAAATGCGCTGTTTACCGTGGCAGCTTAACTTCATCTGGATGTCTCTCATATTCTGAAGTGTGTACCTAGCTGCTTGCATGTGAACCCTCAAATATCTGCAGTGTCTTCTGGGAGGTTCTGCAATAATATCTGCATCTCGCTCTCCTACAGAAACAACTGCGTATTAGTTCTGTCGGAAAAGGCCTTTGACCTCTAACTCTCTCAGGACTGATGTTTGTATGCTGAAGGATGAGATCACCAACAATCTGTGTAATGTACTGAAGATGAACTTTGAGCTGTCAGTAGGAATGTCTCAATATCTGGATTTATTATTTCACATGAGTGGAAGAGAATAAGAAAAGACTTGTTTTCAGTCTCAAGGGTTTTTCTTACTCAGTGGTTCCTACAGAATCCCACCCACCCGGCTCAAACCTATAACTGATCTAAAAATTACAATGCTAATTTGGTAACATTTTGCAATGTTTTAAAGATTGATTTATTAGGTTAACTATTCCTAATAAAATATTTATTCCAAGCAAATTATTGGGAGTCATATTCAGTGAGTTCATTCAGCGAAGGATACATCAAGCTGTTCCGAAACTTTTTCAATCTTGCTAAATACTGCCTACACAAACAGCTAACTTGTAAGAAAACATTTTTTTGTTTACATAATTTGTGTGTGTTCTGTGTATATTTATTATAAATATATAAATACAAACTAGTGTTGTCAAACGATTAATCGCATCCAAAATACAAGTTTTTTTGTTTACATAATTTGTGTGTGTTCTGTGTATATTTATTATAAATATATAAATACAAACTAGTGCTGTCAAACGATTAATCGCGATTAATTGCATCCAAAATACAAGTTGTTTACATAATATGTGTGTGTTCTGTGTATATTGATTATAAATATATAAATAACAACTAGAGCTGTCAAACGATTAATCGCGATTAATCGCATCCAAAATATTGTTTTTTTTGTTTACATAATATATGTGTGTGTTCTGTGTATATTTATTATGTATATGTACAGTATATATTTTGAAAATGTTCCATGTCTATATTTATATTCATATAATTATTATAATTATATTCTTATATACATGTATGTATACATGTATATAAGAATATAATTCTATACATGTATGTGTGTGAGTTTATATATACATAATAAATATACACAGTACACACACACATAAACATTTATTTTTTATTTTGGATGCGCTTGACAGCACTAATACAAACACATGCATGTATATATTTAAGAAAAATATGTTATGTATGTTTATATGTTAAAAATATTTATATATAATATAAAATATAAGAATATGAATATATAAATGTATAAACGTGCAAATATTTTCAAAATATATACTGTATGTGTGTGTATTTATTTATACATAATAAATATACACAGTACACATATATAATGTAAATAAACACTTTTATTTTGGATGCAATTATTCGTTTGACAGCACTAATGCTAACTGAAATTAAACCTTTTAAGTGATTGATTTGGAACACTCCACACTCAAACCTCAACTTATTTCAACAGAGTTTGACTAACAACACAATACACAAAACGTGAAGTGGCCAAAATCATGAAGTCTTAGTAGGGAGCATAAACATTTGAAGGCATCTTAAAAGGCAGGCCGCTAGACTTTGGAACAAATCCTGTAATTTGAAATTCATTAAACAAAACAAATTTGTTCATAAAACGGACTACACTAGATAAGCTGTATATTTTTAAATGCAGCCAACAAATATCACACAATATGAGAAAGTATTGTCTTAGCTTTATTCCACAATACAGTATTTTTCATCACATTCAAAAGAGATGGCAAGAGAACAATTTAGACTAGAGAATAATATAATTTCCTTTCTGTAGCGCCGTAGAATAGTTCAGGAAACTTCACTTTCTTCTAAGGTGTCTTTCTCTCTGTCTCTCAGGCCTCAGGCTTTTCATCACATATAGATAAGGCTTAACTTTATATTGCATTCTAATTTCATCTATCTCTCTTTTCTCAATCAGGTAGTTCTCAACGTTATTATCATTTCATAATACCCTGCCTATTTCAAAAATTTCTGGTTCCTTATTTGTGCAGTTATGCACAAATCTCCTATTCCCATCTCTTCTTTATAGTTCCCATCTCAACTTCACACTTTAATTAAATTGCTTTTATTAATAGGATTTTAATGCTTAATGCTGTTTTTTCTGTAATATGAGTATGGCTAATAGTGACACACTCCTCTGACTAAGCCAAAAGGTCCTTTAATAATGAACAAATTTCAGCTTTGCTCTGATTGGTTTGAAACAGCAGAGGGCGGAGTTAAACGCTGAATCATACAATTCAGCCATTTAAATATCCCATGAAATCAGTTGATCACATTTTTATTTTCTAAGCACTTTTGTTATTGTACATTTGGGCAGAAAATTTGTGACCCTGGACCACAAAACCAGGCTTAGGTCGCTGGGGTATATTTGTAGCAATAGCCAAAAATATATTGTATGGGTCAAAATTATCGATTTAAATGCCAAAAATCATTAGGATATTAAGTGAAGATCATGTTCCATGAAGATATAAACATAAATCTATCAAAACTTCATTTTTGATTAGTAATATGCATTGGTAAGAACTTAATTTGGACAACTTTAAAGGCGATTTTCTCAATATTTACATTTTTTTGCACCCTCAGATTTCAGATTTTCAAATAGTTGCATATCGGCTAAATATTGTCCGATCCTAACAAACCATACATACACGGAAAGCTTATTTCAGGCTTATTTGTCTTATTCAGCTTTCAGGTTATGTCTAAATCTAAATTTGGAAAAATTTACACTTAAGACTGGTTTTGTGGTCCAGGGTCACATTAGTTTTTTAATGAAGTAGGAGGGGCTTTTTCACTCAAGAGCATTTGATTGGACAAAAATGTGTATTTTTAGATTAATATTTGAATAGGATTTTTTTTTTTAAGGTTTTTGGTATGTTTTCACAGAAGACAAATGCTGTGAATCAGTGTTGTTACTGTTAAACAAACTATTTAAAAAAAATTGTACTGAAAATTGAAATAAAACAAATGTTAGATGAAAATGTAAGCTTAAAAAAAACAAAAAAATTGGAAATGTTGCCTTTGCAACAAACCAAAATAAAAAGGTTTGTTGAAGTACTAATATTACTAAAATTGTAATGAAAAATAAAGCTAATAATATATTAAAACATACAAAAATTACAATGAAATAAAAGATTAGCACGGAAAATATTAATAAATTATATTATATAAATAATGCAAAAATACTTCTGATGCCAATTTTAAATGTGTATATCTGCTAAAAGGGATTTGTATTGTTTTATTTTGTCAATGCACTAAAAAAAACAACATTGAAAAAAAAAAATGTGGGGCTGTAGGGCAAGTCATTCAAACTTTGGTGCTGGAATATAATTTTTCACTCACTCACCCCTTCACAAGCTCGATCACGATAAAGTCACTGCCATCTCCAGAGTTAAACAGTATCAGACCATCAGGGCTGGTAGTCTTGAACTGGAAAAAGAGGTGCATGGAGGCGTAGGCCTGCAGGGTGGACAGCGCCACATAGCTGGCTCGATTCCGGAAGATGACTGGATCTGCCACGATGCGGCGCATGCCGAAGCGTGCGTTGAGCTCGCAGTAGGAGATGTCACCATTCTTGCACTGGTCTAGGTACGGCATGCCATTGAAAGAGAGGCCCTGCAGGTGGCCGATGAAGTTGGAAGGCATGACTGAGATAAAGCGCCGCTCGGTCATGATGCCCGTCTCTATGTTGTGGAACTCCAGCTGCGTGTGTGCTCCGCTCATCTGGCCTGTGGCAGAACCAAACACGCTCGATTAGTCAGGTCTGGGAGCTGATGATATGAGGGAATGGCGTGCTGCCTGAGCCCATCCCAAGGCAAGTACAGCTTTTGATGTTCAATTCAGAGTTGGATGTGCGGTAATGCTGAATTTGCAATGTGCAAGATGAATCTAAACCCGAAAAACTGTACTAAATATAATCTTTCAGTTGTCACCACAACGATAAATTAATAACACTCTACCATAACTAGGTAGATAAATCCATATGATAACATTCTCTGAGAATTGTAATTACAATTACATTGTTATTCACTGAAAATCGTGAGTCATTATAGAAATAGCGACCTAATTATTCTTCTGAGCCAAATTTATCAGGGGATTTGATTATTAATTTCACAAAGACAGCCTGAAAAGATTGATTCAAAAATCTATTTGCAGACCAATTAGATTTCATTTTTTCACAGTGGGAGTTGCATGTCAACAAATGTCTGAAATGCCTCTTCTCATTTAGTCACTTTAATAGATCACATCTGATTAGGAGGATACAGTAAGCGTGTTTACACGTACTTTAAATGTTTAATTTTGGTCAGACCAATGCAAATATATTTTAATTGTCACGTAATGTGCACTGGATGTCTTTGCTCTAAACACCACTTTTTAACTATTTCAAGTGTGAAAACCCTTGTGTGTACTACCTACCAAAAATGTGGGGTTTGTAAAAAAATATGTTTAAGAAAGAAGTCTCTTATGCTCACCAAAGCTGGATTTATTAGATAAAATAAAAATATATATATTTAATTTTTCTATTTTTTGAAAGTTACGTATTGCTGTGATGGCACAGCTTTCAACATCATTACTCCAGTCTTCAGTGTTACACGATCCTTCAGAAAACATTCTAATATGCTAATTTGATGCTTAAGAGACATTTCTTATTATTATCACTGTCAACAGATTTTACAAGAAATATTTAGTTTTATAACAATGTAAAGGTATTTACTGCCACTTTTAATCAATTGAATGTACCCTAGCTGAATAAATGTATTAATGTCTTTAAAAAAAAAGAAATTAGTTTTCGGGATTCTTTGAAGAATAAAAAGTTTAGAAGAACAGCTTTTATTTGAAATGTAATCTTTTGTAACATTAAAAATGTCTTTACTCTCACTATTGATTAATGTATGAAGAAAAGTATTAATTTTCTTCAAAAACAATCTTACTTTTTTCAAGATTCTTTGAAGAACAAGTTCAAAAGAACAGTTTTTATTTGAAATATACATTTTTTGTATTTGAAATTATCCTTTGTATCATTAGAAATGTCTTTAGTGTCACTACTGATGAATAATAAAATACTTATTTAAAAAATAAAATCTTACTGACTTTGTAAGTCAAACTTTGAGTATACTTGGGCATACAGACTAGACTGTATCGCCTATGCAAAAGCACTCTGAATCTTGATTATAACTGTAATAACTGTCCGTGTGTCGATATACAGTACATGTACAGTGTGTGTGAGGTCTTCCTCTCACCCTCCACGGTCACATTGTCAACAGAGAGCTGCAGGCTCTTCCCACGGCGCACCACCTTCACAGAGTGCCATTCATTGTCATTCAGCTTCTGCCCTGCGAACAGAGTCTCCGGTCCTTTACCTGCAGAGAGAGAGGGCCAAAGTCACACACCACTGCAAGCTTCCTGTCTTATCAATACAGCCCAGTCTACCTCACAGGCCTGCTGCTCTCACCTCTCACACACACACACACACAAATACAGAACTGACAGGACATATCTACAAACTCAAACATTTCCAGAGAGAGCACACAGACGCATACCCACCCTCACGAGCATACCTACACATTCAAACGCACTCATTTACATTTCACACAACCAGTCGCCCACACAAAACATACATAACCGACATGCTCCTTAAGGAGAATCGTGACGCGTACATATGCTGTTCTGCAAACTCTTTCTGTGAAGCTCTATAGAGTAAATGTAATGTTTTCTTTAAGACAGATGGACCAGTATTGACATTCTACCTTTGAAAAAATATAGTTCTTAAAAAGCTTTTTATACATAGTGACAGTTCTATTATCATCCTGAAGAACCCCTTTGTGCTGAAATGGTTCTGTGTGTTGAGTTTAGGGCTCTTTATTCCCTCCTTTTTGTTTTTCAAATCTATAACTGTCAAAACTCACTGAGTTTCTGCAGCTCAACCATCACACGACACAGACAGTCAACAGATAAATGATTTCATTCCTGAAATGTCCATACATTTTTACTTTTAAATGTAACTGGGAACTGTTTCCTATCAATCATGTCTTTTTCTCTTTTTAGTTATTTTAACGGAACATTTAAATGTGACCAACTCAGTTGAGAACAGGGGCATTGTGCACTCATTATTTTTGAGGGGGTACGAGTCTATTAACTATGCATAGAAACCTGTCTGTTTACTTGGGTGTCATACTATAACATATTTTTATAGGACTGACTATATTAAATGTGAATTTAACATTGTAAGTTAGGCTAGTTATCATAATACTTTCTTTGTACAGAAGGAGAGCAAAGAAAATGTACATTATCAAAGACAGTCTAGAGTTCAAAAACTCTATTAAAATTAAAATCAGGCTCCATTAAAATCACTGAAGCTGTTTATACTGTGAAATGAATATCTTACTTAAAGATTCAAACGCACATCTGCACTTTGTTGTTTCTAACGAGAGAATTTGCCAGAAAAAGATATTCAGTCTGCTGCAAGCGGTAAAGAAAACGCCTCCATTTTAGCGATGACTCATCTGAACGTCTCTGATTGGTCATTGCATTCATAAACTCAACAGCATCATGTGTGATTGGTTATAATGTACAGTGCTGTGTGCGCCTGTCTCTGGCTCAGCGCCCACCAGCGAACGCAGATTTGAATTTAGCAGCTGAAGATAAGATGCGCTGAACTATTTAATCACGCTGATGTGATTGTATCAAATATAGAAAATATTATTCAGCTATGTTTTGTCTTTTGAAAGCTGCATTCAAAATCCACTTGGCTCAAAAAATCTGAGGGAAATGTGCCCCCTCACTTTGAATGGGCATGACACCTCTGGTTCTCCACCAAGTAACAGGTATATTAAATAAATGATCCATATTTTTATTGTATACTCATACCTGCATGCATCTTTAGTGTCACGTAATCCTTCAGAAATCATTCAGATCTTCTGATTTGGTGCTCAAACAACAGTTATTATTATCAATGATGAAAACAGTATTTTTTATATTTCAATATTTGAAGGTAACTGTGTACTGTGAAATTTTTCAAGGTTCTTCGATGAAAATATAGTTTAAAATAATAGCATTAATTTCTAATAAAAATGTCTTTACTGTCTATTTACTGATTTATTTAATGCATCCTTGCTGAATAAAAAATAAATACATAATTCTTACTGACTCCACACATTTGAATGTAGTGTACATGTATATACTGTTCCCTGCTGGAGGAACTCGATCAGAGCTGAGGCTTTAGCCACCTTCAAGAAATGGCTGAAGAAAGATCTCTTCCATCAACACTTGACCCTCCAACACTAGCACTCTTTATTCTATCTACTCGTTTTATATTCATTTATTGAAAATAAAAAAATAACTTGACCCTCTAACACTTACTATTCTACTGTATTTGTATTCTACTACTTGTTTTCTTTTTAGTTATTTATAAAAATTGATCCTCTAACACAAGACGAACCAGAAGTTGTCACAGCACTTACATAACATTGCTCTTTTGTTGGTTTGATTGCTTCTGTTGTTCTATTGTTGTATCTTTCCACCACTGAATAAATAATAAAAAAGCTAGTTGCGACTTTTTATCTCGTAATTTTGATCACAATTGCAAGTTTTTATCTCATAATTCTGACTTTTTCTTATAAATGTTAGATATAAACTCGAAATTGTGAGTTATACAACCAGAATTGCTAGTTTTATCTTGCAATTCTGACCTTTTTTTCTCATAATTGCGAATTTATATATCACAATTCTGTTTATTTTCCTCAATATTATGAGTTTAAATCTCACAATAGTTTTTTCTCATAAATGTGAGTTTCTATCTCGCAGCTGCACATTTATATCTCACAATTCTAAGAGAAAAGGTCAGAATTGCGAGTTTGTATCATTTGTGAGATAGAAAGTCGCAACAACCTTTTAGTTTTTATTCAGTGATGGAAATGGACTTCCATAGTATATGTGTGTGTAATTGAATGCAACGGAACTAAAGCGATTATATACGTGGTTTAGTTTTAATGTGTGTTATACAGCTATTATGAATACCCTTGGACATACTTCTAATTTCTTTCAGCAGACAACAGTTATTTAAGAAAGATTCCACACACAGTATACAGCACAATCTATTGGGAAATACCTGCAACTAGAAGCTAATTCATCTAACAACTCAACTCAAAAGCAATGTTATTTATGTTTATGCATGTTTGGTTTCATCTAAACAGCCATTTCCTATCCTCTTAACTAACCTGTGTTTTCTTTGTTGATTCGTATGTATTTCCCCAACAACTGAAGCTAAACAATCATCACATCACCGCCTACAGTATGTGTGATTGCTAAAAGCTATTTTTCATCTCCAGCTGCAAGTTTAGTTCTGCTATTGTCTAAACTACTTCAAAAACACTCTTGCATTCTCCTTTACATGTGTCATTTACAGATACAAACTGCATTGATTCGGTGACTTAAAATCATTGCTTCAAAAGCAAAAAAAAATAAAAAATTAGCTGCAGTTCTGCTCATTATAACAGAGAGTGACTGGTGATGTCTGAGCATTTGTGTGTAACACGAGACAAACGCATTATACTTAAACTGAATTGAAATGAAATTGAATTGGCCCCTGGCATGTGTATAATCATCTTACAGGCTCAGGAGTTTTCATGGCCGAGGAACAAAACCGTACTGTGCCTCGGTACACAGGGTTAAAGTGACAGTACACACACACTGACTCCCTCACAGACCTCAAGAGTCCAACTGGCGACACAAAACCAATCATCAGCAGCGAATGTTCACCGATAATATGATAAGGTAACGGTTTTGAGAAGCGCCTGCTGCCGGCCCCGGTTGGAGCGTGCTCAGAGGCGCCTGGGGTGCTTGTAGAAAAATGGGTCAGGACGATGCAGCTGCCTCAGCCTTCATCGTGCGGAGCGGCTAGCGCCTGACATGGTGGTTCAAAGCCCCTCAGACTGCACTGCTGGCTTCTCTAATTGGCTCTGCTGGAGTCAACAGACCCTCCGAGGAACAACGTCAGCCTATTTGTAGAAGTGTTGTAGCACTCGAAATATGATGAACCTTCCACGGATGACTTCGTATAAGCAAAACAGCTGGTATTAATCTGGTAGGCAATCTGTTTGCGGCTCATAATCGCACTATAGATTACATACCTGTGAGTAAAACTTGTAACGACCAGGTATGTGTGACATTCTTTGCATTGAAGTGAGTCGGTGTCATAGCATCCCTCTAATTAGCTCTTCTAGCTCTGAAAATCCCCGAAATAAGCGAGCAGGAGGCAGAGAGAGGGGGAGTTGTCGTCCTACACCTTCTGGCAGCTTGTTAATTAAATTTAAATCATTGCCCATCCCTGCTTTTAAATCTAAGAGCGCACGCGTCGCTCCTCGGCCTAGTATTACTCAGCATTATGGATGAAACTGGGACTGCATGAACGAATTCAAGTACAAATAAAACCTGTGCGTGTAAGCAAATACGACTTAGAACAGCACTAGAAAACTTTGATGAACAAACTTTGATAAACAGCTTCAGGCGTTGTCGATTATTCATCAAAACCTAAGGTTAACTTAACATTAATGACTGATTTTCGCATGGTAACGTCATCTGGATGTGTTTTGCATTCACGACTACTCTGTGCTAAACTGTTTAAAATGCACATCATGGTGAGGAGACTTTCAACAGATGGCAGAGGGCCCTAATTGGGTATAATTTAACTACCAGCATTTCTGTCCATTTAAAAGTCAATTAACATTTTACTGTCATTAAAACTTCCATCAGTCTAAATATGTTTGACATGCCCATCGAGTTAATATTGGGAGCGTAGAGGGGACTGTGAAACACTTCCACAGGTTAACATACCAAATGGTCATGCTTATCTGATTATGAATGTAGGCTACTCATCCACATACGACCAAGCAGAGATTCATCACTATGCGCGATAAATCTTTTCTAAGATCCTAAATAGCAGACCTGCAATAAAACTCAATATGTGTTATTAAAACCTTATTTTGTAATGTATTTGATGACAAGGATGTTACACTCCCTAAACAGGCATGATTTGTAGATTCAGTTCTTCAAAAGGCACTTGCGAGCCTGAGACTCGGGTAAAAACTAAATCTGAGGCTGCTGTAATATGTGGTGTTTGTTGCCACCTGGTGGTGGAATTCATTATGTTCTTTAAAAAAAGGAAAGTTTCAGTCCTGCATGGTCTTCAGCCAGGCTAAAATATAGCAATAGCCAAGTCTTAAAACACATATTACATTCCAATATATAAAATATCTTTACATGGGGCCTATTTACATTTTCTCAGAACAGATAGCTATGGTTTGTTAAAATGGCAACTAAAAATGAATATAAATCAGATCTTCATCTCCCACACTGTGCGCAAATTTAATACAATTCACATAATTACACTGCATTCAATTAGTCTATGTTCTATTTATCTTCTATCTATGTTCTATCTATTTATTTTTCACACTAAAATCGTGGTAAAACATTTTCTACGAACTGTGGCTATACTATTAAAACATTGCAATATTTACAAATAGCCCATTCCCCCAATTGTTTCTATTATAAGTGCTCGCAGTATAACCCAGATTAATTTATTTACTTTTTGAAGAAAATGATTATTACACATAATATAAGTAGCCATATATTTCATAAACAAATACAAAGGAGCTCAGAATGTGTAGAACTTAAAAAACATCTGTGTGGGCCTACTTACTGCTTAAAAGCTCTTCCTAATGCCTCCACAGTTGATTTAAACCAGCATATGATGCGTCATAGTCTGATACATCTGTGTTTGTCATTGGAATAATTTAACATTTATAATAAAACATTCTACAAATCCAAAATCGTTGAGTCATTAAAACAGATGAATAAATCTGTGATGACGCATTTGAATGGTGAACATGTCAAAATGTCCAATGCACAAAAGATTTCCATGGCTTTTTGGAAAGCGTGTCCTGAAGCACAAACACCTACTGGCTCATGACTAATGAAGTACTAGAGAGACAAATCTCACAATTAGAGATGTAAATACTGTACGTGGCGTGCATTTTAGTAATTTACAATACCATAAGCAAATGGAAAAAGCTTAAATCCTCAAACAAAGAAAAGAGGATGAAGTCACCTACTGTAGCCTTGTAATTTTTTGTCCCTGATGAAATAGACACAATGCACATCCACACACATTTTGCTGTTATTGAAATGAGGACATACTACTGCTTACTGTATAAAAGCCAAGTACATTACTACAAGACATCATACTCCTCTGACATACCTAACCAAATATATACATTTTAAAGAATGTAATATATTTTCAGCAAGGATGCACAAACCATGCATTAATCACTGTCACAGTGTCCATGAAAAAATATTAGGCATGATGAAACTATTTTCAATATGCACAACAAAACATAAATGCTTTTATTGAAATGAGGACATACTACTGAAGGATCATGTGACACTGAAGACCAAAGTAATCATGCTATAAATTTAGCTTCTACATTATAATAATATAAATGACATTAGAATAAATTACATTTTAAAATATATTAACCTAGAAATTCCTTAGGTTAAACTATGTTATGGTGCCCATGTTACAGTTTAATTATACATTTAATTACTGAGCAATATTAATTCATAACGTACTAACAAAAGTGTTATTGCATGTAATTATGTAACTAGGTTCATGCAACGTGTAACAATGACACTATAAAGCAAATTGGGTAACACTTTATTTTACGGCTTCCATAATACAGACTAATAACCTAGTTAAGTGCTTAGTAGTAGTTGTTGCACTTACATGAAACTAAATGTACTTACCATGTAACTAAGTTATGGAACTTACAGTTTGTAATTATGTAGATGTAATAGGCAGCTACTGTTACACATATGTAACATACAGAGTCTGTTACACAGCTACTTATGTAACCAACATTGTTACATATGTGTTGCAGACTTTATACAACGTAATCATAAATGTAAGTACACAGACATAAGCTACTTAAAATAAAGTGTATAAAGATTGTACTTAAGTGTACTTCATGTGTATCTATACTGTACACCTTATCCAGCTGCACCGTAGTTTGATTTAACTCACCAGTACAGAGCTAAATACATGTAATACATTTCTA
Organism: Gymnocypris eckloni scoliostomus; assembly: GCA_027564155.1. Taxonomy (NCBI): domain Eukaryota; kingdom Metazoa; phylum Chordata; class Actinopteri; order Cypriniformes; family Cyprinidae; genus Gymnocypris; species Gymnocypris eckloni. The sequence goes on from CM050433.1 coordinate 15,014,677, forward strand.
ATTACATTACAATTGCGTGATATTAAACAAACATAAGCTACTTAAAATAAAGTGTATCAAGATTTTACTTAAGTGTACTTCATGTGTATCTATTCTAATTAGGTATTTACTCTGTGTTATGACACCTTAAAATAGTGTTAATATTTTTATTTTATGAATTGTATTTTCCAAATGAGGACATCCTAAATTTCCCTAAAAATTTGTAAAAAATATAGCTACACACACAGACATACACAAACACAACTTGTGTTCCTTTCGTCTCATACATCCGATTTATACTACTTACCTTCAGCATCACTGCACCGCTTATACTGAGGATTGCATCGTTTCCCAACACATACTGTACGTATGGATGTAACACCGCTCAAATACAGGCAATGTTCAACCTCACGCCTGATTTGGCAAATGAAGATTTCTGCTTTTATTAAATGGTTTATTACCGTCTTTTCCTTATGTAACGGAGTCCCACAGGGACATGAAACAGACTAGAGCATTGGAGGAGCAGTGAGAAACATATGGTGTTGAAATAGAAACTATTGGGATGGTTATGCTTAATTTCAAACACCGCAGCAAATCGGCATATTTTGAAACAAAAGAGATTGAGATTAAGGGAACGCAGGAGAGGGGGTGTTGGGGAGAGAGAGTGTGAGAAAAAAAGAGACAGGGATGCAAACTGGGAACATGTTCAAAAGAAAATCTGTGTTAACGGTGCAGGAAGACAGGATTACGAGGGAGGAGAAGAAACTTTGGATGAATTGGGGCTGAGCATTGAGAGAAGATCTATAAAAGAGTGAGATGGTGAGATTTAAAGGAAAAGAATCACTTACAAGGTTCAGTCTGCAGACAAACGATACAATCTGGTGGAAAGAGAGAGTGAGATGGTGAATTTACAAGGAAAAAAACAAAAAGTGAAAACCAGATATGTGGCATTTGGCAAGGTTATAAATTTACAGACAAACAAATATTGGATTTAGCCTGTGTCCTCCTCCCTGTATGTGGACAAGTGCTGCCAGACTGTCAGAAGGGCAGTCTGCACCATCAGCCAAGAGCTCATGCTTACACAATCACCTAGGGCGAGATCAGCACAACTGAAAAGAAGTGAAATGCCAAGACCAGATATGTGGCATTTGGCAAATTATACATTTACAGAGAAAATATTGGATTTAGCCTGTGCTTTGCCTCCTCCCTGTATGTGGGTGCTGCCAAGGCTGCATTTTTTATGACTGTAAATTGTGACAGTCTGCACCATCAGCCAAGAGCTATTTTCATTTTAATAGATTACAAAATTCATTGTCACCTATAGATCTTTCTGATATGCAGATTTGGTGCTAAACAAACATACAACGCATATTTCTCAGCCTTTTGAAAATGTTTGAGATATATTTAGATATATATATCATTTTGATAACATAGTAACATATACTTTTCCAATAAAATATCCATATACATTGTCTGAATGACACATTTTCATGGCCATTTCCATTGATTCACAGTAATAAATTAGACTTAGAAACTACAATATTTTGTGTGTGTGTGTGTGTCTACAGTTTATATTGTTTAGTTTATTCAAGTTTAAATTAAGTTAAATCAAAAAACAAAGACAGAATGCAAATAATAACACATTCATTAGAAAACTTAATGCTTAAAGCACATTACAACCATCACAATATCCATGATGTTGCATACTTTTACAGCACCACTAATATTATCACTACTTATTTTTTTGTTTTATATTTTATATTTTTGTTCAAACAAAACATAATTTTGCCTTATACAGTCATGGTCAGAATTATTGGCACCCATGGTAAATATGATCAAAGAAGGCTGTGAAAATTAATCTGCATTGTTAATCCTTTTGATCTTTTATTAAAACATTTGCGTAAATATCTAACCTTTCATTGGAGAATACAAATTTAAAATGGGAGGAAATATCATTATGAAATAAATGTTTTTCTCTAATACACATTGGCCACAATTAACAGCACCCTTTATTCAATATGTTTTGAAACCTCCATTTGCCAGTTTAACAGCTTTACATATTCTCTTATAATGCCAGATGAGGTTAGAGAACACCTGACAAGAGATCAGAGAGCATTCCTTCATCCAGAATCTCTCCAGATCCTCCAGATTCACAGATCTATAACGGTGCTTCTTCTCTTCAGTTCACCTCACTCATTTTCTACAGGGTTCAGGTCAGAGGACTGGAATTCCCATAGCAGAAGCTTCAGTTTTGTGCCCAGTGACTCATTTTTGTGTTGTTTTTGAGGTTTGTGTTTGGATTATTGTCGGTTGGAAGATCCAAACATGGCCCATTATAAGATTTCTAACAGAATCAGTCACTTGCAGATTTATTGATTGATGATAAGAATCCATGATGCCATGTATCTAAACAAGATGTCCAGGTATATAGGGATGTTTAAAAATGCAGTATATTTCATTGTACATTTGGGGTACTTTTTATCCCTGTGTTCACCAAACCCATCTTGAGTATTTGCTGCTAAAAAGCAAATTTTTTGGTTTCATCTGACCATAGAAGCCAGTCCCATTTGAAGTCCCAGTCGTGTCTGACAACTGAATATGCTGGAGATTTTTGGGGATAAGTGAGGAGAATTTTTCTTAAAACCCTCCCGAACAACATGTGGTGATGTAGGGACTGTTTGACAATGTTTTTTTAAGGTTTTCTGACCCTGAAACTCAACCTCTCTCTACAATTCTCCAGCTGTGGTCCTTGAAGAGTCTTTAGCCACTCAAACTCTCCTCCTCACCGTGCATTCGGATGATATAGATACATGTCCTCTGCTCAAAATTGTGAATATGAATGGGAATATACTTCAGAGATATTTTACTTATAAGAATTTCTAGGGGTGCCAATAATTGTGTCCAATGTGTGTTTGAGAAAAAAAATTTCATAATGAGATTTTCCCCCATTTTCAATTGTTTTAGTTCAATGAAAGGTTAGATTTTCTGATAAAAAAAGATCAAAAGGATTAATAATGCAGGTTTATTATCAGAGCCTTCTTTTATCATATTAACCAACGGTGCCAATAATTCTGACCATGACTGTAGAAGAATCTCTGAAAATATGTGACCCTGTCTATGAAAACCCAGGTAAAGTCATTTTTTTATGTGATTCACTGTTTTAAACATAAAAGCATCAGCATCATGATCAGTGTCCAAAGACCGAATTATTTCAACACTTTTAAATGGTAGAAAAGAAGTTTCTGAACCAAACGATATGAAAATAAGCAGGTGTTTCTGATTTGGAAAGTAAATCCAGAGACGACTGAAATCAATGTTTAGGAAGTCAACCTCTGAAACGCAATGAATGTAATGTAAATAAAATAATTAATTTCAGTAATTACAATGTTATAATTGAAATGTGAGTGCTGTATCTGGAATACCTTGATATAACCTATCATTTACAGCAATGAACACAAATTATCCATAGCTATGACTACTCTGATGCTCTTTGTCTCAGAATTAGATTATGCAACTCTAGCCAGGTTTTCAAACACGGGGTCACATATAATTTGACATTTGTTTGTTATATTAATTGGAATTTATATTTATATTAATCCCCACTGCAGAGGCTGACGATATGACCAACGACCGATAATAGAGAAGTAACTGATCCTACGGAGCACTCTTGGCTGTGGTGAACTCTCAAGCTGTCAACCGCTACAGAAGAGTGACCACAGACAGCCAGGGACCTGTCTCTCTGTCACACTGCTCGAAGACAGAAAGACTTGCTCAAACTCCAGTCTCCTGTGGACTGGAACTGTCTGTAATCTTCTGTACAAACAGACACAGTCTGCCGTCAGAGCAGGAGGCTGAGCTGAGAGGGCAGTGAGAGACTTTAGAAGAACTACTGTTTGGTTCTTATGGTGGGAGAGATCAGGGGGGCAATTACATTTCTTCAGTCACTAACAAGCTAGACGTCTAACACTCATTCAGCTTATGCTTGGTAAAGTTTTCTCTCTGTTTGAAAAAGTAAATGTCATTCTATTACTTTTTATCACTATACATGAAGTATGAAGTATTTCCTGAACCCCTGTGATTTCCCTCCCGTCTAAAGTTTGACAGCCTTTGAAATTAAACTTCTATCTATTATGTCTTGTATCTACAGCATTTTATCTAGAACAGCTGTTCTTTTTAAGTTAATATTAATATCAGATGACAGCCACTGTGGAAGATTCATATTAAGGTGTGAGCAATCAAATAATTTCACAAATTAATACAAATAAGTAATAGTATTGCTTTGATATGTGCACTTCTTTAAAATATAGTATATTTTAATATATTAAAATCAATTTTATATTATTATTTAATTTATTTAATTATTATAATATTTAATTATTATGTTATATTTTAAATTAATTCAATTATAGTTATTTATTAAGTATTAATTATCTTCCTTTATTATATTATATAGTATTATTTTATAATATATTATATTATAATATGGTTCTTGTACCTAAAGGCGACAGGTAGAAAATTGTAGGAAAATGTGAAATTATGTAATTTCCCCTCTGTCTCCCCTATTATAAATGAATGTGCCTTCTGAGAACAAACTACATGGGGTTGGTCTCTCTGGCTGTCTGCAATGAAAGCTGCAGAAAAGATAGCCATTGAAGGCTGCACAGGTGAGAGAGAGAAAGAAAGAAATCGAGACAGTGAGAGAGGAAGACAAGAAAGAGAAAAAGATGGAAGAATGAAGGTGAAATGCATTCTGGGAGGGACCCCAGACTTGTTCTATGAGTGCCTCGAGTTCGGAGGTCAGCGGTGGAAGGTTACCTAGGTTGACGGTAAGTCTGACCCTTCCCCCGTCCAGCTCCAGGCGCAGGGTGTCGGCGGACTCTTTGGAGGTGGTGGCCATGAGCAGACCGTAAGCTCTCTGCGACATGAAGCGCAGAGACAAGTCCTCAGCCTCAGTATGAACGGCGTGAGGCATCAAGACCTTCAGAAACATGCTGCCGTCATAACTCAGCACTGCGGACTCTGAGAGAGCAGGAAAAAAAAGAGTGAATCAGAAAACACAGGTCTCAAAAATAAGGACCTTTTCTGCTGCTTTTACATTTGTAAGTAGTCTAAAATTTGTAAATAACTTCAATTAGATATCAATTTAAAAAGTAATACAATAATAATAATATTATTATTAACATTTACAATATTAATTACAGTTAAACTGTATTAAATAAATGATAGTTTTGTGTTTTTGTTAAAGTATATGTAATGGAGGATACTATTGTATTGTTATTATTATTGTTGTTGTTATTATTGTACATTATTATTATTATTTATAATTTATTTAATTACTTATAAGAGTGTTATTTTAGTATTATTTAAAGACTAAAAACGGTGATTTTTTACATTTTGAATTAGTTTTTAGATTTTTGCTTTCCATTTTGTAACTTAGTTGTGTTTTGTAATTTTTATTAGTTCATGTTTTTAAAATGTATCTGCATAGTTTTTATTATTTTTTGTTTTCATTTTAGTCAGGTTAGTAAGATTTTGATAATTGAAGGGATCATTTTGCATGTGATGGCTCACATGATTAAATAATATTTAAAAGTTGTGAAGAGTTTTGACAATTTCACTGAGAATGAACTCATAAGTATTGATCAACAAGCCATGTGCATTTAGTTATTGTGCAAATTTTAGACAATTGCACTTACTCATTTACACACATTCCAAAACACATGCAATTTGCTTAAATTGAAAAAATCTAATTTGATGTGAACAAGAAACTTATTGTTCAGACATCTGAACTTTTTGTTTTGAGAGAAAAAAAAATGAGTAAAGAGATTGAGAAAAACTCAAATATTGCTTCAAGAGTATGTGCACCCTTGCTGAGTCATTCATGACATGTCTGTACTGGACAAGAGTGGTCACATTGCTATTTTTAGCGACAGACAGCAGAGGGCAGGAGAGAGTTAGAAATGATACGACAATAGCAAACAAAAGTCTAGGCAGGTGCGATCTGATGAATAGAGCTGAAGTGCAGCTGTATCTCAATATAAAAGCATACAAGTGAAGCACTGAAGACTTGATATTCTTCATGAGAACGTGCCTCATCGGTGAGAAGTAATCCCATGTTTAATCCTCCCTCCCCACTGATTTAAGCCCTACTTTCCTCACCCATCTCACAGTTGGGGCCCAGAAATCCAGTTCCAGTGCAGTCGCAGACGTGTCGATTCCAGCCCTCACGGCAATGTCCTCCATGGGCGCAGCGCTCAGAGCTGCACCTTCGATGGGTCTCTCTCGTACAGAAGCTGCTGACACCCGGAGCGCTCTGAAGCTCCGCCAGCTGCCGCAGGTCCTTGCTGCGCCCGTCTATAAAGAGATCCCGCATGCAACCCACAAAGCCCAGCCTGAGGCGGGCGGTCCACACCTCTGGGGGTAGAGGAAGACTGCCGCTGTCCTCCGGCAGACCCCCCAGATACATTTCACCATCGAGATCCAGAATCTCACTGCCCTCGTTGGTGGAAAAGGGCACGCTACGGCCATTAACGGAGATGGAGCCTAGGACATAGTGGATATCAATGATAATCTTTTTGTGAACCCATGCACCACAACATTTAGAGCCGTTTTATTCAATGTTTTAATAAAAGGACAGTAATTTGATTTAGAAATGTAGGTCACGCTTTAGTTTAGGGACAAATTCTCACTACTAACTAAGACTTTTGTCTCAATAAACTCCTAATTTGCTGCTTAATAATAGTTATTAAGGTAGTTGTAATGTTTAGGTATGGGTCTAATTAAGGCATTAATACAGTATCTTCTTAATAAGTACTAATTAAAAGCCAATATGATAGTCACATGATTGCTAATAAGCAACTAGTTAATCGTGAGAGTTGGTCCATAAAGTGTTACTGATATTAAAATAAATAAGTAAATAAATAAATAACGGTGAAATGATACATTGATTGATTAAATTGTAAACTGTAAATAATCATGAAATAATTTGCAGAATTTTGTCTGCAAGTCTGTGCACTATTTATAATTGCACTGAGAATGCAATTCAATTGCTTAATTTGAACTGAGGCAGTAAACATTTTGAACTTTGATGTTAAGGAAGCAGAATTAAAAATGAATTGGAATTCAAATAAATTGATTCAAATTCATTTTAACTAGAAAAGCAAAGTTTGTCAATAAATAAAAAAATAGATCAACTGACAGGGAATGACAGACAAAATTGAAAAACAGACAGAACGACAGACAAAATTATATAAAATGAAAGACAGAACAATAAATACACAGACAGACAGACAGACAGATAGACAGATAGATATTGTAAATCATAAACTAATTTTCCTCTCATTCCCATTCAACTTCCTGTGAGGTGTGGCCAATTCAAATTCATACTCTTGAACAGCACAACCCTGGATGCATGTAGTAGCAGTTCATAAATACGTTTAATTGACAGCCTTAGTTAATAATTAACTAAAACTAATTTAATTAATGCTGCTACTACTGATCCCCGAAGACTATCATTTTAGTAACTCATGAAATCAGTGTAGCTACTGTACAATGTATGTCACAAGTTAAAAAAGTGGAAGTTTCATTAATTTAGCATTAACAATCTACTGTGCTTCCTTTTTTCCCTGAGCTCAGCTAGTGGAAAGGTCTTCAACCTCTTCCCTGGGATTTGCTAAATCCCACGACGGCCTGCTGCTTTAAAACTGTGGAAAGTGTATTTGAGTTGAGCTCTTACAGTAATGAGAGGTAATGAGAAGTAGAAGAAATGTAGTACAGTGATTTAGCAGTTTGTGAAGTATGCATATCAGATGGACCCTAAGAGGGCAGAACGAGGAAGTGCTTTAATGGCAGAGATTAAGAGGAAACATCCCTTTAGTCTCACAATCAAGCAGGTTAAAAACACAGTTTTAAAACAGGCGAATAATGTGTGTGCTGATCTTGCAGTATCCTGACCTCTCCTGCCCTCTCTCTGGAAATCCACATGGCACCATTCTCCGTCATTGACCTTTTTGGTCCCGACTTTCATCTTGATGCTCCCGGAGCCCATGTCCATGAGCAGGTAGAGGAAGCCTTCAAGAAGCTCCATGGTGAAGTAGTCAACCTTCGGTCTGTGATCTTTGGAACTCTGCGGCCGGCCGTGGCTGAACAGCAGGAGACCGTTGGGTTCTGTGGTTCGGAAGTCGAAGGACACAGAACCGGTTTTCTTGGCGTTCCAGCGCGGAAGGGTCACGTAAGCAGTCGGGGTGTCGAAACTAATGGGGTCTAACGCTGCGACATCCTCGCAGCGGAAGGTCAGGTCACCGTTGAGGGTGACCTTGGGGTCACGCAATTCAGCCAGGCGGGAGAGCTCTAGTTTGAACTCATTATTAGTGTAGACCACCTGGGACGGGGAGAGAGAGAGAAAAGTGCTTGAATGCTAACAGGGAGGAATGGAGTAGCCCACTGCCCACTGGTACAAACAAACCGCAGCTGATGCATGTACCTCGGGGGCACGGTTTTCAAGTCAGTTAACACAGCAGTCTCTTTAAATACTCGAAGCACGAGTGGATCACATAAACCTAGCGACCTCATCTAGAGCGCTACAGAAACCCTCGTCTAATCGATATTCTGTTTCATTAATATGATGAATCATCCTACGCTAACATTAGCTCCGACGATGCCAAAGCTAAGTGGTTTTCTGAATCGCACGCATAAACAGTGCATTCATTAAGTGACGTCAACTGAGAAATCTTGATCTATGGTATGAAGTCTAGCCCACACGGTGAGACGCGAAGCAAAACTCCTCCTAAAAAACATTCTTACAGCACATGCATTGAGAATGTGTCCCTAGGGTTGATTTTTTTTTTGTCTCAGTCACATGTTGTGTCTCTAGAGCCAGATGGGTGAATCATCCCTGCACAGTAAACATGCTTTTCATTTTTACACCAGCCACTCTCTCTGTCCGAAGATGATGACTGATGCTTTGTTGCTGGGTGTGAACTTGAGTGTCTCTGAAAATAACACAAGACAGCCATGTTTCTCGTCAGCCCTCATGACAGAAAAATAAAGGGAGAGGTAGGAGTGAAACAAGAGGTGCGAGCTCTGAGCGAAGGAACATGAAAAATGCAATTATTACCTGAGACCGTGGACAAAAAAAAATAAAAATTCAGAGGGCTCTATCAATAAGACCCTTTCAAACCATCTCCGACTGCACAGCCTAGGCATCCTAATCTTCCTGATTCGCTATCAGATTAAGATACGGTGTGTAATCTCAATGTTTCTTAAGCGTCTGCTTCAATAAAACGTCTGTAACTTGTTTCCTACCTAACATTTATGTAATTGGAGGTCACTATAACGATCACTCATACTTGGGGTTAGGGAGTTTTCAAACCCCTGATAAACCTGGGTAACACTTACATTTATGGACCAATTCTCACTATTAACTAGCTGCTTATTAGCATGCCTATTAATAAAACATTGGCTGTTTATTATTACTTATAAAGCACATATTCTGCATGACCATATTCTACATTCCTAATCCTATCCAATACCTAAACTTAACAACTACATTACTAACTATTAATAAGCAGCAAATTAGTAGTTTATAGTGGCAAAAGTTGTAGTTAATAGCAAGAATTGGACCTTAAAACAAAGTGTGACCAAAACATGCTCAGAAGAGGGAGACTCTTTCTCTACTTGGGCCACCTTAGAAACCATACACAACACCCTAACAACTGCATGATAAAGTACTAAAAACACTCTAAACAACAACATCTAAGTATTTGCCATTGACACATTTTCAAAGGCAAGCACTACTTTCATTTTCTTCTTGGAACAGGAACTTTTCAAAATGGGGTACAAAATGGTTGGAAAGTCTTTCTTTCCAATTATCAGACAAAAGATTCTAAACCTTCAGAAAATGTCAACCTCAGGAGATCAAACACTGTAAACCATTTTATTTATTATGCATTTAATTAAGTTCCCCTTTTCTATTTCCTGGAACCAAGGTTTTAAGTGGTTTGAAAATTCTCTGGTGATAAACATTCAATGTCAATGAACATAAAAACTGCACATATAAAATGGACAAAATAAAAACCAATTAAGAAAAACAAAATATTTGTCTGCAAAACCCTGCCATGGAAAGGGTCTAAACTGTTATTAAAAATTAGTAATTAAGTAAATGAGCTGATCAATAAAAAGAGTATTTACACCAATGAACTAAAAAATACAAATAAAAAGTGCAATTAAAATTAAAGTGTGGTTTTAATTGTTTGTTACATTCAAAAATATCTGAGGTGTGACTCTACAGACACTTGTAGAGTCTGTACTAAAAAAATAGCTACTTTTAATGCTTTGTTAATTTTACTTGAATACTTTATTCAATATATCAAATAGTTCTCAACAAAAAATAGGATTTGTTCCCAGTGGCCTCAACGGAGGATCGTCAAGATACAAGAACCAAGAGGAAAACAAAACAAGGCTCACCAAACATTACAGCCTAACAAGGACCTGACAAATGACTCGAGAGGGTGTACCTTGACAAACTAGCCTAATTAAACGCTACACAGGTGGATGCAGTCGACATGGGGGAAAACATCAACATCCAACAAACAAACATGACACACAGAACCTGCACAGCAAAAGACCAAACACAGATTCCCAAAAGCTTAACAGCATTGTAGATGTGTATACATCTCTATCAGAGGTGCGATAAGGGAGTGCTCAAGCGCCTGCTGAAGAGGGCCACTGATACTAAATGTACGGTTGAGCAGGTAGAGAGTGGTGATTAATAGAGTCCGGGGTCAACGAGACAGAGATGGAGAGTCCGGGACAGTCGAATGAGGATCCATAGAGGAAATCAATTTTTAATTTGGCTGTCAGGATAGTAAAGCTGGAACGTCAACGGTATAGACATGACATAAATTATGGGACATGCTCGGAGGTGTGCGAAAGAGAAAGGACAGATAAGGAAGAGGTAAAAGAGGACAGATCTCTCGCCAAACAAAAAGAACATCAATGGAACTCGAGAAACCAGGACTTCTTTGAGAAGGTCCCAACCATCTCGCCTGAATTCAAAGAAAAGAACAAAACGCTTCTTACATCTTTAAGGCAGCCCATGAAGTTGTTGCTCACAGGGGAGCCGGGCAGATCTGCCGTGTTTGGACTGCCGCCCACATAAAATAAATCATCCGAGCCCAGCATGGTGTAGTCCTCCTGGGTGTAGCCGGTGGTTGTCAGCAGGCCATCCACCGATATCGTCACCTGTGTTAGCATAAAGGCCACGGAGGGATAGAAAACAGAGAGAGAGAGAGGAAGAAACAAGAGAGGGAACGTGGGAAATCTTTTGATTATGCACAAGCTTAAATCCTTGTTTGCTTCAACAAGCTCCTCTACTAAAAATAACTGTTTCACGTGGGGGTTCCTCTGGTTCTGTATGCATACCTTTAGCGAGGGGCAACCCATTTTTATGTCTGCTATTGCTGCTTTCTGAATGAGAGAATGCTGTCTTGTGTGCTGGACTAGTCAGGAGAGACAGGAAGGAGAGGTGTATGGCTACAGGAACTAAGAGGAATCACTATATGTTGAGTGGGTTAGCAAGGGATGTTGTTAAGGGTGACTGTGCGAGATTAGTATAAAAGGGGGGATTGAGACACAAAAATGGTTGTTAGTATAACAGAGGTTGCATTTAACTATGTTGGTGGTCAGTTCTGATCAACTACTAGATTAACTGTACACATTTCGTAATTGATGTCTTGAAAATAAATACTTTGGAGGTGTTTGGGTAAGCTTTCAGTTTGTTAATACACAAGCTGTGCATGACGGTTAAGACATCCCGGGCTGCGATTTCAGGACTTGATGTAGTTAGACTAATTGTAAAGAGTCATTTATGATGAATTAAATGCATCGAGAGCACAATTATATTTTTAAATGTTAATGTTGAAGCATGGAAACACTGGCAGACATCCAAAACAGGTGGTTTTCTTGCAGTCTTAATAAATGCTTGGGGTTGAGGTGTTTCCATGCCGACAGACAGAAAGGAATCAGATTCCATCTCTAATATCGTCAAATATTCTGTGAACAGTATTATTACTGCGGACAAGTAGGCAAAGCTGGAAAAAATGCAGCTTGTTTGCTGGAAATTGTAGATGGTGCACTGTCCTGAAATTGAAACCCAGTATTTATCTGAACCTTTCTAAGAGAGAAAGAGCAGAGAAAGCAAGACATGGAGGGGAAAAGAAAGCAAAAAAAAAACAGAAAAAAAAAATGTACAGCAACACACAACATCAACTAAAATAGTTACCCACACATGCAGTGGAAGCAAATTATGCAGGTGCATAATGGCGTATAAGCTGCGTATTATGTTAAAAAACACTGTATACAAAGCGTAAGACCATTGATGCAAAACAACATGTTGCACATGCTGGATAAAAAGTGCCACGTCATCAGCTATTTAAAGAAATGAATGACATAAAGCAATACAACGAAACGCATGAGGAAAACAAGATGTACTCTTTTGCCACAGGAAGAGAAGGGTAAGGGGAGGTCAGTTTTTTCTCTGTTCCCAAGACAGAGGGTTAATAACAGCTGTATGGCAGCCGCAATCATTTTTATCCAATTCTGTAATTTCCCACTTTCAATTCATATAAACAGTGAGTGTTTGTGCTCAAGCAGAACACTTCAGTCTGCCCAAGGTCATTCTTTTCAGATTAAAGTTTGAGGCAACTGGAAATTTGAAAGAACTGTCAATAACATGTTATTTGCCAAAAAGAAGGTCTTGTACATTTTAACATTAACAAGTGTAAGCATCTAAACATTCGTATTGGTCACACTTTCTTTTAAGGTCTAATTCTCGCCATTAATAAAACAAAAACTACAACTTTTGTCTCTATAAATGCCTAATTATAATATTTAATAAGGTAGTCGTTAAGTTTAGGTATAGGGTAGGATTAGGGATATAGAATAATATGCATGCTAATAAGAAAGTAGTTACTAGTGAGAATTGGTTCTATACTAAAGTGTTACCAGCATTGTATTTATGGGGTGATATGTACAGAGAAATTTTATATCGCTTCAAGTCTATTTTTTTCCAATAGTCATAGTCAGAGAATATTTAAATTAGTATGTTTAATAAATACTTTAAAAATGAATACATAATATGTGTTTACTGCAATGTGAAGGATGCAACTCAAAAAGGAAGATCATTCACATCATTACTCAAAGTTATTATTTTTACATTATGCAATGCTTGAGTTAAAAACAAGACTGAAAAGAATAATACATTACAAATATGACAATTCTAGACTAGTTTGAAGCAACTGAAATAGAACAGATTCATGCAGTTGAATTCTATACTAATTGGAGTTAAGATGTCGCTTGGCAACCATAAGCAACCCTCAGTTAGATCGTACCATCACGACGTGTCAAAACGAAAGATGTGTCTGCAACAAAGTTTGAATAGTAGAGTTTTCTGCATTTTAATAAAATGCATTGGGCATACATTGTGCTATTAACGATAAAGTTAATGCAGTTGCATCTACAAATAAAAGCCTTCATTGCCCTTTTCTCCTGTTGTTCTAGATTAACATGGCAGATATGAATACAATGTTTAAGAGCACTGCATATTAGGAGACGTTTTCAAACAAAAATCAGTATTATTAAATGCTACATCATACAGTGCACCGAAATCTCTGTATGAGATGCTGCAACATTTAATAAAAGCCTACATCAAAGGGGGAGAATGAGGGAAAATGGAGCAGGTGGACAGAAACGCTGCACAAGAGCTGCAGTCAAATGTTTGTTTCTTTTATCTGAGATATTATGAAATGCTTTGAGAGAGCACCTTTTGTCCTTTTACATTGACTGACACTGGGCAGTTTATATTTAAGATTAACATGCAATTTAATGTAAATGCCAAGTTTGAGGACATGGTTTTGGAGAAATACGTCAGGATTTACATTAAGCATAAAAATATGTTTTCTGTCTGAGAAAACAAATTCATTGTCGGCCATAGTGTGGCCCAGACTGAAGTCAGCAGCTTACAGCATCATTTATGCCCACCGTAGAAACTCTCAGCCAAATAGAATGTGTTATTGATGATAGAACTCATACAACAAAAAGCATTTTAATAAGAATATGGGTGAGGGGATTGTGAGTGCTATAAAAAAAACAATGTACATAAACTGCAAATGGCAAAAAATGAACTTTTGCATGGCACCTGGGGATTGATGCCATTCTTAAACTTTTCTTTAGTCGTTTTTGCACAGTAAAAGCAAAAAAGAGATAAAAAGAAAGGGCCAAACCAAACTAGACAAATTAGAATGTGATATCTACCATATAATGCAGTTTGTTTACCGTAGGGAGTCCAACCCCTGCACGCTTCAAAAAAAGAAAAAACAAGGAGGGAGAGTAAAATTACATACCATAAACTCCACAGAAACTTTAAAAGGATTGAAATTGACTTACTAGCAATTTTAAAGCAAATTTAACCATACCACGAAATGATACTTAATTTCTCCACCCTCCATTAGAATATCTCTTCCCAGGAAGAATGAGAAAAAATAGATGTTAAAATCTGTTAGTTTATACCTAATTTCTTTGGACACTGTCAACGGCAAACAGATGGCTCACATTCCATGGAGGTTTTCATGTTAGTATTTGAAGGGGTAAAGGCAGAAGATAAACAATGACAAATCCACTTAGAGGCTTCAGTGTTAGTAAAAGAGAGAAAAAGAGAGAGGATTCAACTAATCTGTCAAACAAGATGGTTCAGGGAGGGTTTTGAAGGAGGGATCTTGCAGAGGCAGCAGCGTTAGAGTAAAGAATGACAGCAGCAGTAGCGACTCACTCGTTATTTAAGGTAAATGACTGACAAAAGCAAAAAAGTCAACACCCGTTATGAGCTCGTTTATGCCTGCTTGGCATTGCCGAGCCCGGTACTTCCGTAATTTGTCGTTGCAGAACAAAAACAAAGCTCGTTCGTTAACAGACGCAAGGTGCGCCCTCGGCTCTGTAAGAAACACTTGAGCTAAAGGTCATGGCAGTCAAATGGATAAATAATCAGTGGCGGCAGAAGCAAGCAGGCATAGTGTGTTTCTGTACGATGCGCCCTATCATATAATCATATTTCAGCATTAACGGATTGAAAACAATCAGGATAATGGCACCGGAAAAAAGAACAGCCTTGACTATGAACGCTGCTTTTTTGAAGGCTGTGATAGAGGGACCACTTTTCACTTAGGTTAAATGATAAATAGTAAACATTCCCCCTTCTCCACAAGATGGAAAGCTTGCTGAATGCGGACAGATTATTTTGCCGGCGTAATTGAAGCATATTCACCGTCGTGGATTTAATCACAGGCAAAACAGAGCGGTGCAGTCTGGACTTGAATGGAGTCGCCAAATCAAAACACTCCTTTTCAACAGGGACTCGTACACACACACACACACACACACACACACACACACACACACACACACACACACACACACACACACACACACGTACTGGTTAGTAACAACTGGAAGGTAATTATCACTGCCGTCTATGTCTGGAAGAGCCTGTGGCTTAATGGTGCTTCAATCCTGCAGTGAAGAAGATTCCTGAAAGCCCTCCAAGAATCCAACAACATAAATATTTTGCTTAGTGCTTAAAACGTGAATCTATTTTGCTATCAGAGATACATATTACCTTATTAAGTCTCTGACGGCTAGCATTGTTAGGTGGACAAGCTCCAAAACAACTGCCTGGGCCATTAAAGCACCTGTGAGACCATCTGATTCCAATTAAGTCTGGGCTTTGTGCAGTTCATCTCGAGGTAAATTACATTCAGAAATGAGCACTTTATTTCGAATCAGAATGTTATCTGGATTTTTTGTCTTAGGATTTTTCCATTGTCTTGTGGATTTTTGCAGAAAACAAGCTCTGGGAGCAACAAAGTTCATAATTATTGCATGTTTTAGTCATCAAGATCTTTATAAATAAAATGTTGAAGCCTAAATACAATCATAAGAAGTACAAAGCTAAGCATAGGCCGGGTGACTATAACATCACCAACACAAATTTCCCTCAACTCTTTTAATTTCTATTTAAAATCCACACATTGTAAAGTTTGAGTTGTAATAGTTTGGAGCATAACTATTAACACAACAAGGCTGTAAAAGTGAACTAGAGAGCAAATGATCGTTCCTATTCGACATCATGATGCTTTATGTGCCCAACTTCTTTTGTAGTCCCATTTGGCTATTTTGTTAGCAAATGAGCAAGACATATAAAATCTTATTACTGACCCATTTTAATGTCATAGAATAAAATGTGAAAATATTATGAGCTTGTGTTAAACCACATACCTTATATCAGGCATTTAATCATTAACTCCACTGAAAAAAACACTGACTTCAGGAACCAGAAGTTAAAATAAATAAATAAATGAAGAAAATAATTTATTTATAGGGTTTAGGAATTATTTCTACAAAATCTGTTAAAATATAAACAACACAGCCCGTTGGGTTTAAAAAATGTATTACTTCCATGAAGTTCCCTTTGCTAACGGCCTAATTAAAGGTCCTTCCGGGAGTGAATTTGGCTGCTCGCTTTAAAACAATCCCGTCCATCAGTGTGCAAACTTGCAGTCTAAAATTCCCCTTTTATTACAACCAATATACGCTTTATTGCAGGATTTAAACCTAAAAGCATATGTGAAATAACAGTTATTTCAGAAGAAACATTTTTATATCTAAATAAAATGTTTATATTGACTTAAAAACTGCTGTAGCGATTTTTTCACACAAGCACACTTCAAATTAATTTAAATAATTGTCGTGAGCATTGCATCTATGAACATCAAAATACAATCTCATTGTGACCTCATTGTTCGCCAATCGGAAAACTCAAAGCATTTAATTACTTTTGTGAAGAAATTGCTAAAAGCAGTTTTAAACAGTTAATACTGTAATTACGCATTTATACATTTATTTTATACCATAACACAAGTTAACCATAGTCATCAAAAATATCTGAAAAATCTAACGAAGCACCCTGTGGAGCCACGATGCGCAAAGGTGAACGTTACCTGACGTAGGTTGCGGGACACCCGGACTGCATGCCAGGCATTGTCGTTGAACTTGCCATCAGACGGCTCCACCAGAGCCTCGAAAGCACCGGAGCCTAGATTGATGACCAGGCACACGGCCCCACTTTTCAGAGACAGGTTGACATAGTCGGCAGACTTGCCGGTGTGGAGCAGGAGGCCGTTTCGCTGCAGCGTTCGGAAGGACAGGGTGATTTCATCTGTGCTGCTCTGGATGGGCTTTTGGGACAGGTCGTAGCTGAAGAACTCATTACCCTTGAACGTGGCCACTGACTCCACTTGGCCTTGTTGAAGGGAGATAGAAAAAGGCAAGGGAAGGTTGTTAGAGCTGGGATGGATGTGGACCAAGGGTATGAGAACTAATACTTATATTCTCTGTGTTTTATAGACTCGCACAGAACCAACCAAACATTTAAGGATGAACAAGTGGAAACAAAGAATGAATGGAATGGCAATGGATGTAAAATACTCATAGTGGTTTTACAACCAAGAAATGTTCAGGCAGGACTTGAGCCTTGATGTGATTTTGGCTAATGAGGGGTTTAAGGCCACTGGCTTAAATGAAGCATAAACGAAGCCGAAATTAACAGTACAAGACAGCTGCAAGCATGAATCATTGTACATGTCTTTGACATGAGAAAATCTCACTGGATTACCACACGTTTCCTTATTCGCGCTTCCCGTAGACATGAACCGCAGAGGTGAGTGATGTCACACATGTAAATGAGCGTACTCTCCCCCAGCGCCACTCGCATCAGCTAATCGTGAAGGTCATTTATGCATGTAAAGCTTGCCGTCCTGAAATTAAACCACGAGTGCGCAATTACACAAGCTGAAAACGGGCTGTCAGGAATAATCTGAAATAAAACACAGCCGCACTTTTAAATAACGGTTTGATTTGCTAACGCCACTGTAAGATGTGAAAGCTTTGATGAACGAGGTAGAGTTTCAAAATACAGTCATTAAGAAAATAAGCGTCTGAGGAGGCAGCTTGTCAAAATATCAAATTTTCGTTATTTTATGTCATTAAAAATCATCACTTTCACAGACAGCTCATTAGTTCTGCCCTTATTTTCTGGCCTTATGTCTAGACCGCACAACCTGTTAATCTTTTGGGATGTGCAATACTACATATTTTCAAACTCGAATAGTCGGTGGGTTGCCTGTTTGATTTAAAGGGAAGCCCTGTATAATTAGCCTAGTTTCAGGTTAGTCTGACCCCAATTGGACACGATTCTTAAGGCAGAGAGTTTACATAAGATGTGTTCAAAACAGCTAGACAGCACAGCGAAAAGTGTTGAAGTATCAGGCAGTTTTAATCTAGTCAACAAAATTACTGTTAAATCATGGTGCTAATTAAATGATGATCATTTAAATATACCGCTGAAGAAAATTACAAGAAAAAACAGACTGAAAGATATTAAAAATCAACAATACATTTGGAAAGAATTAGTTTCAAATATTCCAAATCATCCTGCAACTTTTTTCCTTAGAACTGAGATATACTGTAAACTCGCCATTGTGAGAAAAAATAGGTAACACTTTATTTTAAAATGTCCATAACTACCTAGTTAAGTACTTAGTAGTAGCTGTTGTACTTACATGAAGTTATGGAACTTACAGTTTGTAATTATGTAGATGTAATAGGCAGCTACTGTTACACATATGTAACAGTCTGTACACCTTAAAATAAAGTGATACCAAGAAAAAGACACTCTCGCAATTCTGACTTTATTTCTCACAGTTGCAAGTTTATATTCTACTCAGACTTTATCACTTGCAATTGTGAGTTTATATTATGCAAGTAAGAACTGCAAGATGTAAACTCGCAATTGCAAGAAAAACGTTTGTGAGATAAAAAGTCACAGTTACCTTTTTATTTTTTTATTCAATGGTGGAAATAGGCTTCAATAGTTTACAATGCCCCTGCTAAACAAAAGTATTACATTCTTTAAAAAACGTTTTACTGATCCCAAACATTTGAACGATAGTGTAAATGCAACTTTAAATCTAGCAACTGCACAAAATGAAAAATAAAAGCATACTACAATGTTATTTATTTTGACTGAACTCACATGCTAACTTAGTAAAATTTACTAAAATTAATGAATAGAACTTGACAAAATATTGACTAAATCAAAGATATAGGACCACTAGCATAGCATAGAATGCTAACTTAGTTTACATCTTAGTTTACACATACCTACACCAATTCTTATGGCTTTGTGAAGGAAATTTGAAATTAAATCATTTTAAATTAATCATAAAATCAGTTGATTACAAATAATGTCTAACACTTCTTTTCTTGCAGGCCTAACTTTTGAGTACGTGCTAGGGTACAGAGAAATGTTATAGTCTTAAGTAGCATTGTAATAATGAAATATGATATCTGTTAAAGACTACTAATAATGATACAAGATTTAAGGGCTAAGCTCAGGTAATCAGTAACCAAGTAGAAGGAGTTTTTGATTTTTCACATAAAGAGAACCAATCAGATGAGAGGAAAATTATGTAATGTGACATGTTACCTATGATATGTACCTTTCCTTTAAAAACAGTTGTATCTTTGTTATTGGGGGATTTTCTGTTATTGAGATGAGATTCTCCTGGCCATGATTAAAGCATTATTGAAAGGCATAGTTTGGAGTCCGTCTGATTACTAGGATAGTCGAACATTAGAGATCTTAGTCCCAAGTGTTAATGTTCATAGGGGCGAGACGTCACCTGATTCAGAGTGAGACTCTTAGATGTCAGGTAGCTGTAATTCTTAACTGAATTGTCTTAGGCCTGGTTCCCCAGAGCGGTCAGAGTTATCACGGTTAGCGGTCAGAAAAGTCACCTGAGGATAATTTTGGTGTCAGAGACAATTTAGCTTAAGTCAGGTGTGTAGGGGAATTTCTACCACACTTTCAATCAGGCATTACAAATAGCCTCCTGGGGTCCTAGATGTACTCAATTCAAGAGGCAGACCAAATTTTTGTATGACACCAGATTAAGTCATTTTTCATCTAATTGAGACATGTCTACAAAATGTATCAATATTCTGCCAGCACATCTTGTTTTACAGCACCTGAACAGCAATATTCGTCCTTCAGATATGCATACATAACCTGCTCAGCTGCTAAAAATAGTATGAAATATTCCATTCCAGGTTTAACCAGCAGAGCATAACATTAATTTGAAGACTTGGTATATTTCATCAAGCAAGAAGGCTCAGACCATCAGTTAGGAAAGAAACGATTGGGCACGAATCAACCAACCAGACATTTTCACCAAGGAAATGTGACCTTGCAAAATTACAGCCGCAGAATCTTATCATAGTGCCACTTGGTTCAGTGGAGAATAAACAGCCAGAGTGTGTTCCACAACAAGCAGACCTAGCACGTAGAGAGGAACTCTAAAGAGATGACAGAAACCAAGCCCCTGCTAAGCCATGTGTGCTTAAGAGTTTTAGTTTTTTTTACTGACTACAGGGTGACGCAAAGAGAATATGACCCACAAAACACAGGGCTATGACTAAGTATAAGGTAATGTTTCTAACAATAAACCGACGTGACATGATGGGACTCGACAATATCAGAGAAGCTTTAAACTTTTCAAAAGTGCATCCTGAAAGTGTCTCCGATGTTACCGCTGCAGCAGCAAATGTTCTCAGATAGTAACAACGCTTCTGACAAATGAATTGCGACTCAAATATATTCGCAGAAAAACAGAAAGCTTTGTTTGCATTAAAGGTGCAGTGTCTAATATTTTTCTGGAATATAAAATATCCATAGCACACTCAGATTTGTTCCGATTCACCAATCAGAAGACTGTGAGGTGTTTTCTGCCTGTCGATCGTTTTACATGTTTATAGGGAAGCCTAACTGTATATGGGCAGCAGGAAGCTGAGAGCGGATCATTCAAAGTAAAGCAGCAAATTCAGGTTTGAATAGTTGATAGTGGTTTGTTTGTCATGCAATAATTATAACTGCTGTTTTTGACAACTTCAACATGTTGAATACAACTGTATCTTTGTATAGTGAGGAATATAATATAATATAATAGAAAAGAAGTTCCCACTTTATATTAGGTGGCTTTAACTACAATGTACTTACTTCAAAAGATAAGTATAATGTACTTATTGTGTTCATATTGCATTGTAAAACACTTATGCTCCTCTTGGGGTGGGATATGGGTACGGTTAGAGACATGTTTGGTGGTGTAAGTAGGTTTAAGGGTGGGGTGAGGTGTAAGGGATGGGACAACAGTGTAATTATAAATGTAATTACAGAAGTTAATTACAGATCTATGGTTCCAAAAAAGAGATGGAGATGCTTGTTCATGCATTTATCTCTACACAGTTGGACTATTTCAATGTTCTGTACACTTGTTTGAACAAATCTTCTATGGATCGATTACAAGTTGTACAGAACGCGGCTGCAAGGATTTTGACTAGGACCACAAGGAGGTTGCACATTATCCCTGTGCTTAAGGCCCTTCATTGGCTTCCCATTGGTTTTAGAGTGCATTTTAACATTTTGGTCATTACTTATAGAGCCCTGCATGGTCAGACACCCTCTTATATTCATGATCTATTACATGCACACTCTCCTGGCCAATCTTTGAGGTCTTCTGGCATAGACCTTTTAACTATTCCCAGAACACGTCTTAAGACAAGGGGTGATCGTGCTTTCTGTGTAGTGGCTCCAAGGCTTTGGAACTCTCTCCCCTTGTCATGGAGAACTATGTGTTTTGTTGAATCTTATAAAAAATACCTAAAGACATATTTTTGGACAAGCTTTTAACTAGCAATATGGTCTGGAAGCTAATTTTTTTTTATATTTGGTGGTATTTGTACAACAGTTTTTTTTAACTTCTTTTGATTTAAATGTTCTATTGTAAAGCACTTTGTGACTCTTTGTCTGTGAAAAGTGCTATATAAATACATTTGAATTACTTACAGATGGAATTACGTGCAGGATTTGTTTTTAAATATAAGTACAATATAAAAACACGTATGTACTTAATAAGTGCATTGTACCAGATAATTACTTTAAATGTAAATACATTATACGTGGTGGGAGAGATACCGGTAGACACGATTAACCGGTAGAAATTTGTCAACGAGAAGAATTTCTGGACTACTGTCTCTATCGTGGGTTACATGCTCACGTAAATAATAATAATCTCGTAATAAGTCTCAGGCATTGTTCAAATAAGTGCAAGCTAGCAAGGGGAGGAATACATAAAGAGAAAGACAGGTTTTTTATCTTATCTTATAAACTTATAGTTTGCACAAATTTTTAAGTATTCCGGTTTAAAAACAAGTGATTTTAAGCAAATAAAATGCAATCAGCATCAAAAGATAACTTATTCTGTATGCGTGTGCTGTCTGAGATACTTTTTCTGAATGCGATGTCAGAGGCAAGCACACATGAAGACGTGCTCATAGTGCACGGGAGTATTGAACAGAGTCATTTTTGCTGCTTTATAGGCCTTGAACGGTTAAATACACAAACTTGCCCGTCTTTGCAAATGTCCTTGTAAACACGGTCATTTAGATCTTAAGTGAAAGTGAGCAGCTGAGAAAGAAAACACATGTGTAACAGTATATTGGATCTGGGCAGATCTTAAAGTTACAGCAGTCTAATATTCCTGCTGTCTATCATTCATGATAACCAAACAACAAAATAAAGAACATCAAAATCACTTCTGTAATTTTGAACACAGTGAAGAATATGCAGTGTTTTATACATTTGATTACTTTATACAATATATGTAGCATTTCTTATTTATTTGTTCCACTGTAGTTTTTATCCTATTGCTTGTAATTAGTTTCTTATTCTAATTTAATCACTGACTATTTACTTGTCTTCAGAGTTTTGTTTGTTAATGCTAGTATTAGTTTTTTGTGATATTGACACTGGTGATAAGAATTGTGACATTTCTATAGCATCAAACACTTTGATACCATAAAGACATTATTTAAAACACACCTATACTGTGATATAACATTACCATGAAATAAAATTACTCACCGCTAGTACATTAACATTAGTACGTTAAGACCACCTAATATAAAGTGGGAGAGAATAGAATAGAATATGTTTTCACATGGAACCTCAGAAATGCATGCAACACACATTTAACATTCATAATGTGATGCATTTAACTGCATCCTGTGAGTTGATTTCATCAGGAAATTGGTTGGTAGGAGGTGAAATCAAGTTATAAATATTATAGTTATTACATGATATTATTGGGGGCAGTCGTGTCCTAATGGATAGAGCATCGGACTTGTAACCCGAGGTTGTGGGTCCTAATCTCGGCTCCGGCAGGAATTGTCCACGACTGAGGTGAGACCCTTGAGCAAGGCACTTGAACTGCTCCCCGGGTGCCGCAGCGTCGGCTGCCCACTGCTCCAGGTGTGTGTGCACATGGATGGGTTAAATGCAGAGCACAAATTTCACTGCTGGTTATACTCTGTATAAGTGTGTATGTGACAAATAAAAAAATATTATATTTAAATTTCTTGATAACAGAGAATGTGAATACATTTCGATGACACATTATGAATGTAAACCTTTTTTAACATGCAGTGAAAAATCATGCTCAACGCTAGGCACATTATCAAAGTTAATAGAGTAAAATTTGATTTCATGCTGTCTTTTAGTAGTCAAGTAAGAAATGTATTTGTTTGTTGATTGATTGATTGATTGAGCATAGTTTCTGCTATTTATTTTGTGACATAAATAGCAGTCTGTCAAGAAGGATTTTTTTAAGGCTTTTATTTGCCCTGCCAACATCTTGGAACTTGTGTATAAATCCATTGTCGAAAGTGTTTTAACCTTTCATCTTTCTGCCTGGTATGAGCATTTAAATTGTAGACTTAAGAATAATCTTTCCAGAATTGTATCCATGGCAAATAAAATAATTTGCAGGCCTCAGAACAAATTAAAACAACGCTATGTTGAAAGGACAAAGGTGGCGGCGAGCGTTATTCTCGCAGATAGTTCTCATCCTCTTTTCGGATAGTTTGAGCCCTTGAAGTCAGGTAGATATTATAGTGTTCCACTAGTAAATCAAAATGGGTTTAAGAGGTATTTTATCCCTAATGCAATTAAAATAATTAATGTAGCAAGTGTTTATTCAAACAGTATGTAAGGCATGAACTGTATCGTTCTATCCTCTTTTATACAATATATGTAACATGATTAATGATTGTGTTTTCATTTGACTATGTATGTTGTTACTAATTTTGTTGTACTGGTGAGCCAAAGACAATTTTCCACTCAGGTGGACAATAAAGTTATACAATGCAATACAATACACCCAAAGGGAAAATTAATAAAAAATAAAGCAAGCAAGCCTGTGTATGTTTTTTTTTCAACAGGTTTATATGGTATGTGCGGGGGGAGGGGAGGGGGGGGTCATTTTTGCCTTAGTGAGATTTAAATGTATACCTTAAACCAGTTTGACATTTATACAAACAAGTATGTACAGTACATGACCCAAAAGGGTGAGTGACAGTTTTGTAAACTGGCCTGAAACTCTCTCACACTGGCCCTGGGCCATCTGGCCATCTTTACTGTTAAGCTTAATAGTCCAAAAATGGTCTTAAAAAGCAGGTTTAGCATTAATTTGGCAAGTAATGTGTCTGCTAATTCTGAATTTACATTCACCACGGTCAGCATTTGAGTAAATGGGGAAAGTTCCATTAAAAGCGCCGAATAAACACACTCCACTGTTAGACCATTAATGACACTCTCCTTCAGGCCAAGCCAGAAGAAAACTGAGCAAAACAACAACCACTGGAATCGCCCCTTTATACAGAGCCTGTAAAGCCAGCTTTAGTTATGTGCAGATATGTGATGTTGCTGATGAGATGTCTAAATCTTCATGTCCAGCCTCCGATCTCTAACTTCAAAAGAGATGAGAGAAAAAACAGCGTTCACCCAAGACCTTTAGAGCGTGCCGACGGGATGCTCTTTGTGTAGGCTAGAGCAGAATAGCCTGATTTATTTACTTAAGACTCCTTTGTGTCTTTGATATGACAGGACTGGAGCAATCAGTTCTTTAGGCGTCAAGACTTACTGTCATTACGCACTAATGTCCATGTCTCAGATATGAAAACACTAACACTAAATGAGAGGGGGTGTGAAATCAACAGCGACAGACTGGGAGAAGGAAAAGAAAGGCAACGAGGTTATGAGCTTGAGAGAAAGACAGAGAGGGAGGACATGACATGGGTTGCGGGGACTTATGATCCAAACTAGGAGTGGGAGGGAAATAAATCCATTCACGGAGTCGTTCTCAAGCGAGTCTGGCACACAAAAAACCTTCAGAATCATAATGATAAAAATTATTAATAATTCTGTGTTTTGAAAAAAGCATTTGAAAGAAAAATGATTACAGATACAGAGTGCAATTTAGTGTGCAATGCTGCAAAATTGCATCGAGGGCATTAGTAATTGAGGACGGAGTCAGACAAAAATAAATGTTATATATATATATATATATATATATCGATGTGAGCATAAGTATTGGAAAAGTTGCCTCACAAGTCTTTCTAAGTGATCAGCTGTGTCCTGTTTCATTCATTCTTCAGATATTAAAAGCAGTGGATGTGTCGTATCAGTTATATCCATTACTTCTGAATTCTGAATCTTGCATTTGATGATGACACACACAAACCAGGGATGATGATGAGGGTTGTTTGAGTTTGGAAGATACCAGCGACACCAACTACCTGATCAGCTGAGAAAACAACAGTAGTTGATGACAGACAAATGAAAAAAGCTGTGAAAATGAACCCTAAAAGACGTGTCTGTAAAATCACCAACTTCCAGAAAGCTGGGGTGATGCTCTGACAATCTACTGTCCTCAGGAGACTTTGACACAGAATTACAGATGCTACACAGCAAGATGCAAACCTCTGATCAGCACCAAAAATAGAAAGGCAAGATTCGAGTTTGCAACAAAAGCACAAATGTGAGACAGAAGAGTTTTGGCACTGTGTTTATGGACCGATGAGACAAAGATGAACCTTTATCTAAGTGATGGGAAAGCAAAAATGTGGAGAAAAAAGGGGAACCGTAAATGATCCCAAGCATACAGCCTCATCTGTAAAGTAAAATGTTGAACTGTCCCAATACTTATGGTCACATCAATGAGTGGGATGAACTCTAAAAGTGCTGTTTTTCTTATTTGGTAAAACGTGTGTTTTGAAACGGCTAATAATAAAATGTGACATTCTGTAGTTTTGTCTCATATTCATCTCCACAGCGGAGTCTTTACGAAGCAATTTTGTCTTTACTGTTCCGATTATGGAGGGTATATATATATACTATATATATATATAATATATATATATATACATATATATATATATATATATATATATATATATACATATATATTTCTAATGAAAGGTTTGACTACTTTAGTAATTTCCATGAGTACAAATCTTAATGTTTAAGCATATCATGATATTCTAGGGAATTGTGTGCTTCTAATTTTATAGCAACAGTTTGGACAGGATCCTTTTCTATTCTAACATGACAGTGCCTCTGTGTATAAGAGTGTCAAAGAGAAATAATGATTCAGTCAGTGAGCAAGAACTTGACTGGTCTGCAGAAAGCCAAGTCCTAATCACAGCTGACCTCTGGTGTGACTTTAAATGCAGACTTTGAGCTAAAAATTCATCTCCAAACGCCAATGACTTGTACATATGGGTACAGTCATTTCATACACTTCAAAACTGTTGCAACAGAGGTGGAAATACAAATTTTAAGTACATTAATTTCTTTGTTGCCACAGTTTGGAAGTGCCTTTTTCTCTTCTAAAGAAGGGGTGTCCCAGTACTTTTGTCCATATAGTGTATGTACAAGTCTAGGTGTTTGGTGATTAATTTTTACTCATGAAAATTACTTAAGTAGTCAAACCTTTCATTAGAAGGGGTGATCCAATACGTTTGGCAATATAGTGTATATATATATATATATATAGTCTATTGGTTAACAAGCATTGGAATCATGAACAATGTAGCAATTTTGGTTCCAGTTCTGCATTACGATGTTGTATAGAATTTTAACTCTTTCTCTGCCATTAACAAAAAATCTATGCAATAATTTCATTAAAATGCATTTATTTAATACTAAGTATGCTTCAAAGCCATTAACATATTTATTGACATAAAATTATAATTAAAGATTATTTGGAGTATTTGTTGCACAATGTATATTTCTTAATTCTATGCCTAAAATGCGTTTAAATGTCACGGTTAATATGTATGGTCACTGTATATGGTCTTTGTATAATATTAGTCTTTAAATACAAGATATGTAAGGTGTATCTGAAGTATACTTGCAATAGTTCCACTTTAGCACAATCAAATAAGTATGTCTTTATTTAGATCTCAGCTCTACTTCCGCACAATTGAAGTGCGTTAAGCACAAAATTAGTTAAGTAGTTAAGACATTAAGTACCACAAGTACAATTGCAGGGTATTTTTATTAAGCACATAAATATGTACATGGATTTGTAATATACTTAGCACAAAATAAATGTATTTCAAATATATTTTAGTATTTTTTTCACTAGAAGAAGTTGCTTACGGACAAGTAAGCTAACATGATCACCAACATTCAGCCGCATATGAATCAAAACAGCCATTACAGAAAAAAAATATTGATGCTGTGCAAGATTTGGAGGTTTTGATGGATTGAGACTTCAACAAAAATGCTATTTTCTTTTGGTTCAAAATATTGTTTCTTTGATGGAACTTCCCACATTCAAATGTTGATTTAAAAGAAAATATGAATGAAGCTAGCTGTTTTTTTATTGGTTTTGTTTGCATTTTAAACAAAGGCTTTGTTCTTCATTTTGACATTTGTATTCACTGTTTACATATTCATACAACAGAATATTCTGAGGGACATGATGAAAGATCTCTGAATATGATCAAAAATGAAGGTGGTGGCTGGGAACTTCAAGAATTACATTCTGGTAATAAAGTGAATGAGTTGCACGTACTGCAAGTCAGTAAGTAAATGAGCAAAGCAAATAAATGTGATCATTTTAGATTTTTGAAAGGTGTGTTTACATGTTAGTGTTTACATGTTTGCATCCTTATTTCTAAACTACTACAGACAGTATGTGTATCTTTACATACCTGTTCTCAAATAAACTAGTCAATACAGCTATGCCAATTACTTTTTAATTCTAATCTTTTTATTCACAAAAAACATTCAAAGGTCAAAGTTACTCGTTCAGGAGATTAACTACACTAGCTGTGTTTTATGTTATTACATCACTAAAAAGAATTGACTCATAAGAGTAACTTGTTTGGAAAACAGACTAAACTGCTCGTATGTTTTTGTTTCACTCAACAAAAATATTTTTTTTACTTGGAGTCAAACAGCTTTATTTTAAAACATCCAAAAACCAATCAAAGTCTATAGCTGTGGAACTTCAGTCACAATTTAAATGTATTTTATAATTATTATGGAAATGGGATTGTGACTCCCTCAAAATCTAATCATGAGGTACGATTCTCATCAAACATTACAATCCAAACTCTTTTTCCCACAGAAACCGCACGTTTCTGAATAACAGGTAGTGGTATTTGCAGAATTTGGATTGTGTCAAATTATTACAGGGTGTTGACCAGAATAAAGCAAGTAAAAAGAAAATTGAAGGAATTGGAAACAGTAATGATAAAGTCCCAGTAAATAAGCAGGCGGCCGATGGGAGAGAAGACACAGGCCACACTATAAAGACTGACTGAATGCTGCACAGTGGGAAGTAATGGCAATCCAAATGTAATCTTGAGAGTGTCATTATTCCAGCAAACTGTGTCCTCTTACGAGGATGCAGCATCTGAGGCTCTCATCACAACCTCTCCCACTGCCTGGCTGGGCTCAATGTGTGGATCTGAAGCAGACATGTCCAATTAAAGACCTCGCTTCTGACCAGACAACAGGGACAAATACGACACAGAACTCATTTTTAATGTCATCTCCGGCGGTGTGTTTATGTGTCGCTTTTTCTGACAGGTTGGTTTGTCTCCGCTGCTTGTGGAGAGTGAGAGAAATATCAACAGCTGATTAAGTCAAGGCCCTGCAGCAGCCGAAGCCATTTGCTTTGCAGATTAAACATGGCTATGAGAGAGAGAGAGAGAAATAGAGAGAGAGAGAGAGAGAGGAGCAAGGGAAAGCATATTTATTGGAGTTAACTGTGCTATTTCCCCATGCGTGCTGATAGAAGATGAGACTGGCCATATCAGTAATGTGTGTCGAGGGACACCAGCATTCAAAGAGGACTAAATTAACAACAATAAAACTAGCACCGATGTTTTCAGTGGGGGCAACATAACACCTGACCAAAAACAAATATACACATTTAAAATAAATAAATAATTAACAACAAATTAAAAAGTACTAAAACAAATGAATTAATAAATAAATCAACAACAAACAAATAAACAAACAAACATTTTTCTTGTTTGTTTAGCCTGCAAGCAGACATTGTAACAATAATATTAATTTTATTACATAACGCATGACTAAATAAATATAAATAAATAAAAACAAATGTAAAATCAAACAAACAAATAAATAAATATGTCCTTGTCTGTTTAGCAGGCATGGGGACTATTATTAATGGTATTACATAACATACACAAAATAAATAAATACATGTTTTCTTGTTTGTTTAGCATGCAAGGGGACGATTATTAGTTTTATTACATAACATACACAAAACAAATAATCACACACACACACTTTCTAGTTTGTTTAGCATGCAAGCAGTCTTTGGATCAATTACTATTAATTTTGTTACATAACACATGACCAAATAAATATAAAAAACAATTTAAAAAATAAATAAACAACTAAAATAAATAAATAATAGCATGCAAGATTATTGTTATTAATTGTATTACATAAAGATAGATATTGGCTAGATATCGGTATCGGCTGTTAAAAAAACGATATCCGTCGACCACTAGCCACAGATACACAGACAGATAAATAATACATACATACATACATAAATGCAATGTAAATATATATGTAAATAAATGCCTTTTTTGAAAGTTCTAAATTTTTTAAAATCCACACGCCCCTTTTGCTCCAGACTGTAATATTTGAGGTTTAGCATGAAATCTTGTTCTACAGTTTATTTATTTTAATGGCACTGCCTACACACACATGTCATGCAGTGAGTGTACATAATCTAGATTCATATAAAGGGCATGTAAATGCACAAGCTCAACATGGAATGCATATGGACTTAATTGATTTGTGAGTGAAATAGAGCAGAAATAAATTAACAGACGTTTCCCCAGAGGAAGACGACAACAGGCTCAAAACAGAGTCTCACTGGTCTTTACTGAACATGTCTTCTCCTCCCCAGCCTTATGGTGTCATTAAATCTCATCTTTAAAATATTAAAAGCACCCACAGGCCTCTTTGCTCTGCTGGATTTCACAGATAAAATCTGTCCTTAGAGGAAAAAGAGAGGAGTTTTCATACAAACAGTATGTCACCATATTGAAGCCAATTGCCAGCAATCTGATCAAAGGGCTTCAACAAATGTTAAAAACTCATACTGTGTGAAATAAACATAATGAACTCTACAATGAAGGGAACTTCTCTCACATTGATGTTTAAAATCACAGCACACTTCAGCATTATTTAATAAATGAATTGAAAATGTCTTTTAAATAGAAAGTCCAATTTCAAAACATGAATTGAATTTGAAACAAAAAAGATGTATAACCATTTTATTTAAATGAGAATTTTAGTAGAATTTTACAAAATGATACATTTATTTCTCAGCACAAATATTTCCATAAAACTTTTATATGGCATACATCATAGAACATCGCATTTTCATCCAGAAATAATAGAAATCTGATGTTAATTACAGTTAATTCGTGTTTAAAGTCTCCTATTGAAATGTATACTTCATTTAAATTAAACTTCATTTCAAGGACATCTCTATTCCCAAAATGATCTTTACCCCAAACTCTTTAACTGGAATTCAGCATCAAGATATAAATTACTAGATTAAGACTATTTTATTTTTATTATTTACTTGCCTTAACATGTTACTATTGTAATATTTTATATTATAGTTACCTAAAAACATTCTGATGCTGTTGTATGTCAAAATAAAATGAGTATTAACTGTGTTAATACTGTGTTTATTGTTTCAACAGTACTAAATTACACTGAAGTACAGTACAAAAAGTCTAACAAGCAGTGACTATTTAAAATAGCTTGGATTGCAATTCTGTAAATGCCTTTTCATGTCATTCCAAATGAACATCCTGTGTGCTGCGGCCAATTGAATCAAACTCCAACTCATGATCTGAAAGTAAGCCAATTCTTTCATTTTGAATTTTTCCCAACCCTGTATCACAAATCAACCACAGGTATCTTTAGGAATAGTTCACCCAAAATGGAAATTTGCCTACCCTCAAATCATCCAATATGTTGATGAGTTTATTTTTATTGGAACAGATTTGGTGAAATTTAGTTTTACATCACTTGCTCTCTGCATTGAATGGGTGCCGTCAGAATGAAGGTCTTTGCACACTGAGTCCGAAATTCTCGTCCGAAATTTTCATTCATTAAAAAATAAATACAACCACACATTGTGTCAAACACGTTTACCTCTAAAGCCTCTAAAACTTTCGTCCGTAGTAAAAAAAAAAAAAACATTGGATCAGTTTCAATTTTCTGCATTTTTGCATCCATAGCAAGCATTTTGATAGGAAAGGATGACAAATATAAAAATGCATATACGAAAATGTCGGACTCAGTGTACAAGGACCTTAAGAGTCCAAACAGCTGATAAAAAACATCACAACAATTCAGAAGTACTCCACATGACTTCAAGACAATCAATTAACACCTTGTGAAGCACAAGCTGTCTGTCAAATTGATCATTAAGGTGTTTTAACTTTCAACTATCACACCAAAACCCATAGTGAAAAGTCCATCCCGTTGTCCTCTCACATCAAAATCCACAAACATTTTTGGACTGTTTTCACTTGTAAATAGTGCTTGATTTGTGCATATTTCTCCTGATTCAGATAAGACAGCTTTTTAACTTTTGTTCATTTGTGGATTATTGAGCTTGTATCAGCTGTTTGGATTCTCATTCTGACAGCACCCATTCACTGCAGCAGATCAATTGGTGTTAATATCTCAAAATCTTTTACAATGAAGCAACATCCTCATCTACATCTTGCACAGTATGAGGGTGAGCTATTTCTTAGCAAATTTCTATTTTTGGGTGAACCATCACTTTATTATATTCAAAATACTAGTTCAAGAATCAGCCAGCCACGATATAAAATAGAAGAATACGGTCCCTATATAAATAAATCAAACATTACATTTGTTTATTAGGAAAGTGCCTTCCATCAGAAATATTCATTAGCAGAAGACCAACTATGCTGAACACTATGCATAAAAGTCCCATTTTGCATAAAAGCACATTTTGTCCTGCACGGTCAATAGACATTAATAATATTTGTTCCACATTCAGCCTTGCTCAGCACCCTGGGTAAAGCCCAGTATCTCCAAAGCAATTCATCTCCTGCTGTAATGCAGCGTATACCATTGCAAATAGGTTATCCCTTGATCTGGACTCTTGCTGCGAAAAAAAAAGATAATCCCTGTCGCAGGCCACGGGCCTCTTATAAATAAAAGTTAATGAGAAAAAAAATGAAAACAAAAAGCCAATTTTGCTGTGATGTAATCTAGTTGCAAAACAATACTAACCGTTCTGGCAACCTTTGATTCTTTATATATATATAAAGGTGCTGTGTTTAAAATGCAGGCAAGAACGTTATTCCATTTGTGCAATATTCCAGCACTTATCGTGCAGCTTTCTCTTGGGGAGCTTCAATCAACAAACCATCATTATCGTCGCATGAGCATATTTCACAGGCAGGAGAAAAGATTCTCACAATCGCAGCCTCAAGTGAAGATCATTATCTGTCGAAACAGAACAACCTGTGCAATTATTTTTATTCCAATGAACTGCTACCACTCGCTGTTTATCAGTTTAAAACACTGCACAACGGAAATATATACAGTTGTGCTCAAGTTGTCATACCCACATTTAAAGAGATAGTTCACACAAAAATAAAACTTCTGTCATCAATTGCTCATCCTTATGTCATTCCAAAACTTTAAGACCTTCATTCATGTTCAGAACACAAATTAAGATATTTTTGACCCTCCATAGACAGTAGAGGTGCTCCGATCAGGATTTATGAGGCCGATCACCGATCACAAAGCAGTATCTGCCGATCTGATCACCGATACCGATCTTTTTAAGCTGTCTTGTTATCACGTAGAATTGTTTATAGTGATGATCCAATCAAGATTTTTAGACATTTATTCAGGGCCTGAACTTCATGTTTTAAATGAATTCCCCTCTTAGGTAACTCTTGTGAGAGAGGATTATTTTTTATTATTTGAGGGGTGGAGGGTATTTTAATTATTTATATTTTTATATATCAAAAATATATTTATCTCACCTGAACGTTTGATCGTGCACTACATTTTTGTTTTGACAATCGTGCAATTGTTGCACAATAGCTTACACACAGCACAAGCCTGATTTCATGAGCTGTATGTGAGATGGGCCTTTTACACCAGATTCACACATACTCCTTTTGCAGTCCAGTACACAAAAATCTAACAAGCAGTGCTATCTGTAACCAATGTAAAAAAACAAAAGAAACAACAAAGTAGTAGCCTGAACAAAGATTTTGTAGTAGGAGAAGTCAGTTTACTTTTCTTTTGTGTGAACTGAACAAAAATACTTGTTTACCTTACTTAGATACTCAAGTCTTTGTTCACAACATATCCAAATTTGGTCATCTGAACAAACTGCTCCGGGTGTGTGTTCACTGTGTGTGTGTGTGTGTGTGTGTGTGCTCTTGGATGGGTAAATGTAGAGCATGAATTCAGAGTATGGGTCACCATACTTGGCTGTATGTCACTTTCACTTCACTTCACAATTTTACAATGAAACAATATTGCACAAGTTCCCAGCATGCATTGCAGCTTGAAAACATTTTATGTTATTATTATTAAAATATTATCATTGTTTTCAATTTACTGGCTTAATTTATGCTGCTGTTGCAGTTGTCATTGTCAGTTAGCTGTCGTGTGGATCAAAGTTAATATTTTTACTGATTTAAAATGTGATGATCCTCACCATGTTTGAGCATCGTATGCTGAGGTACTGTATATGTGCATCTCAATGCAACTTGTTTAATTAAATTTGTCTATCAGCATAAATGTTTGCATTTAGATTTAAGAGGCAAAAACTACCCATATTATGTGGAAGGCTTTGAAAACTAGCATAAGTCCAAAAGTAAAAGGATTGTTAAAAAAAGATTAGCATTGCTAAATGCTAAAAATATATTTGGCTACTCTGACAGATCTTTTAACACTCAGTAGACTGACTTTTATTCATTAGATGGACTAAAGTTTTTAAGTTGTCGGTTGCTAGTTGAGTTTAGTGATGCAACGTCTGATTCATTTCCGCAAACTGGTTCTTTTAGGACAGTTCGGCTCATTGAACTGGTTTAAAAAGACGATTTATCGGCTCCTGCAATGATTCCACTGTGCATTTATTTTGTACCAACTCTGTGCTGTGTGTGTGTGCTGCGAGTGTGCATGAGCGCAATCTCCGGGAGAGCAAGTGAGCGCTGAATGGTTTAAACACTGGCTATGATTAAAAAGAAATGTAATTAAAAAACTTTAGTGGCGATGCGACACTGCCTCAATTGTGCAAGTAACAATTCATGTGTCAACTGTAGCGGGCAGCTCGCTTATAATGCAGATGCGATGTAATTTGAAGCCATTTCATATTGAGAGAGAGAGAGAGAGAGAGAGAGAGAGAGAGAGAGAGAGAGACTGTGCTTCTCTTGCTGTGATTCTCTCATGCTGTTTGTGAAATGATGTCTCAGGCATCAAATTACTTTATAAGTTATTAATGAAGAAATATGAATTGTACAGCATTATAACTATTTCACCCATGACAGACAAAGACGGTGCTGTTACATGTCTTGTCAATCCTCTAAAGGCAGGCGTGTCATCAGCTTGAGATCGTTTTTTGAGATCGGCCTTTTTAGAAACCGCCGGTCAAACAGCCCAACGCGATTATCGGCCGATAGTGATCGGTAGCCGATCAATCGGAGCAACCCTAATAGACAGCAATGCAACTGACATGTTCAAGGCCCAGAAAGTTAGTAAAGTCATCGTTAAAATAGTACATGTGACACCGCAAAGAAAACTAAAATAACTATTCAATAATTTATTCTCTTCTGTGTGCTGCTGCATTACGGTTGAACCGGTGATGTCACATTAGTGTTAATTTCGTTAACGAAGACTATGACGAAAAATGTTCGTTGACGAGCTTTTGTCCTAGGACTAAGACGAGCCAAAGACGATACGATAATAAGGTCAATAAATGATAACTATGACTATATCAACATGCAATTTCATCGACGAAATAAGACAAGATTAAATTGTATTCAAAAAATAAAAAGTTTACCAAAAACCTATTTATTTTTGTCAAAAAAATTGAGACAAAATGTTATTGCAGACTGTTGTACACGCCTCTACTACACAAGGTTTCATGTGTGCGGTTGCCAGATGTCAAGAGTTCAAATCCACAAATCAGAGTTTCGCTGTTACATGGATACATTTTCTGCCACCGGGCAGATTTGCTTATTTTAATCAATCTGGCAACCATGCGCACACGCTCGCTCCTCATTGCGGAAGCGCCGCCGCCGATGATCTGAAAACTGACAAACAAATTGTGATCACTGAATAAATGCACTTACTCAACCGCTGTTGTTTAGAGAAATAGGGTAATAGAGAAATAGGCTATTGCAATTTGGAATTAGGAATTTTATTGGTATAATATTTTTTGTTTGTTTTAACTGTTTTCATAAAGTAGACACGAGATTCTTTGGTATTAGTGTATGTGTGTGTATATATATATATATATATATATAATAAATCAGTTCACTAGATGAGGTAAAATACACAATGAGTCCACATTCTATTGATTTGTGCTCACTGGTGAAAGTGCAATACCAGAAATGCAAAAGTAAATTTTTCAAATGACAACAGTCATTACGATTATAATTTTGAGTTTAACTATTATTATTATTATTTTAATCTGTTTAACTATTATACAGAATTATGAAAATGTGAGATTTCATTGACTAAAATGCTCATACATTTCATTGACTTAAACTTGACTAGACAAAAACAGGACAAGGTTTTCTAAATACGATAACTAAAATGTACATTTGAGTAAGACTAAGACTAAATAAAAAATGGCTGCCAAAATGAATACTGTATGGTTAATAATAATCTTACTGCTAAAATGTCATGTTTTCATAGGCTAAAACTAGACTAAAATACTTTACATTTTATTGGAGTAAAACTAGACTAAATTGTTACTAAAACTAAACAGGATAACGTTGACTAAATATGATAAAAACTAATAGGACATTTTAACATGGACTAAGACTAAAATTGAAATAGCTGACAAAATTAACACTGTCACATGGACTATTTTAGTCCTTACTACCTTTCTAGGTCTCAAATGTGATGTTGTATTGCGGTCAAAAATATATTTTTTTGTGAAAATATGTTTTGTTCTGAAGATGAATGCAGGTCTTACAGTTTTGGAATGAGGGTGAGTAATTAATGAAAGAATGTTTGCTGAGTGCATGAATGAATGAATGAATGCATGCATGATTTAATTAATGGGTTTCTCTCTCTGTCAATATATTTAGATATTTATAATATATTATGAGAGGAGTGAGAGTGAGAGTGAGAGAGAGAGAGAGAGAGAGAGAGAGAGAGAGAGAGAGAGAGAGAGAGAGAGAGAGAGAGAGAGAGAGAGAGAGAGAGAGAGAGAGAGAGAGAGAGAGAGAGAGAGAGAGAGAGAGAGAGAGAGAGGGTAAAGGAGCAGGTGCTGTGGTTTTGTCCTCTGAACCTGTCATCACTGTGGAAAGCTAAAGAGATTTTTACAGAGTGACAGAGTCGCTCTGGGGAAAAAAGGTTTCCAGAAGTGTCGGAAGGGTAAATGGAATTTTGTGATCACGGCAGACTAAACTTGGTGAACCGAGAGACAACAGAACTGCCTCAAACAAAGCTTGAGCAATCATTGCTATACCTGCTCCAAACAGATGTGTATTACTGCATCATACTGGGCGACTATGTGCTACCAAGACAATCAATGAACACATCAATACTTTATAATTGCTGTATGAGGCACCAAAGTGAACATTTACAAGCTGGAACCTGAAAACCGAATTATGAGTCTCCTGGCCTGTACTACATAATACATAATCAAGAAAAACAAGGCTGATTTTAAAAGGATGGTCCTGTAATACGCTGCTACCTAACTCATTTAAGTCATGTATTAAGGATCATTAAGGATGTATTTGTTTGATTAAAAATACAGTAAAAACAGTAATATTATTAAATATTACAATTCAAATTATTTAAGCATTTTATATTTTAAATAATTTTAAAATGTAGGCCTAATTTATTTCTGTGATGACAAAGTAATTTTTTCAGCAGTCATTACTCTAGTCCTCAATGTCACATGATTCATCAGAAATCATTCTAATATGCTAATTTTATGATAAAGAAACTTTTATTATTGTTACTGATGTTGAAGATTTTTTGTGGAAACCATTGTTCATAGTTGGGTACTATGAATTTCTAAGCAGCATTGCTGTTAGCTTAGCAATATGCTAAAATCAAACTCTATGGAAATTAATTATATTGAGTATGAGTCCTGCGCAAAATGCTATTTGTGTAGCGTATATGTAGTTATAGAGCATTCCAAATGGTCACTTTTGACAATTAGCATGTTCCCTTACAAGGCAGCTGCCAACAGTCAGTTTACTAGGTTTTGAAACAGCACACGTCAGTAAACCAAATATATTGACAGCTTCTGTATTATGCAGAGCAACATGTTAGTCACTCTCGTCTGCCTGATAAGGTGGCAGCAGTTCTCAAACAAATGTCATCTCCACCGCAGGAGCAAACATCAGTAGACTGACTCAGATGTGCTGGAGATATGAGAGCAGAGAGATGAAAAGGGGAGATTCCAAACCTCACGGCATCCACACGGGCTTGTGTCATTACCAGGGACCACAGCTCAAACCAACTCACCATTGTGCGTGTGCCCCTGTGTGCTGCTGTTTACATAAAGCCATTGTAGGTTGACTTGCTAAGGCTTTGTAAAAGGTTTAGAGTAAGAGGCGTAGCTTGTTTGCAGTAAAGCCTGTTGCGATTAGTACATAATGGTCTGATCACAATGATTTGATCTAATCGTGAATGACATGGCCAGGATCTTTGGGCACTTTAAATTCTAAACGTGTATTTCAGTCACTGGCTTTAAACAGAGCAGCTCCAGAGCGTTTGAAGTAAAAGTGGTTTACAGAGGTTCAAGCTATTGTGAATGTAAAGCAATCTATCACCCATTTTCGATTTAAAATGAGCTTAACAGCAAATATTTTTGCCCATTACAGGTTATTAAAGTGACAGTGACACAGAGGAAGAATTCGTTTGGTACGAGGCTTTCGGTTCGGTACACATTACAAACGGAATGATTCGTTGGACTAATCCTATTAAGTTTGGAAACTAAAATTGGAGTCCAACAGAGCTCCTCGTCCTCTCCACCGTTTGTATCACTCCGCTTGACAAAGTTGCCGTATTTCTCACATTGTAAGAGTGTTTTAGGGAGAATGTGTTTGCTTGTACTTAAAATATGCGGTTTGTTAATAAAAATAAGTTATATTTCAAAATTTGCTTCAACGTTTTCAAAGACGGGAGTTCCATCGGTTCAGCGACCGTTCAGAGCTCATTACATCCGCAGAGAGTGCCTGACTGCGGCCAGATCTTCTGGAATTAACCTCTGGCTCTAATGTCTCTATAGTGGTTAAACACAAGATATAATTTGTGTTGGGTAAATCTAAAGGCCAGTCTTTGGTCTCATTAAACTATTATTTGTTCCAGAGCAAATAGTTTTGGCAAAATATTATCATGTTTATTCAATGCTGTATATCGCGTGCTGTGTTTGTACGGTTGGCTGAATTGCCTAGCAACTTATGATGGTTGTTGTTTATTACAGTAAATATGATTATTCAATAAATTATATTTTATATAAATAATAATAATATTGTTTCGAGGCATGGTGCGTGTTCGTGATTGTGATTGTAGTTACATTGTTCTGCCATTAGATGGCGACAAGAGACAGTTTTTAATGAGTCAGCACTGCAGCAAAGACTTTTATTTAGAAAAATAAACGTTTTTGTGAACGCAAATTGTGAACGCGGGCCGCGCGGCTAACAAATGAGCAGTGCTGTCATCACAAATCACGCTTAACAGATGAAAAGGATATTGACGATAAGACAAAGATAACGTTTTCCTCAGTGGACATTTAGACTTATGTTTTATTGTCTGTAGGAGATGCTGTATCAGATGCAGGTAATCACAGTCGCTCAGTCCAGTTCTCGCTCACAATACTCTACAATACATAATACAAGCTTTTACTACAGTAATACAATACGTTTTCAATGAGGCAACTCAACATTCCTTCATTACTATTTCTAAAAGGACGTTTTGGAATTAGTAATGGAGGCTTGCAGCTGTTAAACTGTCAACTTTAGATTTAAATCGGTGGCGGAAGGAATTCTGCACCAAAGAGGGTTTATAAAGACACTGTTGTTGTTTCTAATTTATTTACACACTTGTGCCGTGGAACTGTTGTTTAAACGCAATATCACACTCGTAGATGTACTTGGCTGTGCAGCATTTCACAGCTGTGATTACTTACGACAGCCATATCGCACTTCTACGGATACAGCCATATCGCACTTCTACTCGTGTGATATTGCTCATATACATGCTCTTTTATATATGCATAATGGTATTAATAGGATATTAAATAATTAATTATATTATTAGTGGTATTTTTTTCATTCTATGTTTTCCATTAACGTGAGATTCCATTTATGATAAAAAAATATCGCCGTTAATCTATTCTCAAAGTTGGGTTGGGAGCTATACTACGCAAGCTATGATGACTTTCACCCTGATAGTTTATTTCTGATGTATACCTAAATGCACTGTAGGGGCAGGTCTTGAACTAGAGGCTCGCAGTCCGTGATGGACAGATTGTTAGCTGGTCTATGTAATATCAATCGAGCAGGACATCCAAACCAGAGGCGATTCTAGGGTGAGTGGATATCAAGTTAAACCAAAGATCCAAGATCTGCTATTACTTCATGATCGATTGGCCAGTTTATATGAAGTTTATTATCAAGTGTATATGTCAGTCAAAGTACGAGCTTCCGTGGGCGGTTCCTGACGGGAGTAAACTGCGGTTCATCATTTTAATGCGCATGAAAACTCAGTGATGATGATGCGTACAGGGCATGGTCATAAAACACAGCGAGCATCACGGGCTTCTGAAAACATTTCAGAATGTTTCAGCCCCCTTAACCTAAGCGCCGCCCTGATCAGCGCTCATTCATCAACCTCAAATATGGCTTTTCATCTGAAAGATGTATGTAGTAACAACTTTACATAGTCAATATGATGTTAACCTAGAAATGTGCACTATTGAAGTGTTTGTGTACTGACCTACTTTTGCAAGACAGGCTCTAATAATTTGGCAAATCTCCAAATTCATTTTGGTCATACAGATAAAAGTAGCCTACATTTTTACGAATCTGTAAAGACTCTCATTTGTGTGCACTCAGAATAACAACGAAACGTTGTGCTTTTAAGCAAAGGATGCGCTTTAGGTCTCATGTGAACTTGAGCGAGAAACTTCAAAACTCTCGAATATATCTAAAAATACAGTACATAGAAAAATATATCTATAGAGAGTGAAATGTCTAAAAAAAAAAATAAGG
Source organism: Gymnocypris eckloni scoliostomus (assembly GCA_027564155.1). Taxonomy (NCBI): domain Eukaryota; kingdom Metazoa; phylum Chordata; class Actinopteri; order Cypriniformes; family Cyprinidae; genus Gymnocypris; species Gymnocypris eckloni. Next base: position 15,055,699 of record CM050433.1, read on the forward strand.
CGTGTGTGTTAGCATGGATGATTTACATGAAATTTAATCTGTGCAACACTGTGCATAAGATAGCTTTCAGTTCAAAGAATAACAACATTGCTATACATTTTTTTTTACTAATAAGGTGATTCGCTGTGATCTGTACTATATTTTTACTGTAATTGACAGTTATCGGCAAAAAAAAAAAAAAAACAACACGGGAGTGGGAGGGAATGGGAGTCATTCTTCCGGTGGTGGATTTTCCTCCAGTTTTTCGTGGGATTGGGACGGGAAGAGATTAAAGTTTGTGATGCATTTTGGAAACAGGAGATGAGCCCTGGTCTAACGCCACCTGGCTTGAGAAACCCATGTCTCAACTTACTTTAGTCATTATTTGGGTCCTGTCATATTCTGAATGCCTTGACGGAATTCAAATGAGCCATTTAATCTAGATTAATCTAGATTAATTCAAAATTAATCTAGATTAAAAATTAATCTATGCCCACCTCTAATTATATTATAAAATGTATTTTTATTTATTTCTATGTTTTCCATTAATTTTCTGGATTCCATTTTAATGGTTTCATAAAATTTGAATAATCAAAAGCATCTCTAAATAATAGATTTTATAAAAAATAAAATAATAATAATAATAATTCAGAAATAGTTGTTTATTTCTGGTAAATAAATGATAGTAAATATTTTTTTCTGGTAAATATTCCTTATAAATAGTGTTTTAATAATATTATTAGCAGTAATATTATCATTATATTAAGTAATGTATTTCTGTTACACATCAAGTTAAACCAAACTTTTATTTTGACTGGTTGCTGTGAAGACCTTCAGGTTTCTGTTTGTATATATGATATGACGATAGTTTTTTTCAAAAGAAATGCTAAAATGTTCATGAGGTGAGAGCAGTTCTAGAGATTATGTTTACTGTGTGTTCATGTACTCATATATTGAGGAGGTAGAGGCTGAAAACACAGCGAGCATCACGGCCTTCAGTATTTGTTTAGTAAACGAAAGTGTGAATCTGCGCCATTCATTCACACAGAGACATGCAAAACATGCAGGATTCATATTCAAATAGTATTTTATATTTAAATAGTATAATAATATTCAGACACTAGTACACATTGCACTTTGATTTATAATGTACTGACCTACTTTTGATTTATTCATTAACAATTTGGCATATTCTGTGAAATATCCGTGCTATAGAGTAAATTCCATTTGGATTACATTTCAACCACATTGTGAAATCATAGCCTTCTCCTCCTCTGAAATCATTTTACATGATTTGTAGTGCACTACTTCGCACAGTGGAAAAGCACAGAGAATTGGTAAAATGATGGAACCATTTAAGCAATGGGTTTAAAGGTGGGGTATGCATTTTTTTAAAAGGCTTTAGAATTGCTCAGATGAACCAAACACACACAGCAGTATATATATATATATATATTTATTTTTATATATATATATATATAGCATTTTATCCAAAGCAAATGACAGTACATTCAGGCTATACATTTTTTTATCAGTACGTGTGTTTCCTGGGAATCGAACCCACAACATTTTGCACTGCTAATGCAATGCTCTACCACTGAGCCACAGGAACATCATGTCTACTCATGAGGAGGAGAGAGAGCAGACGATTCATCCATTATGTTCGGACATTCAAACCAGAGCCGACAAGATAGAGATGGCGGATAAAAAAAAAAAGAGGAAAACGTCTGCAGAACAAAGGAAGGCTTACATCATGTCACAAACAAGGCAGTTGTCCTGCATTTCAGACACGGTCTGTCTACACTGGACGACCATTCAGGTTATATATTTTTAAATTTCAGTATGTCATAAATAGAAAATAGGATTTGTCGTGTCGCAGCACAGCATTCAGTGTAAACAGCATCAGTGATTATAATGAGTTCTATAGTATTTTATCGCGCCGCAGCACTCGCATCTAGTGTAGACACTGTGTTACGATAAGGCAAGAAGTAGGACCCGTGTAAATATTGGATCAGCTTTCCAGCACTGGAGAGAACTCAAGGAGCGGGAAGGCTTGTGATCGGGCGCCGAGGCTGCTTTGTCTCTTCTCGATAGGTAAGTAACATTGGATTTGCTTCGTTTCACAGAACTAATCGTTGCCGTATGTGTTGGGCGCAACTATCAAAATAGGGGCGAGACCCTTTGAGGAAAGGGGCATGCTTGTTTTGGAGATTTAAAATGTCAACATTGGCTACCAGAAATCGCTTACCCCACCTTTAAATCTTCGAAACCTTCCTGTCTTATCTTCCCACCACTCATGTCAATGAGCAACAACAAAAAAATGAATTGGTGAGATTAGTAGAGACCAAACAATAGAGCAAAACAACATACAACCCGCAAAACAATAAACAGAGAATATATGAGGCTTTCAGTAATGTGAAATGAAAGAGGAAATAAGCAGGTATCTATATTGTTTCTGATTGAGGCCGGCATGTGTTGAGTGTGCTCTCTTCCCACACTAACAGTAATCAATAGGCAACATAACGAACACAATGACCATGTCTGAAGAGGCATGGAGATTTACTTGCATTAATTCACCTTAAAAATGCAGAGGTATCACTTATTCATTAAAAGCAAAGAAAAACATTTCACAACATTGTGAAAATATAGCTCTTCTCCTCCTCTTGTATGCTTTGCATTTAGTATGCAGCACATGACTTTACAACCAAGGAGCCCACAGTCTCAGCTGAGTAAGTGTGGAGTGGTAACAGCCATTTGAAGTGATATTTACTCTGTGATACATCATCAGACAGGCAATTAGAATATGACAATCAGATGAACCTCAAATACACACAGGATATATATTGTATATCAGTATTTTGCTGGTTGTTGACAAATGCGCGAATAGAAGAAAGACAGGAGATGGAGGGGGAGAGAGAGAGAGAGAGAGAGAGAGAGAGAAAGGTTCAGACAAAATGAGCGCATTATGTTTTATAGCAGCTGTCTTCATTTTCAGAAAAGCACAAAAAATCAGTTAGATTCCTTCTATTCCATTTTGTCACTGAATGCCAACATGATATGCTCATTTAAGCTCGTCGCAAAGCCATTATACATTCAGGATTAAGAATTAGCGTAGTTTGGGGCCTGGGTCATTAGTGAGATAGTGAATCTTTGTGTAATGCATCCAGGGAACACATAGTCTATGAATTATAATGAGTATTTTAATGTTTAGAAATTGGCTTCATTTATTTCACCTCACTGTAATCTTAATTTTTCTCTTTTAGAGAAAAGAGACAAGTGAAAATTATTTTCTGTAGCAATCAAGATTATGCTGTCGACTGAGCTCGTACTGAATCTAGAACATTTCTTAAAGATATATAATTAAAAATCAGCATTAGGCAGGTCAAACTTAACATTTCAAATGCAGATATTCCTCTTGAACATGAAATCGGGTGTTCAAATCGACTGTTTTACTTTGCCACTAAACTCACTGTGATATATTACCACTCCCACAACCGTTCCTGTGTACAACTGGATCCGACACACTCATATTACACAGCGGACCTTTCAACTGTGGAAATCCACTCCAAAAATATCCCACCGATTCATGTCTGTATGTAAAACGGCATCGAAGGGTCCTGCAGAGCAACAGTCTCAACACGGGCCTATCTCTGGAGGGTTCATGGGTAAATCATTCCCGTTCACAGGCTTCCGGCCGACCTGCACAGCCTCTTCAGTGGACCAGAGAGGTGATTAATCACTAGCCCCTTAATCATGCTCAAAGGTCCCGCTTTAATTAAAAACAAAGTTCTCTTTTCATTATTCCACTCCAACTGAAAGACGATAAGACCCCCTTGCCCCATAACATATTATAGCTGAGGCTCCCACCTCTGTCTCTCTCTCCTCCGGAGACAGAGAGACTGCAAAGAGTGACGATAAACATACCAAAGCCACCATCTGAGCCAAAGAGGAAGCCACAGAGATTTAGACATGTGGGAAAATGTATTGTACAAATAGACAACATAACAACAAAGAGTAATTCCGTGTCAAATCAACCACATTTCAGAAACTTCCCTGGCTCTAATTTTTGATTCTGCAAATATTTTTTTCTAAAGAAAGGTAAACATGTATAGTGATGAAAGCCAAAATATTACATGTTATTGATGTATATTTACTGAGTAATCCACTATTTTGTAGAGGGGTGTCAAAATGGCCATTTTCACCTGAGATTCAGAGCCAAATTACAGGGGTGTAAAAATTACTTTGGAAAGATGGCAGCATCATAATGTTATTTTACAGAGAGCTTGGTAGGTCTGTTAGTAAAATCTGTTGAGTTTAACGATCTTTGTTGCATTATGTGCCAATGGTGATCATTCAAAATGGGGAGAGAGCACTCTTCAAGTTTTTTTCTCCAAAGTTTGCATGCCTGTAACTCAAGAAATGTTAAAGATATCTTAATTCCCTCTTAGATATTGGGTCTTTTCTTTGGGCATCTTCATTTATAGGGCCCTGTTTGGTTCAGTTCCAGAGATATTGGAATTTCAATATGGCTCCAGGAGTAAATCATTAAATTATACACATTTTCAGTGGCCAAAAAACAAATGTGGGTCACTTTACATAAATATGATACTTGACATGATATAATATGATATATCTCGTTTACTTCCATCAATACCTATCTGAGTGCCATTAATATTATTTTTCCAAAGTTTGCATGCCTAACTCAAGAAGTATTAATTCAAATTGTAGATTCTAGTTCTTAATAAACGTTTATTTTGAAGTCTTCCATTTCAAGGCACTATATCATTCAGTCCTAGATATGGGGACCTTATTGACTCTCCATGTCCAGAATCCAGATTGTTGAATATCACCCATTTTCCCACTTGACAGAAGGAAATGGGATAGGCCTACATCTCTAGTTTAAATTTTTTTTTTCTTAAGACATTCCTCTTGAGAAGAAAATAAGTATCATATTCATGCAAAGTGACCCACATTTGGTTTTTGATCACTGAACGTGCACAATTTAATGATTTACTCATGGATTTGTTTTACAGCTCTGTAACTTGGCTCTCATGTGAAAATGGCCATTTTGTCCCCCCTCTACAACATAGTGGAATACTCTGTAAATATACATCCATGACATTTAATATTTTGGCTTTAATCACTATAAATGTTTATTTTTCTTTAAAAGAAAATATTAGCAAAAATCAAGATTAAGACAGGGACCTCTGGTTGAGTAGATATGGATTGACCCTAAAGTCTATTACAGAAAACACCTGCTTATTTAGCTGTGCTTATATAAGTGCTTGTTTCTTTTGTGCAGCTTATAAGCATTTCTTATATAGGCTGTGCATTCAAAACAAGCTGAGAACTGTTTCAGAAATGGCCTGTCTCTAAGCTCCACCCCTCTTGACTACTGTTGCTAACTCAGACAAGCATGATTTTCAGTACATTGTGCTGACAAAGAGGTAAAATTGATTGAATATTACTGTTACAAATAAGAATCATGGCCCGGTTGCATGAAAACCCTTAAGTGGTTTGACTTTAGGGTCTCCCTAAAGGGGAAAAAATCCCTGAGGCAAGGGCTTCTTTAAGAGCGACAAACATCTTATCCGTCAGCCTTACCTAAGCATTTATACATCTCAGATAGTCTGTGGAAACATGGCAATGCAGACCCGGTTGTTTTAGTCATCAAATCACCCACAACAAACAGAACATAACAGACCATTGATTTTTTAAAGAGGTTTCATCTTTAATACAAAAACAGCTAAACTACAAAATTAGTTATGGAGATTATTATTAAAGAGGTCTAGGCAGGTCTTGGATTTATTTATTTATTTATTTATTATTTGTATAGCACTGCTCTCACTGCTTCAACGAATTACTTTAAATATTTAGAATACCTTATTTTGATCAGTAAAATACACCTGTACTTGCAGATGACTTATGGGAGCTTTTATTTATTATTTTAGGGTAAAATGGTCATATACTGCAGAACTTTGTTTCAATGCATAACAGATTTTAAAGGAACACGAGTGATTAAGGGGAAATAATTAATTACATCTTTAGAGTACTTCAAGTGGAACCTTAGGCTTTTTCTTGCATGAATTTAGGGTTTTCTTAACCCATAATCAATCCTTGGGGTCTATCTGACCCTTTATTTTTTTAAAGTGTTCCCTTCATCTCAGGGGCATGAGACTCTGATACTTTTCCTAAATAATGTAAACACACACAAAAAATCTGGACTTGATTTGGTTGTTCTAAAGGCGTGAAAAAAATCACTGTTAAAAGGTCCTTGGGTTCAGATTGACCCCACATTGAAAATGAATGGGAAAAGGTTGTTTTTTTCTTTCATTTGTCAAAAAAAGTAGTAAACCCAGTATAAATCTGAAATATTTTACATTTTTATAAAGGACCTGGACCTAGAGCACAAATGCAAATTGGAACGAACATTCTATCTCTTGTGCACACACACACAAAAACACACACATGTGTGTGACTGCACTCTATTGCACTCCAATAGAGTGCTCTTTTATAGAAATTGGCATTTAAAATCAACAAATTTGGCATAAATCTGAAAATGTCCACTCATAAATGAATGACTGGTACAAGAGCACAAATTCAACATGGAACAAGCATGTTCACTCACAAACACACACTCACTCTCTCACACACACAAACACACAGGTGTGACATAGGTGTCAAGGGCATTTTTTTGGCAAATAAAATGCACAAAACATAAATGCATAACAATGTGAAGAGGTAGATATAACAGAGAGAGAGAGAGAGAGATATCTGCAAATGTATGTAATTTGCAAAAGCAGAGAATTCAAAAGACACCAGACAACAACAAAAAATCCTAAACTTTGACAAAAAAATATAGATGTTTTAAATATTTTAGATGGTTTAAAAATATATTCACAAAATATATATCATAAAGTTGCAAGGAGAAGCTGAAACATGAAGAAAAATGGACTTGAAACTGAACTGAAAATGAATGAGTCCTTATGGAACCCTGCTGGATATATGTGGTCATAGCACTTTATTTCTTTAACTGTAATTCCTAAAGTTTTTATTCTAACCTTCAGATGGCAGTATTCTATCCCTAACACAGGGGCCAATATCTAGAAACCTTTTATATTTAATTTAGGTCATCATTTAAGTGATTTTTTTATTAAAAAAATATTTTTCATATATAAGCCAATTTATGGCCTAGTTACGTAATTGTGCAGTAAATAGGTAAAAAACTATCAAATATCCACAAAAACACAGCATAAATGTAAAGTTGAGAAGTAAATGTAAAACTGTATATATAGTTTGTCATATTAAAAAAAAATCCTTATGCAATCGCTCTGTAAAAGTTTGGGGTCTATCTGACCCCAGGGACCTTAAACGTAAACCCTACTCGAGGGACGCTTAAGGGTTAACTTAAAGGCTTTGCTGCAACAGATAACATTAGTGTAAGTGAATGATAAGTACTACTATTAACACTTTAGTTACTACTCACAGGTAATTTACATACTGATTAATATGTAATGAGATAAAGCTAGTAATGTTAACAATGGAGCAAACTGACATGTCTGTGAATAGTTACAATAAGAAAATAAGAAAAACATTGTACAACATTTTTTCTCCTCAATTGTTTCTAAATTCTTTCTCCTTAATATATTTGCATTTCTGTTAAAAATCTCAATGTAATAAAAAATTTCAATTATCACTATTCATAATAATATACTTATATTTTATGCTCAACAAGGCTGCAATTATTTTATCAAAAAATACAGTAAATTCAATAATATTTGTGAAATATTATTACATTTACAAAAAGTTTTTTTCTGGTTCCAGTTTTCAGTGTCACATAATCCTTCAGAAATCATTATAATATGCTGATTTGCTCAAGAAGTCTTTTCTCATTACAAATTAAACATGTTAATGTTGAAATCATCTGTGTGTTCAAAGTACAACTGCTAAAAACTGTTTGTTTGTTGTTGTTGTTTTGTGGAAAATGTAGGCCTACTTTTTTCAGGGTTCTTTGATGAACAAAAAAATTAAAAGAACAGCAATCATGTGAAATGTAAAAACATTTACTGCTTGTAAATGCATACTTATTACTATTATTCGTATTAATTATCAATACTGTTTTATAAAAGCATTAAGAAACTTGTATTAAAACTCAATATACTCAAATTCAAATGTAGCTGATCAGAGTGCTGAACTACATGCAGCGTTTAATAACATAGCTGGCGCCGATAGCCTAGAGTAGAGTGTGTGCGCTTAACTGCTGTGGCTAATGGCTAATGCATCCCTTGGAAATGTCTGTCAAATCACTGAAAATGTTATTTTATAAAGCAGCTCCTCTTTCATCTTGAGTCACCTGGCGGGGAGGATATGGTGAGTTCAGATGTGTGATACAGTTCTCTAATTAAACGGAAGCCGTGTGTAGGAATATATCTGAGCTCCCGAAATACAGCGTGACAAAATTCACTGGAATATTTGCCTGGGATGGTAAATGTGGTTATTTCAGCGTGGATAGGCACATATGTGAAAACCCGATATGTGTGTCAATCACCTCAAACATGTCTTTTTTTGTGCTGTTTTCTAAAGGGTAACGTGTGTAAGAGCGTTCAAATTTATAAAAGCTTTCACAGCACTTCAAAGCTCCCTGACCACTCTAGCTGTCTGTTCCGATGTAATAGACAGATAAAGGCAACCCACGCTCAGGACATTATGGTTCAATTCATGTGAGCGACCAAGCGGTCCCTGTTTTCCACAAAAACCAGCTGCAGCTTAAAAGAGAAGACAAAAGTGCGTCCAAATGTTAATGGCGAGCCACATGTTTCTTATTGGCTTAAATCAAAATTGCTTGTGAAACTTGCTCGTATCTTGAACAGATACACGCTGAATGCCACATCTAGGCCCTTCCAACTATGAAGAGAGAATATGCATATCAAAAAGCTTTCAGAAACCATGTGTTTTCTCAGGGGATGAGGGTTGAGAATGTATTATGAAAACTGAGAGGAATAAGAAAAGTATTCTTACCTGATTCTGGATCACCTGTGGAAAGAAAAAGTAGAAAGTACAAAGTCAGAGGCACCGTTCCAGAACTTGGTCAAAAGATTACAGATGCATAAAACAAAAGCTCTATGAGTATATGAGTAATGAGTATACTCATTATTTTATCTAGTCACATTTTTGGTCCTTACAGAAAGTAAATCGCTAATATCTCAAGACAATCGAGACTTTTTGAACTGGCTTGCATGAGAATGTGAATAACGGCATCTTAAAACAAGCTGGCGCTGTTATGGAGAGAGCACAAAGGGAAAAAATGGGTCGAGTTAAAAATAAAGAAATTAAATCGTAATGGATTATGAGGTCCTATTCATCCCACCAAAAAAGAAAACACATACTATTACAGTATAAAACCGTATAAATAGTTTTTTCCCAATGACAGAATACGTACAGCCTAAGTTTTTAGTGAACACTGAAACATTACTAATTTACATAGTTTACATTCATTTTGCTCTGTTTGCAAACTATGAATACAAAAGCACCATACTTCCACTGGCAGCCAAAGCGGCTGTAATTCTGAGAAACCAGATGAATTTGTGCTAGTAGTGAGGGAGTGTGCAGGCGGCTCTATGGAACCTCCCTGAGTAAAAACAAATGTGATCTGTTTTATGTCTTAATCAAACACTTCAAGTGTATAACCAATATTTTATAAATTCAGAGGAAAAGTAAGTCCTCCTAAAATAATTGTCTCCTCTAGTGTGCTGTGCACATAAATGATATCAACCAGAACATCAAAAGAATTAGGCCAAAAGGAGAATTACAAAACAAACATATAAAACTGTGAGTTTCTGTGTTTTCTCTACCGGTGTAGTTTTGAATGTTGGTTTCAAATCTCAAAAGGTAAAAAATCTATTCAAACTAAAATCCCTATATCATAATATTTTTGTAATGGTTATTTGGGTAACAAATGAACACAGTACAACCACATTGGCATGCATTCAAATGAGGGTCGAGTATAACGATGGTAGATTTTGGCTGAAAGATTGACAGGGTCAAAAATAAGTGTCAGGTCAGGACCTGGCTTGTCACATGAGTTTAATATGTTCTATTATGCAGCCAAATACAGTTTTGGTTTGCCAAATCAATTGTAGATAACACCACTTAAAGCCTTTATATATAATGCATTATAAAAGCAGTTTTAATGCATTAATTACACCTCATAGTATTTTCTCATGAATAACTGTAACCACATAATACATTATAATTAGTGGTGGGCCGTTATCGGCGTTAACGTGCTGCGTTAACGTGAGACTCTTATCGGGCGATAAAAAAAATATCGCCGTTAATCTATTCTCAAAGTTGGGTTGGGAGCTGGGTCTATACTACGCAAGCTATGATGACTTTCACCCTGATATTTTAGCCGGATGTATACCTAGCCGAATTGCACTGTAGGGGAGAACGAGTCTTCGAACTAGAGGCTCGCAGTCCGTGATGGACAGATTGTTAACGGCTGGTCTATGTGGTAATACACTCGGGCAGGACATCCAAACGCTCATCTATCATTCATCAACCTCAAATATGGCTTTTCATCTGAAAGATGTATGTAGTAGCAACTTTACATGGCCGCTCAATATGATGTTAACCTAGAGAAATGTGCGCTATTGAAGTGTTTGTGTGGGGCGTTTGCTGCAGGACAGGCTCGGTGTGCTCACTTGCTCTTAAAATCTCCGTAATTTTGGTCATACAGATAAAAGTAGCCTAATACATCTTTCGAATCTGTAAAGACTCTACGCTTATTTGTGTGCACTCAGAATAACAACGAAACGCTTGCGCTTTTAAGCAAACAGGATGCGCTTTAGGTCTCATGTGAACTTGAGCGAAACTTCAAACTCCGTCTTTGAAAATATATCTATAGAGAGTGAAATGTCTAAAAAATAAAAATAGAAGACGTGTGTGTTAGCATGGATGATTTACATGAAATTTAATCTGTGCAACACTGTGCATAAGATGGCTTTCAGTTCAATATAATAACAAAAAACGACATTTTGGGTTTTTATTCAACTAATAAGGTGGGCACGCTGTGATCTGTACTATATTTTTACTGTAATTGACAGTTATCAAAAAAAAAAAAAACAACACGGGAGTGGAGGGAATGGGAGTCATTCTTCCGGGAGTGGAACGATTTTCCTCCAGTTTTTTCGTGGGATTGGGACGGGAAGAGATTAAAGTTTGTGATGCATTTTGGAAACAGGAGATGAGCCCTGGTCTAATCGCCACCTGGCTTGAGAAACCCGTTCTCAAAGACTTACTTTAGTCATTATTTGGGTAGCACACATATTCTGAATGCCTTCGGCAGAATTCAAATGAGCCATTTTAATCTAGATTAATTCCAAGATTAATCTAGATTAATCTAGATTAAAAAAATTAATCTATGCCCACCACTAATTATAATACTTATCTTTTCATTGTTACACCTTTAGAAAGCATCATGCATTTAAACACATATACAAACAAACCTTCAAATATTGTGCATTCAAATATTACCTCTTGTTTCAATTAGTTATTAGTTCAATTATCAATTAGTTAGTCAATTAGGAGCCAATGTGTTAATGTCAATGCATTTTGTGCTGTCACCACTTGGCAGTATGTGCACATAGGATTTTTAAGTCTGTGTTTCATTCACAGAGCGAGCAGGCTTGGGGCAGGGAACATAAAGGCCCTGTCCCAAATGGCACTTTCGTGATGTAATGCCGCTTTGACTGTCGAGAATGTCTGCTGCAGAGCTCGCCCCAGTGCAGGCTCGGCAGAAGTGTGGATCGAGGGCACATAACGGCTCGCAAGCACACTTCCGAACGCTAAAATGAGGAATGGGACACCCTATGGTCTCGTGGACTTAATGGACACGCGCACGCGGCGGCCATTGTAAGTCCGTAAGACCGCAATTGCATATGAAGTGTTCCATTTGGGACAGGGTCATACATTTTTTACCACACTTTGGGAAGCTATGTATGGGATCAGAGTAATGTGATTATGTGATTTATGCTTATTTAAAAAAAAATTGTTATTCATTTTTTGATTTATGTTTATTATTTTTCTATCCGTGACCATTGTTTGCTATTGTGAAAATGTTGCTTTCATTTTTAAATCTTGTGCAATATATTTTTACTTGCGTTTTTACATTTTGTTTTCACGCTTGTTATTTTTGTATCTGTGACTGCAATACTTTAGGTGGGAATCTGATCCAATAGCTAAGGTGTCCACCATTCATCATTGCAAGTATGTATTTATATTATGTTCAATAAAGTAATCTTAGACTGAAATCTACATGAAGACTGGACATTGGATGTGTGCGTAAAGCCTGCGTTGCTATATTCCAAGCCTTCGGCAGTTAGCGCTGGCACAATAGTAACAACTAGTTCCCGTTGGATTGTTCAGCGGCGTTGAATGGATTATACGTAGAACGCTATTTGAGTGGATTTCCGTATAAATGCCAAAGGAGGAAAGTGAACGAGGATTAAAGGAACTTGCTCGCTTTGATTGAGTTTGCAACGCGGACAACAAGGAAGACCTGGTGCTGTTGATGAAAATGTGTTGCAAAAAAGAGAGAAAAATTACTGCAAAGGGTGTTGCTCTGCTCTTTGAAAATTTGCAAAGGTCTAGTAAATTAAAGTTGAATCAAGTAAACAAAATCAAACAAAAGGTGAATGATATAATTTATCTTAAAATAACAAGTGAAACTGTACCAAATGTGGAAAAGCAAATGAAGAGGTTTGTCAAATATTGTGAAGAAGCTGAAGATTTGCATAATTCGATTGTGGAAATGCCAATACCCCAGGATGAGTTTGATAAGCAAACCAAAAGGTTCGATGCTAAACTGGCTGAAAATCTGTGTTTTCAAATAGGAAATCACAGAATGGTTGTCTGATGCTAGAAAAACATTGAGGGTGGATAAAACCTGTGATGCTTCATCTGCAATAAGCAGTGAAATAGGACCTGATGACAGTATTTCAAAACGTGTCTACAGAATAATCCCAATACAACAAAGTGTCAATAGGTTCAGCAAGTACTTCAAGTTCAACTTCTTCTGCACAGGATAAAAGCGATGGCAGAAAGGGCTGCATTATTACCAAATGCGGCTACTATGGAGAAGAGACATAATTTGGAGGAGGAAGAAGAGACTTCACATTCAAAGTGAAAGACTCAAAAGACAAAAGGAAGAACTCATGATGAATGCAAAAATAGCAGCCAATGATGCAAGGTTGTCAGTTTTAAAAACCAGTGATGTTGGAAGCAGCAAAAAGGCATCATCTGACGATTCAATGCGTACAAAATCACACTCATTGAATCCTGAGTCACAAGTACATCTTCCTGGTAATTCTACTCAAGTTGCAATGCACTGTACAACTACACAACTAGCTGCAGGCATACAGGATGGCACAGCTGTTGTTCAAAATAATCCAGTTTCTCATTCCCAATTATAAATCCATTCTTTGCAATCTCCTGTTCATCCGCCAATTGATGTAGGACAAGGTATTTTGTATAACATCATGCAGCAACAGGCAAACATAACAGCTCAGCTTGTGCATAGGGGGGATGTAGCTTCATTACCTCCTCGAGTAATTCCAATCTTTGATGGAGATCTCTTACAGTTTGCTGCCTTCATTCAAGCCTTTGAGCATGGAATTGAAAGAAAGACCACAAGTGCACAAGATTGCTCATATTATTTAGAACAGTACACTAGAAGACAACCGAGAGAGTTGGTCAGAAGTTGTTGTCATATGTCAGCAGAACAAGGATTCCATAAAGCCAAGAATTTGTTGAAGGAACACTTTGGTTACGAGTTGAAAATCACTGCAGCCTACATGGAAAAGGCTTTGAACTGGCCTGCAATAAAACCTGATGACATCAGTGGTTTGAAAGCATATGCTTTGTTTCTGAGAGGGTACTGCAATGTGATGGTAAGCTTGCAGTATATGGATGAGATTAATGTTTCATCGAACCTTAAGAATATCATGATGAAATTGCCTTACCGGAGAAATGGAGAACCACAGCTTGTGAATTACAAGAACGAAATGGTTGTAGGCTCAAGTTTATAGATATGGTGGACTTCATTGAAAATCAGGTTAAGATTCTCCCTGATCCTCTTTTGGAGATATTAAAGATACACAAGCACCTATATCCCACAAAGCCAAAGTCAAATCTGTGCCTTACAGTGATTGGGGGCGAAATTCAGCTAAAGTGGCTGTAGTCAACACTGTTGGAGATTTTCAGTCTAAAGTCCACCCATCACAGCACAGTTTTTCATCTTGCTACTATGCATGCAAAGAAAATCATGTTTTGGAAAGGTGCAGACAAAATATTAAATTCTTGAAGAATCATGGAATGCAAAGAAAATCATGTTTTGGAAAGGTGCAGACAAAATATTAAATTCTTGAAGAATCATGGAATTTGCTTTGCTTGTTTGAAATTTGGACACCTTAGCAAAGATTTTACGAAATGTGTGGTATGTGTCCACACATCCTACTATACTGCATATTTCAGCTAAGGGTAAAACCATTGAGGAGAAACAAGTGAGTAATGCTCTTGTTACTTTGCAGACCTATGTTCATATTGGGGCCGGAGAACAGGATTGTTTTTTGTCCATTGTGCCAGTGCAGGTAAAATCTAAGCTTGGAGATTTTACAGTAACAACATATTCTTTCTTGGATCAAGGGAGCACTGCCACTTTTTGTACCGAAGGACTTATGTGGAGGCTGAAGTTGACTGGGACAAAGAAGTGCACATTGCTTCAAACAATGGGGCACGGAAATGTAGTAAACACCTCTGTGCTTACTGGACTGGAGATCTCAGGATTATCGGAGGATAAATTCATGGATTTGCCAGAAGTCTTTCCTCAGAAGACAATACCTGTAAGTAAATATAATGTGCTTAATCCAGAAGATATAAGGAAATGGAGGTATTTGGATGATGTAAAAATTCCCAATACTGGATCTTGCTGAAGTTGAATTGTTAATTGGTACAAATGCTCCAAAGCTCTTGGAACCATGTGAGATCATCAATAGTGAAGGTCAAGGACCCTATGCCGTCAAGACCCTATTTGGGTGGGTAATAAACGGTTTAGTGAAGGAAGCAGATGACAGACGGAAGACTGGCTTTCAGTCAGTCACTGCTAATAGGATTTCTGTTACCAAGCTGGAAGAATTATTGGTTGCTCAGTACAATCATGATTTCGATGAGAAATCTTCAGAGGATGATTTCAAAATGTCTAGAGAAGATCAGAGGTTTATGGAGATAATGGATCAGTCAATTAGTACTGAAAATGGTCATTATTGTATTGACCTACCCTTCAGAAAGAATGATGTCATCATGCCTAATAATAGATGCCTTGCAGAACAACGTTTAAAGAGCTTGAAAAGGAAGTTCAGTTGGAACCAGGAGTTTCAAGAAGAGTCATCGCTTTTCTTGCTGATGTTATCAACAAGGGGTATGCTGAAGCAGTACCACAAGATCAGTTACTTCGAGATAATGGTAAGGTGTAGTACATCCCACATCATGGGGTATACCATCCTAAAAAGAAGACCATTAGAGTTGTGTTTGATTGCAGTGCAGTTTTCAAAGGAGTGTCCATTGAATTCACAATTGCAGCAAGGCCCAAATCTTACCAACACATTATTGGGTGTTTTGACCAGGTTTAGACAAGAACATGTGACTTCGATGCAGACATTCAGGCCACCAAGTCCACCAAGTAAAAGTGTATCAGACAAATGTGGATTTTCTTCGTTTTCTATGGTGGCCCAACATTGATACTACGCAAAGCTTAAAAGAATACAGAATGAAAGTTCATCTTTTTGGAGCCATTTCATCACCAACCTGCAGCAATTTTGCTTTGAGAAAGCTTGCCGAAGATTACAAGGATTGCTTTCCAAACAAAGTCTTGAATTCTATCCTGCATAACTTATGTAGATGACTGTTTAATATCTGTTCCCACAGAAGTGGAGGAACTTCAGATGGTCAAAGACTTAACTGCTGCATGTTCCAAAGGAGGATTCCAGTTATACAAATGGATAATAGCCGTAAGGTGTTAGCATGTATTCCAGAAGAACATCTGTAAAAATCAACAAAAGATCTCAACCTGGATAAAGACAACCTGTCTGTTGAAGGAGCACTTAGGTTGTACTGGTGTGTGGAATCTGATGCATTCGTGTTCAAGATATTCAAGACCACCAACAAGACGAGGTGTTTTGTCAGTTGTCGGTTCAATGTATGATCCCTTGGGATTTATTTCACCACTAATACTTCCTTCTAAGTTGCTGTTACAGGAATTGTGCAAAAGAAACATCGAATGGGATAATGAAATGCCACAAACCCTTTCACGCCAGTGGTCTGAGTGGCTGCAAGATCTCAACAAGGTTGCTATGGTGAAAGTTGACCGATGTATCAGGCCAAATAATTTTGGAACGATTAGGATGGCTCAACTGCATCACTTTTCAGATGCAAGTCAACGTGGTTATGAAACTGTCTCTTACTTACGTCTGGAAGATGAAAATAAGGGTGAGACTTTCCTTCATACTTGGAAAATCTAGGGTTGCTCCTTTGAAACAAATAACTATACCAAGACTTGAACTTGCAGCTGCTGTTTTAGCAGTCAGAATTGACAAGATGCTTAAGAAGGAACTTCAACTGGATCTAGATAAGTCAATGTTTTTTGCAGATAGACAAACTGTACTAAAGTACATTGCAAATCATACCAAAAGGTTACATACATTTGTAGTTAACAAGGTGTCTGTCATCAGGGATACAACAGAGGTTACACATTGGAGACATATTGGAACAAAATTAAATCCTGCCGATGATGATGCCTCCAGAGGCATGTCTATTGAACACTTCTTGAAATCTAGCAGATGGATACAGTGTCCAAATTTTCTGTTGGAAACTTCAGAGGAATGGCCACAACTTTTGCTATTTCAAACTTTTCTGACAGTGCTACTCATCAACTCTTTAATGAGAGTTGAATTAATGAGTAAATTAGAAGGTTTCGAACTGAATTCCATGGTCAAAGTCTTACACCAGATGATCTTTCTCAAGCAGAATCAGTAATTATTGGACTCTCAACATGATGCATTCAAACAAGAAATGTCTTCCTTGCAAAGTGGAACACCTGGAGTCAAAAGGTGTAGTAACATCTAAAAGCTTGATCCAGTATTGATGGATAGTTTACTTAGAGTGGGTGGAAGACTCAGTAGAGCAGCAATGCCTGGATACAAAAAGACCAGTTATCCTGCCGAAAACACATTATGTATCCAAACTTATATTGCAACATGTTCATAGACATCTAGGTCATGCGGGAAGAAACCACATGTTGTCAACTTTACAAAAGAGGTACTGGATTATTAATGCAAACTCTGCTTGTAGAAAAGTAATCACTGAATGTGTTGTGTGTCGACGTTTTCGAGGCAAAATTGGAGAACAAAAAATGGCTGACTTACCAAAGGAAAGGATCATGCCAGATTTGCCTCCTTTTTCCAACACTTGTGTGGATTACTTTGGACCTATTGATGTGAAGAGCGGTCGCAGCGTTGTTAAAAGATATGGAGTTATGTTTACCTGTATGACTAGTCGAGCAGTACACCTTGAAGTAGCCTACTCTCTGGATACAAATTCCTGCATAAATTGTATTCAATGTTTTATGTGCCTTCGTGTCCAAGTGCTGCATTTAAGATCCGTTAACGGCACTAATTTTATTGGAGCACAGAGAGAGCTTAGAAATGTTTTGAAGAGTTTGGATCATGGTACAATTCAGAGTACTTTCCTATCAGAAGGAATAAAATGGACCTTTAATACCCCTGCAGGATCACACCATGGAGGAATGTGGGAGAGGGTTATTCGTCTTGTAAAGAAAGTGTTGTACTCCACACTTCAACAACAATGATTGGATGATGAGAGCTTTCACACTATTCTTTGTGAAGCTGAAGCTATTCTTAATGACCGTCCTATCACAAAGCTTTCTGATGATCCGAATGACTTGGAAGTTCTCACGCCAAATCATATCTTGCAGTTGAGATCAAAACCATTTCTTCCTCCAGGACTTTTCCAAAAAAGTGATTTTGTATATCAGACGAAGATGGCGACAAGTCCAATATCTGTCTGATCTGTTTTGGAAAAGGTGGATAAGGGAATATCTTCCACTGCTTCAGGAACGAAGTCACGTAGACATTCACTGTTGGTGATATAGTGGTCATCATGGATCCAACTGCTCCACGTGGCTCCTGGTCATTAGGCAAAATCACTCAGACATATCCTGACAAAAAGGGATGCGTCTGTTCTGTACAACTGAAGACAAAAACAGAATTACTGGACAGACTTGTTTGCAAAAGCTGCCTGTTGAAGAAACAATGGACTGATCTTCAAAGAAGGAGTTCACATAAACCCTTTTTGGCTCATTTGATAATTTAAGAGATAATTGTAGTTGCACACCAACAATTATGGGGCCGGTGTGTAGGAGCCAATGTGTTAATGTCTATGTATTTTGTGCTATCACCACTTGGGGGCAGTATGTGCACATAGGGTTTTTAAGTCGGTGTTTCATTCACATAGAGCGAGCAGGCTTGGGGCAGGGAACGTTTACAGTTTTTACCACACTTTGGGAAGCTAAGGTGTCCGCCATTCATCATTGCAAGTATGTAATTTATATTATGTTCAATAAAGTAATTTTAGACTGAAATCTACATGAAGACTGGACATTGGATGTGTGCGTAAAGCGTGCGTTGCTATATTCCAAGCCTTCGGCAGTTAACGCTGGTACAACCTATATCATACAAATATTTATATTGCATTGCACATATGGGCTTTAAGTGAAGTGTTAGCCAATTGTTTTAGTGTACACTAAAAAATGCTGGATTAATTACAACCCAACGCTGGGTAAAATATGGACAAATTTGTTGTGTTACTGCCCAGAAGGTTGGGTTTAACATTTAACCCAACTATTGGTTGAAAACAACCCAGCATGTGTGCTGTCCAATATTTACCCAGCACAGGGTTGTATTTAACCCAGCATTTTTTAGAGTGTACTTTTTTCAATTATTTCTGCTTAATGAATAGTTCCTTCAAAAAAAAAAAACACATAATTATCAATAAATAGCAAGTGCCCACTGTGACATCTAAAGTCATATTATGTAACAAAATGCCCAGCTATGGATGTTACATGAACTATAATGAAAATATGTGACAGCCCCCATTGTTTTATACTGATTCCAGCAGAACCTGTTTGACACACAATTTATCCATCAATGTACAAGATCCATAATTTAATGACTGTTTATATGATGGTAATAACTTAGCATTTACAAATATACATTTTTTAAATAAAATAAAATATCTGTTTGTGTTTCTATCGGTTACTACAGCAGTTCTCTCAGCAGGTCAGATGCCCTGTGGTTTAGTCGCTCTCTGATACCTCTACAGTAAATAATGTGTTAAAGCTGTCTCAGTAAAAATTACGAGCTATTGTTAACGCATGTAATTACAAACATGCTTTTAGTAAATGTCATATTTTCCCTACTCCATACGAGCGTCTGCCTCAGCTGGAGTCATGGAAATGATGAATGTACTCACTCTCCAAGTCCAGCTGGCAACAACAGACAAAGTGCTGCCAAGAATAGCAATCGTAAAGAGAGCAGTCTTGTTGTTAAACAAGTACATTTGCCACCTGAAGTAGACATTCATCATTTAATGGTTTGTCGGTAGTCTGTATCTTTACAAATATTACGGTTAGGAAAGAGTGGTAACATACAGTCATGGCCAAAAATATCGGCACTCTTAGTAAATACGATCAAAGAAGGCTGTGAAAATGAATCTGCATTGTTAATCCTTTTGATCTTTTATTAAAAAAATTCACAAAACTCTAACCTTTCATTGGATAATAAGAATTTTAAATGGGGGAAATATCATTATGAAATAAATGTTTTTCTCTAATACATATTGGCCACAATTAACGGCACCCTTTTATTCAATACTTTTTGAAACCTCCATTTGCCAGTTTAACAGCTCTAAATGTTCTCCTGTAATGCCCGATGAGGTTAGAGAACACCCGACAAGAGATCAGAGAGCATTCCTTCATCTAGAATCTCTCCAGACCCTTCAGATTCACAGCTTCTTCTCTTCAGTTCACCTCACTCATTTTCTACAGGGTTCAGGTCAGAGGACTGGAATTGTCATAGCAGAAGCTTGGTTTTGTGCTCGATGACCCATTTGTGTGTTGTTTTTGAGGTTTGTTTTGGATTATTGGCCCATTGTAAGATTTCTAATAGAGTCAGTCACTTATTGATATTTTTATCTGTTAGTATTTGATAGCATCATGATGCCATGTATCTAAACAAGATCTCCAGTTTAAAAATACAGCAGTATATTTCATTATACACATGGGTACTTTTTATCCCTGTGTTTACCAAACCCATCTTGAGTGTTTGCTGCTAAAAAGCATTTTTTTGTTTCATCTGACCATAGAAGCCAGTCCCATTTGAAGATCCATTCACGTCTGACAACTGAATATGCTGGAGATTGTTTTTGGATGAGTGAGGATAATTTTTCTTGAAACCCTCCCAAACAACATTTTTCAAACAATTTTTTTTTTAAGGTTTTCTGACCCCAAGACTCAACTATGTTCTACAATTGTGCAAAACCACAAAGCTGTGGTCTTTGGAGAGACTTTAGCCACGCAAACTCTCCTTCTCACCATGCATTAGGACGATATAGACATGTCCTCTTCCAGGCAGTTTCATAACATTTTATGTTAATTGGAAATTCCTAATCATTGCCCTGATGGTGGAAATGGAAATTTTCACTGCTCTAGCTCTTTTCTTAAAGCCACTTCACTAATTTGTGAAGCTCAATTATCTTTTGCTGCACATCAGAAATATATTCTTTGGTTTTTCTCATTGTTATCGATGATTAAGGGAATTTGGGCTTTGTTTTCCCTCCTATTTATATTTTAATGAAACAGGAAGCCATGGCTGGATATTTTAATGTTCATAATCAGCCTGGAGTGCTCAAAATTGTGAATATGAATGGGAATATACTTCAGAGATTGTCTACTCATAAGAATTTCTAGGGGTGCCAATAATTGTGTCCAATGTGTATTTGAGAAAAACATGTATTTCATAATGATATTTTCCCCCATTTTAAATTCGTATTATCTAATGAAAGGTTCGATTTTGGTGAATTATTTTACATGAAATCTCAAAAGGATTAACAATTCAGATTAATTTTCACAGCCTTCTTTGATCATATTTACCAAGGGTGCTGATATTTTTGGCCATGACTGTATAAGCAACACAAAATATATATTAAATAATATAAAGTCAGGGATAACATTTTGCCAGAAATACGCAGATGGCTTTATTTAAAATGTAATTAAAATAATAAATACATTGAAAATTAATAATAAAAAAAGTTATTGCCCCCTTCTGAATTATTGAATTTTGTGGACATTTGTAAACACTGTATGAAATGATTTTGTTGTGGATTGCAGCAGTAAATATAGAGAGGTTCTGGTGGTAAAATGGACAGAAATGGTGCCCCTTTTATTTCTTTGGTGTTCAAGGCTTCAATTATGCGATCTTCAGGTGTGAAGAAAGTGTTTTTCAAATGTCACTAGGATGAAACAGTTCTGCAAGGAAGAGTGGGTCGCAAAAATCCTCAGCAGCAGTGTGAAACACTTTTAAATAACTACAGGAACTGTTGCAGTTATTGCTCCTAATGGAAATGTAACTAGTCATTGACTCTAAAGGAGCAATCTCTTTTTCCCACAGGGACACTGGTTGTTACATAACTTTAATAAAAACGTGAAATAATTATCTATTTTATAAGTTTTGGTTGAACATCTGATGACATTTAATGTAAAACTATGAAAATAAACTGAAAATAAGTCAAGGGACAAACATGTAAGGGCTTTTCACATGTGAAGTATTTAACCCTGGGTCATTCTACAGCCTGGGTAAATGGAATCCCGGGTTTCACACGGCTTATAATTTACCCGGAGTTAACAATTAATCCCGGGTATCTATAAACTGACGTTTCACAGTTACATTTCTAAACCCCCGGTTAACGCTCTTATTTGCAGTGTCAGTGTCACTGATTGGACAAATGCAGCATGTGACTCGTTTACATATGGCTCTTAGGACTGCACATTCTCATGTTATATATTGCAGAATGTGCTATTAATTTGTTTTTCTTGAACTGACTTTTGGGGTTAACTAAAAAGGTAAAAATAAAACGGTCTCTCTCAAATTTAAACATTATCGGTCACCATTTTACATTTTCCTCTCAAACTCTAAATTGATTGTTTATACATCACTGTTTCTGTGACTGTCCAAAGCATGTGAATATGAAGCATGCAATTAGGTGTATGTTACTAATAATCTAATAGTAACATCCTCACACCATATTCTAACAAAGAGGTGCTAACCCCGCTACTAAATTACTAGTGTGAAACACTCTTTCATACTAAAATATACTGTACTTCTAGTTAAAAGCAAGATTTAGAACGTCGATAAACTGGGATTAAAGACATGGTACTCTGATGAACGTTTGTCAAACACTGATACAGAAGAGAAGAAATCATTGACTAAAGTTATTACTTTTGTTTTCTTTGCACACAAAAGTATTCTCGTAGATTCCTAAAATTAAGGTTGAACCGCTGATACCACTTGGACTATTTCAACAATGTCTTTACTAATTTTATGGGCCTTGAACCTGTCAGTTGCGTTGCTGTTTATTAAGGGTTTGGAACGACATGAGGGTGAGTGATTTGGGGTCAAACTATTCCTTTCAGCGCCCTGTACTGCAGTGTGCCCATAAATACTGTACATAAACTCTTTCTAGGTTACTTTACGTAATTGCAACACATAATAATTTCAGTTAATAGTGTTCACCATCTATTTGATTGCATGTAATTTGTAACTAACTGCATGATTCTTACTGTAAATTTCTGCCATAGTCACCACTAATAGCCTACTCCTAAATATAATGTAGAAACTGTTTTGCAACGATTGGTATCGTGAAAAGCGCTAAACAAATACACTTGAATTTTTTTTTTTTATAATTCCACACAAGTCCTTTGTTCTTGCTTCCACTGAAGCACAAGATACTCTTTAGATCATTCTCAAATCATGCTGAACATCATGATCATCAGGTTTTAGTTAAACTCCTGGAGTTCATGCAGTTTGAGTCCTGCTGTCTTCAGAGCAAAAGGGAGCATACTAAATAAATTAAAACTCATGTTAATATTTTACTTCAGCTTTCACTCCAAATGTAATGCTCCTAGCATAATTTGTAATGATATGAAACATAATTTTCACTAGTGGTCTTGAATGTCTGTTCAGTATACAGTTAAGATATATATCTCTTCTGCTATGGTAGAAGCAAAACATACTTTTATCTTTACAGAAAAATGGAACCCATCTGAAAACTTTTAACAGACATTTTTGTCAACGTCGACAACAGAAAGCTAACGAAAAAAAGCAAAAGAAGAGCTAAAGCCTAACCACTAGCTGACAAATGTTTATTTTCAAATAAAAGCACTCCGCACTGCTGCCTGTCATGAGGGTGGGCGCAAGGCTCTTGCTGAAGGTGACATTTTGCCGTGCTGAATTAGAAATGTTTAGATTGAAGAGATGGAAACTCAAAGTATCTGGAGTTGAATCAAGGCACATTACAGTGCAATGAATTCAGGCAAAGTAAACATCATTGGGACGTTGTTGTAACCATGACACATTACTGTTTACCAAAACATTTTCTTTCCAATTAGCAGCTTGCGCTCATTACTCTAGTGTTGGATGAATAGGCACATTGAATAAGGTTGCGGCAGTATCGAGCAGGGAAGTTTCACAAGTGATGAAAGAAAAGCTGTGAAAAAAAAATGTTTCCATCTGTTCATGTTTCTGTTGTATATACCTTTGATAGTGCTAGAGCCCCCCATCCCTCCCCTCAAGACAAATGACTTGTTATTTGAGTACATCAATCTTTTCATTTATCAAAACTTATTAGTACATAATTCATTCCAGGAAAAATTATGTTGTGTGATAATGTACCTTATACCAAATATTATTAAGGGGTAAAACAAGAAATTGTTCTCTCAGTCTGATATTGTGAAAAAGAAAGACTATTTTATTAGAGAATGCTGTAAGTAATAGATAATGCAGTCATTCTAAAAAGGTAGTTTTAAGATCATGTCAATTATCCAACTTATTACTTGGAAAATAAAGTAAAATAAAAAATTATAATAAAATAAAAACAATGAAAAAATATATACATTTCTATGAAAGTTGTCTAAAATGTAAGTTATACTCCATATTAACAATCTGAATTGAATATCAGCAGGGCTGAATAACATTCGTACTAAAATATGTAACAACAGGACAACTGTGATGTTCCTTAAAGGGATAGTTCATCCAAAATTGACAAATCTGACATTAATTACACACCCTCATGTCGTTCCAAGCCTCTAAGATATTTGTTCATCTTCTGAACACAAATTAGGAAATGTATTAAGATATTCTTTATGACCCTGCATAGACAGCAACACAACTACCATGTTCAAGGCCCAGAAAGGTAGAAAGGACATCGTATAAAGAGTCCATGTGACATCAGGGGTTCAACCATAATTGTATGAAGCAACAGATATACTTTTTTTGTGCAAAGAAAACAACTAATAGAAATAAACTAACGAGAGATGGACATTCCACGTCAGAACGTCAGCTCTTGCTTCAATATGCAAGCATCGTGGTCCTCAAGTGAATGCGTGCAGAGACTGACACAGAACCAGGGGTGTGCAATATGACTATTTTTGATCATGGACGATGATCATGGAAAAATGTCTCCAAGATCTGCTTTTGAAGAAATATCGTAGTATCGTGCTACGACGCACATTCTATCAGCTGCAGTTCTGGTGCTGCCATCTCTACATACTGAACAACGCCACATACATTCAGTGTTAACTCAGTTGTAGAGTTACTCTCATGGGACACTACACTTATTCACAATTACAAAAGTACATTATTTGTGTGTGTTTTAAAGTCTTGCCAGTTAAACGCTTCATTCACGCGCTGTTCTGATGTGCACGTTTTCTGAGCCTGTACACCTGATGCGCACACACTACAAAGCCTGTCTAACAGCGTCTGATTATTCAACTAAGTTATCTTTTGAGCTAATACTGTCAAAACACACAAGGTTTATGTACAGACTCCGTTGGTTATGTCTAAAATTAAAGTAAGCAGATGAGAGAGAAACGGATAAGTGCCTGTATATTAGATGCATGCAGGTCTTAAAGGGACAGAAATAAACATGCAGCCGACTGTAATTAAAGGGATAGTTCACCCAAAAATGTAATTTCTGTCATTATTTACTCACTCACATGTTGTCCCAAACCTGTATTAATTTATTTCATGTGCTGAACACAGAATATATTTTGAAGAATGCGGGTAGCCAAACAGTTGCTGGTTCACATTGACTTTGATAGTAGGAAAAAAGAAAAATACTATGGAAGTAACTGAGGACCAGCAACTGATTGGTTTCACAGATTGTTCAAAATAGCAGATTATAATATTTATGTTTAGCAAAAGAAAGGTCTCTGGTCCCTCTGCGGCTGGTCCCTCCATGGCTCGTTCCTAAACGGCTGATCCCTCCGGCTTGTGCCTCGACGGCTCGTGCCTCAATGGCTGGTGCCTCTACGGTTGGTCCCTCAACGGCTCGTGCCTCAATGGCTGGTACCTCTGCGGCTGATCCTTCAACTTGTGCCTCCACGGCTGGTCCCTACGCGGCTCATACCTCCATGGCTGGTCCCTCCACGGCTCGTGCCTCAATGGCTGGTCCCTCTGCGGCTGGTTCCTTCGTGGCTGGCCCCTCCATGGCTCATGCCTCAATGGCTTGTTCCTAAATGGCTGGTCCCTCTGCGGCTGATCCCTCCACGGCTTGTGCCTTGACGGCTCGTGCCTCAATGGCTGGTGCCTCTACAGCTGGTCCCTCAACGGCTCGTGCCTCAATGGCTGGGACCTCTGCAGCTGATCCCTCTGCGTCTTGTGCCTCCACGGCTGGTCCCTACACGGCTCATACCTCCATGGCTGGTGCCTCCACTGCTCGTGCCTCGACGGCTGGTGCCTCCACTGCTCGTGCCTCGACGGCTGGTGCCTCCACAGCTGGTCCCCTCCATGGCTTGTGCCTGAACGGCTGGACCATCCACGGCTTGTGCCTCAACGGCTGGTCCCTCCACGGCTAGTGCTTCAACGGCTGGTAACTCCACGGCTCGTGCCTCAACGGCTGACCACTCCACGGCTCGTGCCTCAATGGCTGATCCCTCCACAGCTCGTGCCTCAATGGCTGGTCCCTCCACGGCTCATGCCTCCATGGTTGGTCCCTCCACGGCTCTTGCCTCAATGGCTGGTCCCTTCCACGGATCATGTCTCAATGGCTGGTCCCTCCCCGGCTTGTCCCTCACGGCTCGTGCCTCGGCGGCTAGTGCTCCCACGGCTTGTGCCTCGACGGCTCGTGTTCAATGGCTGGTGCCTCTACGGCTGGTCCCTCGTTGGCTCGTGCCTCCACGGCTGGTTCCTCAATGGCTGGTCCCTATGCGGCTGATCCCTCCACGGCTTGTGCCTTGACGGCTGGTGCCTCAACTGCTGGTGCCTCCACAGCTGGTTCCTCCATGGCTTGTGCCTGAACGGCTGGTCCATCCACGGCTCGTGCCTCAACGGCTGGTCCCTCCACGGCTAGTGCCTCAATGGCTGGTGCCTCCGGCTGACCCCTCCACGGCTCATTCCTCAATGGCTGGTCCCTCCGCAGCTTGTCCCTCCATGGCTCATACCTCAACGGCTGGTGCCTCCACGGCTCGTGCCTCCACGGCTCATGCCTCAATGGCTGGTCCCTCTGCGGCTGATCCCTCGACGGCTGGTGCCTCCACTGCTCATGCTACAACAGCTGGTCCTTCCATGGCTCGTGCCTCTATGGCTTGTGTTTGTAGAGCTGGTTCCTTCATGGCTGGTCCGTCCATGGTTGGTCCCTCCACGGCAGGTGCATCTACAGCTGGTCCCTCCACGGCTCATCCCTCTAAGACCAGTCTCTCACAGAAAATAAAAATGTGCTAAATGTGCTTGCAAAAGGATGTGAAAACCAGCGGTTTTTGCATAAAGTGCAAACGTCCAGTGTGCAAGAGACACTGCAATACTATCTGTTGCATTTGCAGCAATGTGTAAAATTATTGCTGTTTGTATGTAAATAGTTACAAATCTACTTTTTTATGGTTGTCTATTTTTATTCCTCTTTTTATTAAATTTACTGTTCGATAATTATTGCCTTTGATCTTATTTCAGCCAAACAGATGTTCCTGATATCTGTTGCATGAGCAGCAATGAAAATAATTATTTCAGTTTGTATATATACACAGTTATTACATTTTTATTTATCTTTTTTACATATATTTGATACTGATTGTTTTTGCAGTTGTTTGTTTGTGTTTCATCATAATTGCTGTTCCTTTCTGTTGATAGTTTATGTGTTTCATCAAAATTGCTGTTCTCATCTGAAGTTTTAGTAACATTTATTGAATTACATTGAATGAAATATCAATTATTTACAAAATGTTTTCATAAAGTGTTTTGAATGATCACTATCCATTCCTTATTTTGTTAGATTTTTTAATTATCAAATACGGAGTAACAAAAATGCTTTCTATGTATTCCTTTTCTAACAAGATTTTAATGTTTGACTGAAATGATAATGTAAAACCTGATACTTATCAAACCAAAAATATCTAAACCTTGACAAAGTAGTCTTTTAGAATGTCTAGATATATATCTAAATGCAAAACCTAAAATAAAATGAAGAAATTATGTCTAAAAAATAACGGGAATCCAAAAGCCTGTATATATCTAAATAGGGTGCTAATACAAGAAGGTTACACAACATTACACAAGTTTTTATTTTTTAATACCTCCAGATGACCCAATTCTCACTTCAAAAAATTGATTTCAAATTCCTTCACTATTTTAATGTGAAATATTGCATTTATTGCAGAAAAATTAAAATATTAATTCTAATGGAGAAAATAGCTCATTAAATTTGTATAAATATTGCATAGTAGCATACAATTCCCTCAAAATCCTAAATAATAATAACAAAATTATAATTTTACTAGATAAAAAAAAAAGAAGTTACATTGCGAAGGCAAGTGTGACTACCAAACGAAGAGGGCCAGAGGGTTACATTTTGTTCTGAAGACAAACAAAGCGTTTACGGGTTTGGAACGATATGGGGGTAATTGATTAATGATGACAGAATTTTCATTTTGGGGTGAACTATCCCTTTAATTATTAATGTTTTTTTTCTGTAAACAGCTAGAGTAGTTCCAAATGTTTGTGTGTGAGCAACTCCTCAAAACCGACATCCAAATCCCCTCCAGTTTTGCAGTCAATATGGGAACCCAGCATATGTGACAAAACAAAAAAAAGCCTCTTTTTCTCCAACTGATCAATCTCTTAGCGTTTGATCTGCGAGCACAGCCAGAGGCCGAGCTGAGAAAAATGAGCCTGTGTCCCTTCAGCAGCAGCCCGGGCTGCATTAGTTTCTCTGTGTAGCGCTGAAGCTCAAAAGACAAAGGCTGGAAGCAAAGACTGGGTCATCTGCTACTCTCATTCTTAACTTCAGATTTATGGTCTTCCCTTGCTTTAAATGGTTAAAGGTGCAACGTAAATAAAGTCTGCTGAAGACTACTGTCCCGCATCCTTGCTAGTAATTAAGGTCACTCATTAGTACCTAATAATTAACAAGCTGGGTCGAATTCCCCCCACCCACACTGTAATTAAAAGTCTCTATTACACTTCAGAGCCCACAGGGCAGAGTCTTCTTTCTCTGCTGTCTCTAGTCTTGACCTCAGCTGATTCTGGGGCAAAGGAAACCATATAATCTTTTGGAAAAAAAGAGAAGCTGTACAGTACGTCTGAGTAATATAAAGGACCTGACTGACTTGGTCAAATTACTCCAGGTGGGCAGACAGCATGCTTTTGAGAGAAGTTCAAACTGCCATCTAACTGTTCTGTTCAAAAACATATTAAACTGCCCATGTAGGCAGCATTTTAAGGCATCATTCTACAGTGCTCCAAAAGGTAGGCAGCACAATAATTCTAATGTTATATACTAAGACAAAACAGCATGTATTCTTCTCAGTGCAGGCTGGGATTTCTTAGATTTAAATATATAAATGAAACATTTAAATAAAAAAGTGTGTGCACCAAGTAAATGTATGCTTATTAGAGTAGCTTGTTAGTAGCTCAGCAACAAGCTAACACCAAAACTCTACTGGAATCAATTGTGAGTCATATCTCCAGAGTGCCAATCGTGTGGCATGCTGAGTTGCTGCCTGTGCGGAGAGATCCAAGTCAGTCACTTATGAGGGTCCATTATGGTTAGGATGCTGCCTTGGAAGGCTGCTGTTTATATAGGCATTGTGCAGCGAGGCAGCTCACAAGGTTTTGGAAGAGGGCCAATTTAATCCTTAAAAATCAAAAGAATAAACAAACACGATGCATTACAGCATGTTAGTATTTGTTTTCAGTCTCCAGATTACAAACTCAAATACTGAAAATAATCAAAACCGTCTTGACTGGAAAGCTAGAGAAAAAATTCTTATATTATAACATACCCGACATGGAAATAAATTTGTGAAATACCACATAGATCTGAAATATATTTTTCTTTCTAAAATGGAAATACTGTTCAGATGTTTGAGGTCAGTAAAATGTTGTTGTTTTATGTTTTTGAATTAAGTATCTTATGCTCACCAAGGCTGCATTTATTTGATAAAAAATACAGTAAAACTGAAATATTGTGATTTTTTGGCAAATCCAAATTTTTGAGTCTTTAAATTTCAGATGACCTTCAGAAATCATTCTAATTTGCTGATTTGGTGCTCAAAGAAACTTTTCTTATTATTACCATAGCTAAAACGGTTGAGATACTTCAAAGTTCAAAATTACAGCATTTATTTAAAACTAAATCTTTCTAACATTATATGCATCTTTGCAGTCATTTTCTTTTCATTTAATGCCACAATATAAATATATAATATAATAATATAAATAAATATCATATCACATGGGAAATTAATTTTTATATTTTGATGAAGACATACATCCTCATATGAGCTTCATGAACCAATCATTAGCAAATCCTGCAATTAGTGAACCCTGCATATCTCACACAGGCCTGTAATCACTTGAAGTAATTAAGATTGACAGGTCAGTAAGGGAATCAAGGAATCAAGCTGCCTTCTGTTATTGCTGCAGACAGTGAGTGTACTCCGTCTAAATTTGTTAGATAAATATGACTGACTGAAGTGTTTTTGCATTTCAAGGGGCGGCACGGTAGACTACTCTTATAAAAAATAATTGCAGTTTTAAAGCTTAGCCTGACTACATTGCAATTCAGCGAACATACAGATAAAAGAATGTGAAGTGCCTAATAGATAGTGTAATGACAGTTATCAGCCACCACAATGAGTCGCTTCAGCTGAAAGAAGAGGCAAGAAACATTTCAAACGGGTACATTAGTTGTATTTCAAGTACGCCTCCGTAATAACGAACAAAATAAAGACATTTTGACATATTTGAAATAAAACACACATTCAATCGGCAGCTTTCAGTCAAAATCTCTCATCTTATTTTAATAAAGCCAAACAGCTAGAATGACAGCAGAGCTCTGGCTCTGTGCATTCTGGGTACGGTTTGTGACCGCACGACACCAGGACCAAAACAAACATGTGAGGGAGAACGTAAGAGCGTTACCTGCTGCAGGAGTGGCCATCAGAGGAGCTGCTCCTGGGGCTGGGCCAGTGGACAGGACAGGGGTGAGGAGACGCACATGGAGAACACACAGATAGCAGAGAATGAAAGGGCACAGAAACCAGCGGGACAAAGAAATGGAAGGAAAATAAGGTAGATCAAATGAGTTGTGGAAGCAAGGGTTAGGTACATAAAGGGGGAATCGAAAAAGAAAAAGAAAAGGAAACGGGAGAGGCCCCATACCTTGGCTCTTTAACGTCAGGTGCGCCAGACCTTGAAGGAAAAAACAGGAAAAAGGAAAAAAAGAAATAAGAGGGTCATAAAAAAGGCACGGGCGGAAACGAAAAGCATTGTCACAACGTTTGACTGCAATTTGTGACAGACATCCTGAGGCAAACACGGATGCCAAATTTAAAGGAAACCAAGGGGGAGGGAAAAAAAGGAGGAAGGTAAAATAAACACACACTTCTTCAAGAGAGGGCAGTAAGAGGTGTTGAGGGGGAAAGAAAGAAAGGGAGGGAAAGGAAGGGAAAGGGTGAGGAAAAAAGCATTTCAATTGGCACAAGTGCCAAAAAGGCACTTGCTCACAAAAAAAATGCTTTTTCTCCTAATGGAGCACATATTTAGTGTTTGGCAGATAGCATTCCTTAGATCATACGCTTCTATGCTATAGCAGTTACACCCATAAATGTTGCATTCGACAGCCACAGACTCATAAAATAGCAAAGAGAGATCAGAAAGCAGTGGGGAAATGTCTCATAAAAAGCAGCGGGGACCAAGATAAATTCTCCCAAGCGCACAGAGGCAACCTGTCCCAGACGGTCTATCATCTTACTAACAGACAAAAGCCTGCGAGTTGATTTCGCCGCTGTAATAATGTATGCAGCTTGACAGCTCAATACCAATCAATTACACACACCGATGCGGGAGCCATTATCCGGCAGTTTGCATTCTGTAATCACGATGCAGTGGTTGCTGTTTACTCCAACTAATGCGAGCGAGAGTCATAGAGAAATGTAGAAGACAATCAGGAGGAATTGCTATGCAAATCTAGATGAGAGCCAACCAAAATCGAGGAGTCAGGCCAGTGAGGACATTGCTTTACATCAAATGCCGTGAACAAACTAGAAAGCAAAAGTACACAACCGAGATCATAAAAAATAAAGCATCAGCTGGAAGCTTCGTGAAAATCCACATTAACTCCATTTATGCCTTTACACGCTTATTCCGTGTTGTGAGGAATATGATTACCTTCAGGAATACCGCACGTTAGCTGTGAACGCTCTCTGGTGAACTGAACCACATTCAAGGCGATATTTAATTGAAAAGGGAGAATGTTTCTATCAAATTCCAAATGCACCTCCAAGGAACCGCATGGCAAAAACGATCCCGGATTTAAAGAGACCAGGCCTGCTTGGAGCTCTCATCGCCTGTGCGTTTAATTTCCGTGAAACAAAGGAATATTATGATTATAGAGAGCAGAGTTATAGCACCATTGTTCTCTCTGATGTTCCTGTGTGATTCCTTGACAATTACCACGGTACTGTCGCTTGCCCTGCTACTTCTATGCTGCACTCTATTAGGGAGATAACGTGGCTGTGGAATAGATCATTGTAACTGGGAGTTACTAGTCATTGTGCAGAAATTCCATAAAAAACACAAATGTAGGGAGTGAAACGATAAAAGGCGGTTTGGTTTTAGAAAACAGAACAAGAGCTGCAACTCGTGAAGAATAGCAATATGTGAAATCGCAAGGGATCCGGTAAACAATGATACAGAGACAATATCTAAGGAAAGCACAATGGCGGTATCTGAACAATGTGCAAGGCTTGTGTTTTAGAACAAGTAACAGCCTTGGGATATTGTTTTTGAGCATTTAAATATTTGAAATACATAATATAACAACTCAAAGTCATATTGTATTATCATTTAAATATTATCTTTGCTCATTTAAATATCCAAATATATAATATAACTATTTAAAGTCATTACTATTGCCAGAGCTGGGTAGTAAACTGATTACATATAATCTGGATTACGTAATCGGATTACAAATATTAAGTACTTGTAATTGTCTTAAGTTACAAGGTAAAATACTCGTAATCAGCAATAACTTTATTGATTACATGATTACAATTCACACATAAATTATTCATAATTTATTGTTTCTCCCTAATTCTTATTTATTTTCATCTTTTAAATGTTCCTTCCTATAATACCCTACTGCTTATACTGTACATTCTGAAAGTCTTCCAGTTCTGCGAACACTCACACAGAGACCAGTCATTAGTCAGGTGGCTACAGCATATTTCAGGTTTAAGAAGTGTTTAAACATTGCATCAAATACTGATAACATCATTCGTTGAATTATCACCCAGTGGGTTATTTAACCATGTATTACCATGTCTTTAAAAAGGCGTTTGTCATTCAAACACATTCAAATGCACAAATTCACATTATTTATTATTTACATGTAATGGAGGCATTTATTTTTTGTATGATTTATTTAATTATTAGCTTTTCATTAAATTTATGAACCCCCTGCAGTTCCTTTACAAACCCCAGTTTTGGAAAACTTGACGCAATGTAATGTTTAATGCACTTCGTGTTATTAATTACAACAAATGGAAAATATTTTCTTAGTCTTTGTATTATACATCAATCTGGTACAAGATTATCCTATTTAAATCAATGTGATAAATCAGTTGAGTCAAAAGTAATCTAAAAGCAGTCTGATTGTATTACCTAAAATGTGTAATGTAATGGATTATGTCACTAATTATACTTTTTATTATGTGATTTGGAATCAGTAATGGACGACAAATTGTAAGTAATCTACCCAGCTCTGATTATTTCCCTTGATCATTTAATTATTTCAATATATAATAAGACTATTTAAAGTCATATACTGCATAATACTGCATGCTGTAGCTGTTCAAAAATGTTTAAAAGGTACAGTTTAATTATAATAATGAACTTACTATGCATGCTAACATCTCTAATGTGATTCCAAAGTTCTTCATTTAAAGAATAATTTCAGAAAATAGCGAGCATGAAATACTTTTTTGCTGACATGTTCTGCAGTTTGACATGCTGTTCTCCATCTAAAATCCTTTGAAACAGCATTTTGCTAATTATTTTATAATTATAATTGTTATTAATGCAGCTTTTATGAGCTCACATTAATTGAGAGGGCACATGGACTATTGGCGCATTTAAAAAGTCATTTGTCACACCGCAGAACCATTTAGATAAAGAAAATGAAGGTGATAAAAATTGTAACGGTGACCAGCACTTAAAATACACACTGTCCCTTAAATGCTAATATAAACTGTAACCAAAAATATTTAGTTTAGTTTAAAAAAGTCCCTGAATGTGTACCTTCTGAAGAAATGTGCAACCTTCAAGTAAATAATGGGCCACTTGGATTCAAATACAGTGTTCATTAAAGCAACTGAATTCATTTGAATTACATTTAATCCAAACACTTACAAATCAATAAGACAAATTCAACTTAATAAAGGTTTATAAACCTCATACATGAACATCAATGAAGCAAACCACTGGCAAAAGCAAACCTATATCCATCTCTCTATATATAGCGTATTTCAATCCATCTATCTATCCATCTATCTATCCATCCATCTATTCTTCCATCATGTCGTTCTTCACGTGTCTGAATACATTAGCTATCTGGTCTGGTGAGGTGACACCTAACGTTGTGATGCCATATACTAAAAGCCGTTGTCTTTGAAGATGATCCATCATTTATGTGCCTCTCACACTTTTAGACACATAAAAAGAACCTCTTTTATTTTTAAATGGCCCCACATCCTGACTTTCTTCTGCATGTGTTTTAGCAGTTTCTTCTGCCACCTGAAATGGTGTCCTTCTGCCTCATTCATTCTAATTTCAGTCACAAAAGCCTATAAAAGTGTCTGTCCCATGATTCCATCCATCACTAGTCACATCTCAGCTGTCACATCTGTTTCGTATAACAGTTTATGCCACAGTGACTTCTCAAATTTGAAAAATGAAGATGAAATTACCTACAAACTGGCACATAATGGAGTACAGCGAAAAAGCCAACTGCATCAACAGATAGCAAGAGCACACAACCACCCAGGAATTAAAAAGCAACACACACCTTGTTAACTAATATTAAAACAACGATCGGTGCGGTGAAAAAAAAGGTTTCAGAGCCACTCTACTGTGAAATGGAGGCATTTACACAGTTTCAGTTCATATTTCTTGCTCAACAGCCTTAACTAAAAGGAACAAGCACACAGTCAGAAATAATAATTAATTATCAATTGATTTCGGGCTCTTAGTTCTATTATGTTTTTAAAGCTACGCGCCGTTGTATTGAGGAATTTTTTCATTAAGCCGTTTCTCCCACAACTGTCAATTTCACTTGCACACTCCGATTTGCGAAGGGGGCGAATTATTCAGCTAATTTAAGCGAGAGATACAAATACAGTAATGGCTCATGGAGAAGTCTAACTTTCCTCCCAGCGATGCACATTTTAATATGAAACAGGTAGAGCGGCTCATACCCACTGAGCTGAACAGCGGACAGAGCGGCGGTAGCCTTGAGGTGTTGGTATTTTCAAAAGGAGCGTATGCTTCATGTAAACATTTATTTTCAGAGAATGCAAATGCAAGGCGTCATTGCCACAGCGCTGTCTGACGTGGAGAGGCCTGCTGTGGACGTCTGCATTGAAATGCGGTGGCCCATCTGCGTTGGCATAGCAACAGGCTCCCGTGTCTCCCTTAGCATGACTTTGTCGGCGCAACTAACCCACTCCCCTCCTGCTTGCTCCTCTCTTGTATTTCTTCTCTTGTTCCTGCTCTGTTATCATGGCCGTTCACCTCCACCTGTCTGGCCTAATCTGGATGAAAGTGCTTTTCAAGAGTTCAATTTGTTTAAATGGGTCAATAACAAGGCAATAAAAGTGTTTACCTCATAAACAGTTTTCTGGAAGAGGGGAGATATTTTTTAAATGGCAAGCGGGTATCAAACCGCATGCTGGAATAATAAGAAGCACGCAAATAAAAATAAATAATTTGTGGCAAGCAAATCAAAAGAACTTGTTTAGGTTAACGTGTTTCCATTACAAAGGATTGTTTCGGCTCATAAAATGCATATTGCAAAATGTATGGGTGATTTAATATGCATGTCTTGGTGAATGTATTTCAAGACAATCAACTAGAAATATCATTTATTATATTACCTTTGTGGTTGCATAACATTCATCCAAACAGAAAAAGTAATTACGGGATTTACTCCACATTATTCCATCCTAACATTTTGGCCTATCCCTACGTTGCTGTGGAAACAAGATGAAATGATGCTTGCTAGCTTACTGAACTCTATAATTCTGCTACATAAAAAAATTTAGCACACAAGAACTGAATTTAGAGAGCTCTCATTATTTTAAGATAACATCAATGATTTCAAGATATTTTAGAGATACATCTAAAACTCAATTTGACACCACATTTAAAAAATGACATTATTTTCGAGTTGGTATCTAGGTTTAGTATTTATTAAATAAATGTAATATCTCCTAAACAGTCTCAAAATAATGAAATATTATCTTAAAATAATTTAAATCATGATTGAACTCTTAATGAAAAACAATATCATTTTGAAATGTCTCATTTTGAAATATTTCATTTCAGACATTTCATTATTTGAATATTATGTTTTTGTGACTTTGAGATATCATTAGTTTAAAATACTTTAAGAGATATTACATATACATACATATATATATATATATATATTTTCCAAAAGCATAAATCCATTTTAATAGTTTTCATGAAAATCTGATTAATCTCACTGTACCCATACATTTTGTTAATATTCAATTTATCATGTTAAAATGGTCTGTTGAATTCTGAACATGTTAAAAATGATTCAGAAATGTGTGCTACCCAAATAACACTAAAAGTAAGTCTCAAACCCGGGTTTCCGGTCAGGAGGCGTAACAAGGAAGCCAGGCTCATCTCCTGTTTCGCTAAAATGCATCACAAACTTTAATCTCTTCCCGTCAGGAGAGTCCCACATTTTAAACAACTGGAAATATAGCGATTTGGCAGAAAGAATGACTCCCATTCCACCACTAGTGAATAGGTTCAGGCATAACTGTCAATTACAGTAAAAACTCATAGTTTTTTACAGATTTGGCGTTATCGTTTTGGAATAAAGATCTCTTCATATATTAAATGCTTTTTGTTATTATATTCAAACAATGAATATTATCTTATAAAGGAAACTTTATCAAAATCAAATGACACACCATTTTTATTTTCACCCCAAGCCATCCTAAGTGTATATGATTATTTCAGACGAACACAATCAGAGTTATATTAAAAAATGTCCGTGGTCTTTCAAGCTTTTATAATGGCAGTGAATGGGTGTCGAGATTTTGAAGCCAAAAAGTGCATCCATCCATCATTAAAAGTGCTCCACATGGCCCCAGGGGGTTAATAAAGGGCTTTCTGAAGTGAATTTTCTGTATTTTTGTAAAACAAATATCCATATTTAAAACTTTATAAACCGTAATCTCTAGTTTCCGCTGAAGGATGACTGTTCATGAGAGAGTGGCTTTCTAGAGGATGACGTAGGAGTAGCGTAAGCTCTAGTGAGAAGTGACGAACGAGAAAGCTGCAGAGAAGAGCGCAAAACAAATTCACTGCCATTATAAAGCTTGGAAGAGCCAGGACATGTTTTTCTATAACTCCGATTGTATTTGTCAAAAAAATAAGAAATGAATACACACCTAGTATGGCTTGAGGGTGAGTAAATCATTGAGCAATCTTCATTTTTGGATGAACAATCCCTTTAATATAAATCAAGATTATTTTGAAATCATTTTCAGAGACCATTTCATTTTATCTTGAAAAGATGAGATTTAGAAATAATCAGATATAGTACTAATTCAAAATAACCAGATATAATCTCCAATAATGATGTGTTATCTTGAAATAATTACCTGTGTGCTGGATTTTTTTATTTGATTTGGCAAAAACTCAAATGCATAATAAGATGGACCATTTCAGTTCAATATAATATCATAAAAGACAAGCTTCACTGTTGCCTCCATCTATTTGGGTAGAACACATATTCTGAAAGGAAGCAGAATTCAGAGTCTCATAAGCTAATCTAGATGACAAGATTAAAAAATTAATCTATAAAACTCTATTTTTTAGACATTTCACTATCTATAGATATATCAAAACCTGATCTCTGATTAGCTCCTGCACGGCACTGAATGAGAAACTTCTGAATATGCGGAGAGGGGATTAGTCAAACCCTGAAGGCTTTCCTTCAGATGGTGGATTATATCAAGGTCACTGAGGTACTGGGAGGATCGGGCATGACCGTGCCAGCTGTACCCGCTCTTCTGACGTCCTCGCATGCCTCTGCTCTCACGGGCAGCTGACGGTCATGGTCACTGCGGTCAAGCCTGCTCTGCATTACCTAACTGGAGCAAAAGTTGGATGCAGGTTAACATCATGAGCTTTGGATTACGCCATGTAACGTTGCACTACATACATCTTTCAGATGATGCCATATTTGAGCAGCAGTGACAGAGCTTTTCCTCCAAGGATGGAAGAAGAGATATGATAAGGCTGTAAACATCTTGAAGCTGACGGTATGCATGAGAGCACAGATAGCTAACCGAGGCAACTCAACATCCCAAAACATGCTGTCTTACATGCACACAGTCAAGTCATATGACCTCGACACAGAGTAACAAGTGTATATGTGAGTAAAGCACGGCGTCCTGCAGGGATGTAGAGATTTGTTTAAACCCTGGGTAAATGTAATCCTGGGTTATCTATCTACTTCTCACTGCTTTTTCTCTACCCTGGGCTAGTAACTAATCCTGGGTAGTCATGTTTCAAAATTTCACACTGTACATATATATATATATATATATATATATATTTGTATATATACACATCTTATTTGCATATATATATATATATATTTATATATACAACATATATATGAAAATATATATATCCAGTTCGGTTGTTTTAAGCCTCCTGAAATGCATCAAAGCAGATGCTGAAAATCAAACAGATATTTCTTTAAAGGGAAAGTTTACCCCAAAATGAAAATGTTTATTTATTCACCCCTAAGAAGGTTAAATGTGTATTGATTAATGCATTTGATAACACAATCAGAGTTATATTAAAAATACTGTGCTCTTTCACAGCATTTATTAATCTAGATTAAAGTTCATTTGTAAATTTTGAAGCCAAAAGTGCATCCATCCATAAACTTAAAAGTGCTCCACACGGATCAAATGAAAGCGTTAAAGCAGGTCATTTTCAATTTAATATTTAAATATTATGTTATGAATATTATTCCATATTTTAATTTGAACTTTATAAATAATAGCTTCCGCATTATTAGCGGATTTAATCATGTTCATGAGAGTGGCTCTAATATAATTCACATTAGAATAAGCTCTAGTGAGAAGTAACTATTTAATGCTCCTATAACAAATTCACTGCCATTATAAAGCTTGGACATGATGGCATTTACTATTTTTACACACCAGAGGCTTTTAAATTGTATTTGTCTAAAATATGCATCAGAAAAGCAGTTCTGGGCTTTTTTAGCTAGCTAGTAAACTTATTGTTAGCAATCTTCATTTAATACAAACACTTGAATCATTCATGTTTGTTCATTGTGAATTTTGAAACAATTTTAACAGACCATTTTTGTATCTTATGATATTAGTACATTTTGAAATGAACCCTAAAAGAAGAATATAATCTCCATATAAATATTGTTTATTGAAATGGGTCATGTTACCTAACAATGGAATCTTATTATAAAGTGATTTAATACTAGAGATCTATTTGATATAAAATTGTCTTAAAATATCCCAAATATCTAATCAAAATGTATTATAAAAGTCTGAGGTTTGTTGCCTCCATCTGTGAACACTAAGAATTTTGTGCTCCAGGGTCAGAGTCGCATTGTATTTTCCTTTTACAGATGCAGGAAGATTCTCAGTATATAAAACTCTGAGCACTCCATTATGGGATTTTGGGACTCACGGTTGAAAAACCTGATCTCTAAATTAGCTCCTGACTTCACTGAATGACAAACACAATATGTGGAGGATTAGTCAAACTCCTGAAGGCTTTCCTTCAGAGTTGATGATGCTCATATCAAGGATAAACAGGTTACTGGGAGACTGAAGTGCCTTGAAAAAGCTGTGTGTCTCTGAGTTTATGTTTCAAATCTGAAGAAGCTGATGGTCATAGATTTTGCGGTCATATAGAATATAAAACCTAACTGGAGCAAAGTTGGATGCAGACCAAGACGATGAGCTTTGGATTTACGGATACAAGACAATAACTCTCTGAAGAAATGAGCAGTAAACAAAGGAATATTCCTCCATATAAGAACGTTATAGTTTCGTTGGACTAAAGTACTGATGGATGTTGTTCCATGGAGCACAGATAGCTAACTAAACTCAACATCCCAAAACATGCTGTCTTACATGCACACAGTCAAGTCATATGGTACCTGTACACAGAGTAACTGTGTAATTATGGATGTTTTGACGTGTCCTGTTTACACAAATTTGTTTAATACATTCCTCATAAGTAATCCTGGGTTAAAACAGCGATCTATCGTTGATGCTTGAGGCTTAGACCTTCAGAATGATATAACTAATTTGTCAAGTCATGTTTCCAAAATTTCATTTAATCTATTTGTAAACAATGACATGTATGCAAACAAAGACTCTTATTTGCATATATGTTGCATATTTAACAGGTTTTAAACATTGACTGGATGAAAACCATAAAAGTTCAGTTGTTTTTCAGCAGTAGCAGAAAGATGACAAACTTTTGGCTGTAAACTCGTTTACTTTTTCTTTTTTTTAGAAAAACGTGTAACAATTTTAAAGATGCATTTGATATTATGAACTTGGTACTTTGTACAGTTTATTTTAATTAATAAAAGTAATGAATTTTTAAACTTAAAAAGCACATATTTGTGTTTAAAGCTAATTGGTATTTAATATTTAAATATTATGTTATGAATATTATTCCATATTTTAATTTGAATGTCGGATTGAAATAAACATCGCCATTATTAGCTGATTTAATCGTTAGCATAAGCGCGGCTAACGCTAATATAATTCACATTAGAATAACGTTTCTTTATTAACTATTTAATGCTCCTATAACTTTTATTAGTGTAAAAAAGGAGGACATGATGGCATTTACTATTTTTACACACCAGAGGCTTTTAAATGAATTGTGAATCTAAAATATGCATCAGAAAAGCAGTTCTGGGCTTTTTTTAGCTAGCTAGTTAACTTAGTTGTTATTTGTGAACGCTATTTAATACAAACACTTGATCATTCATGTTTGTTCATTGTGAATTAAACAATTTTAACAGATTCAATTTTTGATTTTATGTATTAGTACATTTTGAAATGAACCCTAAGAAGAAGAATTGCTATATAAATATTGTTTATTGATAGGTCATGTTATCTAACAATTGAATCTTATTATAAAGTGTTTTTAATACTAGAGATCTATTTGATATAAAATTGTCTTAAAATATATTTAATCTAATCAAAATGTATTATAAAAGCTGAGGTTTGTTAGTCAGCGACTTAAGACTGGTTTTGTGCTCCAGGGTCTCATATTGTATTTTCCTTTTACAGCTGCAGGAAGATCATTAACCTGTTAGCCAGCACTCCCCATTATGGGATTTTGGGACTCACGGTTGAAAAAGACCTAGCTAAATTTAAATTACAACAGTCCTGACTTCAGTGTGCTACACACACAATTTTTGTGTCTTTACAAAAATGTCCCTTTGGCTTTACTGTCCATCATCCAGAGTTGATGATGCTCAAAAAGATAAACAGTTATAGAGACTGAAGTGCCTTGAAAAAAAGTGTGTCTCATGAGTTTATGTTTCAAATCTGATGAAGATACCATGAAAAATTAGAATATAAAAACCATGTGGTTTTTTTACAACCAAGACGCAGTTTTTTGAGCGTGATTTATTCCAAAACGGATACAAACAATAACTCTCCCTGAAGAAATGAGACGTAAACAAAGGAATATTCGTCCATATAACAACGTTATTGTTTCGTTGGACTAAAGTACTCGATGGGATGTTGTTTCATGGACTCTTACCTCTCTAACTAAACCGGGATTTAGTGTGGATGCAGTGGATGCGTTTGTGACTCAATATTACACGAAGCTGGTATGTATGTACTGCTTTTTAATTATGGATGTTTTGATGTGTACTGTTTACACAAATTTAGCAAATACATTCCTCATAAGCTTTCCATCGGAAAACAGCGATCTATCGTTGATGCTTGAGGCTTAGACCTTCAGAATGATATATAATTTGTCAAGATACATTTTTTCCCGTTTTATTTAATCTATTTGTAAACAATGACATGTGCAAACAAAGAGCGTTCAGAGCGCCAGCGTCCTCGTGCAGCTTAACAGGTTTTAAACACACCAGCAAACCATAAAACTGTTTTTCAGCAGTAGCAGAAATGTGACAAAACTTTTGACTTAAACTTGTTTACTTTTTTTATTTTTTGTAGAAAAACGTGTAACAATTTTAAAGATGCATAAAGAATGGCATTGGTTTTTGTACAGTTTATTTTTAATTAATAAAAGTAATGCTTTTTTATTTAGCACATATTTGTGTTTTGCTTTGGTACCGAGAACCGTGGATTTTCACTGGTATTGGTACCAAATACCAAACACTTCTCTGTTCCACCCTCAAAACTACGACTGAGACCCTTGTGCAAGGCACCGAACCTCCAATTGACCTATCGGCAAGCCCCTCCCCTCGACCGCAGACTAGCCAATGGCAGTTGAATATCAGTTGCACGGGGAGCAGAACTCGGACGTCTTTAGGTTTTAGCACCATAGAGAAACATTAGAAGATCCGAAGCTTGCATCGCATCGGTTTTATGGGGTTTATGCTTAAAAAAATGCAAAAACGATGTGCCTAAGGTACTTGTAACACTGATTCTAGGTATCCTGAGAGGATGGGCAATATCATTTATTTTATTACATTTCCTGAATCCAAACAAAACAGAGCAAAATGTCCAACCCCAATACAAATGAAGACAAAAACCTACATTTTCTGGTTGTCATACACTCATTAAGTTACAATTTTCATCTGTTCAAGCAGAACATTAACGTTATCTTGTGCTTCAGCAAGGTCTCTCTGGCTAAAACTAGCTAATGTTAAAGTTAGTGAGTCCATGCTAACGTACAAACCTAAATAGCGGACTGTTCTCGCGTCTTGTACAGTGTACAGTTTTGTACAAAAACACAAAAACAAAGCTCTACATTTCACTGTCTCTTAATATTAAACTGGTTAAATGTACATTAATTTAATCGTACCCTGCAATACATGAACAGTGTTGATCCTGCAGGTTATCATCCGCGATTGTGATGACCGGCCGTAATATGAGACTTATCCCGCTTGCATTGTGATCTGTAAACCCTCGTTACGAGTTACCCACCATATTTCTTTTTTTATATTTTATAAATCACTCCATGGAATATTTCATTCCCATTTGGTGGCCTTCTGTGTCCAAAATTGTGCAAAAACATTGTGGGACAAGGTTTTCACATTGCAGCGGTCATTGTAAGACAGTGAGCAACTCCGTTTGTTTGTCCAAGGGAGCAACAGTAACTAAGGGGGGCGGGGCTTAATGATAGGTCAATTGCTTCCTAGGCGTTACAGCAAATAAGTTTGTTCACGGTGTGAGTGCGCGTGTGTGTGTGTGTTCACTACTCACTTCTGTGTGTGTGCACTTGGATGGGTCACCATACTTGGCCACACTTCCTTTCCTTTCCTTTCACCTCTCCTCCAAACACTACCATTAAAAT
Source organism: Gymnocypris eckloni scoliostomus (assembly GCA_027564155.1). Classification (NCBI taxonomy): domain Eukaryota; kingdom Metazoa; phylum Chordata; class Actinopteri; order Cypriniformes; family Cyprinidae; genus Gymnocypris; species Gymnocypris eckloni. Next base: position 15,099,411 of record CM050433.1, read on the forward strand.
GTTTGGAAATTGTAAGATTTGTGTTTTTGTGATTCTCATCACAACTGATCTTGATAATATAGTAGAGATCTTGACAATATAGTAAAAATATAGTACAACCATTAAAAATAGTAAAAGTTTGAAATATTAATTTTAGTTTACTATTTTAATATACCTTAATTTATTCCTGTGATGGCAAACTGAATTTTCAGCAGGCATTACTTCAGTCTTCGGTGCATTTAACAGCATTTAAATGTCTTTACTGTCACTTATTAATCAATTGAATGTATCCTTGTCAAAAGAAAATACACCACAAAGGTAGTGCAGATTAATAAATGCTGCAAAAGTAAGGTTTGTTTTTAGATATTTTGACAAACATGATGATTTTGAACTGAAAGCCCTGCTAAATAGTTCAGAGCTCAGAATATAAACCAGCTTCGATTGCTTTCTAACTATCTTACCTCGCAAGTCTTGTTTTCAGCTTTACTGTAATTTTTGGTCCTCCAACTGCACCAAGCACCAAACTGACAAGAACCATCACGGAAATCCGTGCAGATGGTATTTTCAGCAATGACATGGCTGAGGCATCTGACCTAACACAAAAACACATTTTCTCATATCTGCTTTCTGCTACAACACCTCTATCTTCCTGTGACCACCCAAACAAGAACAGACCTATCCATAAACACTCACTGGATCTCCATGTGACAGACGTTTAATGTCGTACATGCAAAAACTGATAGGACACCTAAATTCGAGCTTTTCAGATGTCACACTGCATTCCAGAGAAAGTGACGAAAAAGCGGAGTGGTTGCGAGTTTGCTTGAATGAGTGTCATCTATGTTTTCATGCGTTCTGCACTGGAAACAAAGTGCTAACACTGTGTGAAAGCTTTAATCCAATAAAGACAAGCACTTGCTTTATATGGCACATCCCTGTCCAATTCTTGCCATTTGATGCCCACATAGTCTTGTGCTCTTCACAATGGAAATGGGGGATGATTCAAAGTCTAGGCTAAAACACATGTTGTAAAAGAAGGGCTCTGCCATCCACTAGTGTCACTGTGGCCTTTAAGATAACCTTCCTCTGTTGAGCACGAATACAATAGACACCGGCAATGATCACAGTCGTTTCAATAACATCACTTAGTGTAAATTTTAAATAGAGCAGACCTTTTCCCAATAGATAGCTCATTTTTCAAGACCTCAGACTTGCGCCGCTATTACATAGGCATTTCCTTCTTGCTATTTTGATTTTAAAACTGCTCACAAAAAAGATATACATTAAAAAACCCTGACTTTCAAAAGCCCAGACATCACATTAGCTCCGAGGCACAATATAATAAATTTTAAATAACCAAGGCATCATGGATCTCCTCGTTTAGAGAGACATTTTTCATCGCTAGCTTTTGAAAATCAAGATTGAGTTGATGAATTTACCACAGGCCTCAGACTCAACCCATCCATCCACATAAAATATTGAGGTCCTTGGAGCTAAAAAACAAAAGAGCAGACATCACAAACCTTGGCGTTTAAGTTTTATCATTCACACAGAAGGTGTTGGAAGAATAATATATACTTGGGATCTTCTCCAGCATTCAAACTTGTGAGTTGTGAAGTGTCAAGCCTTGCAGGATTCATCTCCTACGCCGCTCTCGCCCTAACTGCGAGGTTCAATTTATCTTCCCCATGAGCTGTATATGGCAGAGCGGTTTTGCATGACCACTGCCAGCTGCCTTAATCCTAGCCTGGCTTGCACTTATGTGGTCTAATTCAGCAGTTCTAATTCAGAGATCATTTAAAAGCTGCAGGGCTGAAGCCCCTAGCCTCCGGCCCTGCAAAACTGGAGACCGAGCATTATAAAATCCTCCACAACATAGACGCTCCACCGTTTACTCGCGCATAGGCGGTGTGGTGCATGCAACGGCACAAGCCGCTCAATCTGATGCTGAATCTGGTCTTCGTCTCATGCAGGTGAGTGATTTTAGTCCACTCGAGTCAGTCAGCATAACTGCAGTACAAACTGACATTGCAAGGAAGGATGACACCAGCATCACTATCAGCTCTGGCATATCAGATACCTGAAAAGACAAAACATTGGTCTTACCTCCAAAAACTTGCTGGAGAGCTGCAGCGGGAATGATGGGGAAAGAAAAAAGAGAATAATAAATCAACAACACAGAATTCACCATTTGTCATTCAGGCAATTGAAACAATATTGAGAGGAATAAATGCCATTGCTGAAGACTGTATGCATGAGTAATAATTGGTAGGTGAGACTAGCAAAATATCAAGTTAGGTTATGGTTCGTATTTAAGTAAATATATCTTGTTTGAATGTCAAATCCTGCAATTATAAACCAAATGTTACATGGAAAACAGCTCAAATGCAAACTCCTATAAATATACATTTAATAAAACATGTAGGCCTACTTGTAATCCTACACTTCATAAATATTCAGGTGTGGGAGCAAAACATCATGTGGATCCAAGAAAAATCATATGCATCAGTAAGATAAGCGTTCAAGGAACTCAGAAAAGTGAACGTAATTTTTAAGTTGTTAAAGAGTATAACTCAAATATCTTTGAGGGCATGTGAACTAAAATACCACTGGAGTATACAGTATGTATGTACAAATATTGTTGGCAGCAACTTAAAAAAACTCAATTGCATCCTTGGGAGTCTACTGTAGATTTCAGTCTGACTAAAACATGATAAAAATGCACGCACCCCTTGTTTGAGTCATAAATCAAGTCATCCGCTCAAATGTTATTGTCATTACTGCAGATGACTGTTTATAGTAGATGTCTAGATGATTAGACTCATGGGAGCTGGGATGCATATTGCTCATGTTGTTTTCTGAGATAAAATGATTAAATATATAAATGGGAGTTTCTTTAAGTTCAGGATACTTTTACTTCCCACGGGTTGATTTTTATTCATACTAACAGATTTCAACTTTTTTCTTTGTGTCACATTAAACCGGTCTTGAAACTTTTAACCAACTCTGCGTCCCAATATGCCTACTTCTCTGCTATATAATAAATAACAGAATGTGTGGTATTCATAAAGAATAAGAATAAATAAGAATAAATATGAAACCACATAATACAAATGTGAATTGAAACTATGATAAAGAGTGAAATATTAGTTTTTCTCAAGGACACAAACTATAAAAATAGCGTAAGATCTTGATATGAAATTAGACTATTATCCAGTCTGTGAGGTGTGAAGAAATCAAAGCTGGAAAAAACAACAACATATGAATAGAACTTTTTCAACACTTGGGCTGTGTTGAAAATCCTTTACCTAATTTGGTGGCATTTTAAAAATGGCCTGTAAATGTCTCATTATATTAAATCAGTCAGTGATCATTTTTTATTTAATGCAATAACACTAACTATTTTTGGTAAAAAGAAAATCCTCTCCAGGTCAAAATGACTGGAACAAGATGAGGGTTAACCATGTGTCATTTCTAATCAAGCTGTTGTCATTCTTATTATATATTATATATTGTTATTGAATTACAAGTGACAAACTGTGACTATATTTGGAAGCATTTTGGAAGCCTAAAATGCTAGTGAAATTAGCCTTAAGATGTCGGCCATTTGAAACACACAAAAAAGTAATTCACACCATTTCCATCATAGAATGTTATTAAATGTACAGTAATATACAGTACATAATCTGAGATGTAGTGCAAATGACACTGAAACTGACTTTAATGGGAAAAAATTGCATAATTCTCCGTATGCATTCAAATCAAATGTTGGCCAATTTAGTCGACACATTTAGCAGACAAATTAAAATTCGAAACACATTTCGCTGTTTAATTTGAGTAAATTCATCATACCATCAAATTAAGTTAATATTACTTGTACAGCACTTACACTATATATTGTATCAAATCAGTTTTTTAGAAAACCATGCCTTCATAAAAACCTCCAAGATGTTCAAGTGAAGAAAGAGAAGGAACCAGGCTTTCCACCTCCAAGGCACACATTACAATATATGTATATTACAAAGCTAAATATTATCTACATACATAATATGCATAACGCTAATCACGTGTTCATTGTTTTAATTATTCATATGAATAAATCTGGGTACAGACAAAGTAATTTGGGACTCATTAATACCATAATTTGAATGCGATGACGTTGAAACACGTTCTCCAAGAGACCAAAAGTTCAGGTGCTATCTTAATGACATACTCGAGACCACAGGACCGACTCATGCGAGCTCAGGGCCGACCGAGGTGCGGAAAACCTTTACTGTGAAATAATAGGAGTCAAGAGAGAACGTCAAAGGCTTGCTAGGTGGAGCTAGTGTGGGGCTGCATGGTCTGGTCATGGAAGGGGAGTCAGATCACTGTTGCCACTGTGATAATGAGGAGAATGTAGCAGTGAGAGGAGCTGTTTGCAGCTCTTAAAAGGTGGAGGGCAACAATCCTCGCTCTAAAACACTAATGAGAACACATGGTGGCTTCCACATGGCCATTGAAAACACAGGCCTTAACCTACGGCCAATTAAAGAGGAATCTTTGCGAATGTTAGTTTGCGATCATCATTATGTGGCCATGGAGACGCCAGCACGTAAACGAGCACCGAGAGAGAGCGCTGCTCTATTATCCATTTTCCTAATCTCGGTTGCTCAACGTCTACAAATGAAATCCGATGTTTCCAAGCAGATCTTAATGGACTGCTTTATCAATGAGAAGGCAATTTGGACTATGTCTGTCAGATACCACAGGTATCTGTTAGCGCACCTCAACAATGTTTGCAAAAGGAAGCTGAAAGCACAACAAAAGCCGGGACAAAAGACGACACAAAACCCTCGGCGCAAATGCTGCTCGATTGCCTGGAGCGAGACAGTAAATCTCTTAATCACACTGTGTTTGTGGGAGCTGCTTGCTTGGCTCGGGATATCAAGCCATGCAAAACTGTCAGCTGCCCATAAATCACGAGGGCCACTTTAACCTTTACAAGTGCTCTCCTTGGCTCCCTCAAATTGGTCACGGCAACAAAGTCCCGGAGAATTGTAATGAATCGAGCATGGCCGTGAGAGCTGACATGGTGACAGCGTCTGGAGCTTCTCAAAATGAGCGTGCTAGGTTAGCGCCACGCAGGTTATTAGCATGATCTCAGCCTGTCGGTCTGAAAAAGCCAGAGTGGCATGTAATTTATCTCGGTTTAGTGAAGTAATGCTAATCCCTCTCTTGATCTGAATCAGGTCCTCCAGTGTGAACTCGAACGAGACAAGGCATCTCCATCAACCACCACAATAGAGGAAGAGTCTGTTTACAGGAGCAAAATATGCAATCGACTTTTTGATTGTTATTGCAATAAATCAATAATATAGGTGTCAGCCACAAAACAGTTTTTCACCTGGAGCATGGCTTCTCGCCAGCATCTTATTGGCAGCTTGTTTCATTATCTGTTTTTGCAACCGTTCGTTTGATAATCCTGCATAATTGTATGTGTGAAAGTTATGATTTTTAATCAGGCATAAAGAACACAGAGACTGAAAATCACTTTCACAATGTCTCACTTTATCTATACCTCAAAGCTGGAATTATTTTCCTAGTCCGAGCAGCGAGTCACCTGCCAGCTTCAAGAAATGCCTAAGGACACCTCTCTTCAGTGAGCACTTGTCTCGCAATTGTTAATGCACTAAAAAAAACACCTTATTATTTTTCTATTTTTTCACTGAATCTCAATGCCATTGCTTTTCTAGTCTCCTAGGGCACAAAAGTAAGGTTAATACTTTAGTATAATGACCAATTCTCACTATTAACTTGTTAACTAGCTTATTAGCATGCCTATTAATAACATATTGGCTGTTTATTAGTACTTATAAAGCACATAGTCTGCATGACCATATTCTATATCCCTAATCCTACCCCTAAACCTAACAACTACCTAATTAACCATTAATAAGCAGAAAATTGGTAGATGTTTTACGCAAAAGTCATAGCTAATGGTTTGTTAACAACAAGAACTGGAGCTTAAAATAAAGTGATTAAAGTCTTTTTTTCTTTTTTTGGCCCAGTCAGTAAATCAGATTTTGCCTTGTCTGTCAGTGTTTTCATTGGCCTCACCAAAAACAAGTACTGTAAATACAGACAGATAATAGGCTCAGACTTTTTGCATTTTAAAGAAAAATAAAGTATTTTGTTTATTTTCTTCACACATCACGTGTCATGTTTCATCTTGAGAACTGACACTGATGTCGACTTGGTAAACAAGTGCACTTTTGCAAAAATTTTAGGAGTGAAAGTCTAAGTGTGGGCCAAGGTTACAAGAAAATGTATTTATTAAAATAGTTAAAAAAAAAAAAAAAAGGCTGAAGTCTGAAGGCATGCTAAAATGTTTACAAGAAAAAACTAACCTTCATACTGTATAACAAAAAATCTAAAAGCCTAAATAAATAATAAGCCATCACCGACTAGAACATAAAGTGCTTGTAATTGAAAACACAGTCATTAATATATAATCTGATAATGCACTGATCCTAGCATTATGTTCTGATGTTCTACACAATTTAAATGATATATTTCCTTTTTTAAATCAGGAACAAATAAATGTTTTTCCAATTTCATCAGTGGCCCTTAAGAACTAATTGAATGAGAATTACCTAGTAAGTAGTGAGCTAAATAATTAACAAGTAATCCTGTACCGACATTTTGTGGATGAAAACGGAAAACATGAACTCCAGCAATAACATTTTGTCGCTTTGTAGTCTGCCTTTATTTTCCACTATACGGATTTTGAAAATGCAAAGCCACACGGGCAAACCAGCAAATGCACTTGAGTGCACAGGGATGGGATTTGGGTGTCTTTCCTAGATCTAAAAGCAAATCTGACAAGCTTCAACAAGCTCCTTTTATTAAACAAAAAGCAAATGCAAGCAATATCCAACATTGAGATCCTTTCCCCTCTGAGAAGGAGAGCTAGCATTCATTTTGACCTTGCAAAGACCTGCTGCAAAAATCAGCTGCTATGTTGACATATCATGTATGCCTACGATAACCGAGTGTTCATTGCATGAAAGCAAAGAAGTGAGTGAATCATGAGGGACACTGAGTTGGAAAATTACGTTTTATATGAATTCTCATCCTCCTGTGCAGATTTCTTGTTTTTTTTTTCACTGACACCAAAGATATGTCAATATCTATACATCTATATGTGGAACTGATATTTGATCTTCCTGCATTTGAATGCATCCAATATTATTAGTAACACCAAATACATTCTATTAACCGCAGTTAATCTGCAAATCAAAAAATCAGCATTAAAAGGAATACTTCCCACAAAAAAAATTATATTATTTACTCTTGATTCAGTCAGCAGTTTCAAGTTAACAGCTCACTGGAGGGGAAGATTATCAATAAAAAACATCTTCAATTTCAGCCCGTTCCTCACAGGAATCTATTATAAGGTTTCAAAAGACAGGGACTGTGTTGTATTGCAAAAAGCCACTAAGTAAAATTAACAAGGCAGCTGAAAAGACTCCATGTCCTGTTTTAATTACTTGCTGAATTGCTGCCTAGTGTAAACCATTATTTGGCTTCTTGTACCCTCTGCCAAGTGCGGTAAACTATGGTGCTGATTACCGCACAACCGACTACTGACAAAAGCACACAAGCCCTGAGCCAGGTGAATGTAGCTAACCTCACTCGGCTTGCGTTTTGGCCCCAAAAGAAATAAAAACTGCACAATGGCACCAGATGCCTGTCTGAAAGTGAAATACAGACATGCTTGCATCCTTGGCACACACAGCTCGATGTTGAGGGCGACCCAGACTAATTTGTGTTGATAAATAAGACAGACTCTCTGTCTACATTAATCCTGGGGAGCGGATGGCCTTGTTTTCACAGTGAACGCTCGTTCGCTGTACACTTAAAGAAAAGCCTCTGTGAATCGAGTCTCTCATACAGACTAAAAAGACCACAAAGGGTGGAGTCCAACACTACTGCACATGAAAAGGTTTTTGTTTGATGCAAACTAGACCTCTTCAGCGCTGTGCTCTTGCTTTTATAGAAATAATCAGTAGACTGTAAGGGTGGGCGGCATGACCAAAACCTTGTATCACTGCATGAGTAATTGTATATCAAGGTAACTGTATATATAATAATGGAGTTATTCCTGCAATATTGAAACCACTGTAGCTCAAAAAGTATAGAACTGGTATTGGCAAGGTCATGGGTTTGATTTCCAGGGAAGCCGTGAACCGATAAATGGTGAACCTGGATACAATTTATATCGCTTTAGATAAATGAGCCTACCAAATTCATTAATGTAAAATATAATACAAAATTGAATCATGCCTATTGCCTATAATGTAGGGTGAATTAAGGAATTAATATAATACAAGATATTTATAAATTTATGATGCTCACAACACAACCAAATAAAGAAACGCACAGCAAATAGAAAAATAAACACCTGCAAATTAAGAAACCAACTTCATCGGTTTGACAACACATGCGCTGCAAATGCTCACAACACAACCAAATAAAGAAACATTATTTATTGATTTGGTTGTGTTGTGAGCATTTGCAGCACCTGCTGTCAAACTGGTGAAGATGTTTTCTTGGTTTGCTGATGCTTTTTCTATTTGCATGTGTTTTTTGAAGTTGCAGCGTTAAGCTCTCTTAGCCACGTATATTCTAGTCGTATAATGATGCTATAAAGTTGAACATTTTGGGTAACATTAATCAAACAAACAAATTACGTTATTTAAAAATACATATATTATAAATGCAATAAAATGTAATTTTGGTTTGCATTAATTGAGTGAGTGAATGAATGAGTGAATTAATTAATAAATATAGTACAAGTTATTATAAATGCTATAAAATGTAACATTTTGGTTCGCCTTAATCAAGTGAGTGAGTGATTGAATGAGTGAATCACTCACTGAATCAATGAATTAAAGAAATGATAATGATTTATTAATAAAGTTATTTTTAAATACTATAAAATACAAATCCACATTTTGGTTTGCGTTAATCAAGTGCTTGGACAAATTAATGAATTAACGAATACAAAATATTATATAAAATCCAATATACAATAAACTTATTTAAAATACAAGGCAAAATAAATGGGAGAGGAGAGGGAGAGGGAGAGGGAGAGGAGGGAGAGGAGAGAGGAGAGGAGAGGAGAGGAGAGGAGAGAGAGAGGAGAGGAGAGGAGGAGAGGAGAGGAGAGGAGAGGAGAGGAGAGGAGAGGAGAGGAGAGGAGAGGAGAGGAGAGATAAAGACAAAGAATACTGGAAGCACCCATCTGTGACAGTTTGCAGAGTATATTATTTTTGCTTGCTATAGTTTTTGCTTGGTGTCAGATTCTTCAAACCGCAGAATATACCGCAGTATAATCGCTACAGCAGAATCTCCTCCAACCCTGCAAGACTTTTGTAGTACTGTACAAATAAATGTAAAAGCCTGCTTTAGTCATCTCCAGGCATATGAAAGCATCCCGTTAATGAGGAACACTTGTGCCAGTGTGCAATTCTGCTTATGTGCCTTTTAAAATGGTAACAATATTGATTTTAAGAGCTCCCAGCAGGCCCGTGTTAATGCTGTATATATATTCGGGCACAGAAGTGGTGGTGATAATACAGCGTCTGACCAGCACTGCAGTTTATGCACCGCTCGTGCATTGGGTTGAGATCTCATTAGCATGCCTGATGCAGATGCAAGAGAAAAGATGCACACACTGCTGATATATCGCTTTGGCCTAGATTTCCATTGTAGAGAGGGCAGCCTTAATTGATACTGACGGCCCTCTTAGCTTTGAGGGTAAATGCCTGCAAAATTTCACCTGGGAGGTTTGACAAGGGCATGACGACGGAGACCACTTCCCACTCACAGTCTGGGAATATTGTTAAATATGAAAAGACACGCGTGTAATTAACCATCACCGTTTGATGAGTCTCTGCTAATTCTTCAGAGGATTTATTATATCAATACTTAACTAGAAATAATAATTAAGCTGTGACTCTTGATTATCTGTGCATTCTTTTAAATACTCAAATACTCCTCTGTGTTTGATAAATCGGTCTTCCGATGGATAATCCCTGGAGTAAAAGCAAGGATTTAAGGCGAATGAAAACCAATTGTTCCATTTAATATTGTCCTTTACCAGTGTCAAATCCAATTTGCTCTATCAACTTTCAGGATGATTTATTTTGCTGTTCTTAACATCTCCCCGTCCCACATATCTCTCTTCTTTTGAAGCGCCGGAATATTTCATCTTAATTCAAAACGTACTGGCTGGACTCCGTCACGCTGGGGTTCTCTCGGTACGGAGCAAAGCTCCGCTTCCTGCCGACTCCACAGTGGGTAACCTGAGACTGCATTAAGTGAAAAGCCAAGCGTGAGCTGCCACTGTCTCTGTCCTCGCTGCCTGTTCAATTAGAAGCAGAAATGGGCCAAATATATTTCTGTATGAAGTCAAGCAGATTTGGCCTCGGGTTTAACACCGCACCGCCATATGACAGACTGTGGCTTCTCCGAAGGGCTGAGACATTGCTGAGTGGCCCTAATTAGTCTACATATGTCACCTAGAACAGTTTCTATGGCAAATTGCTCTCCCGTGCTCCAACACATGTCCATGTTTTCATCAAATTAGTACAGGAATATGCTACACATGCATACAGATCTCACACAGCTAGAATTACTAATGCAAACACATAGTTCTGATCATTTTCTGGTGAAATACAGTCCGAAAGACTCTGATATGATTTACTGGTGCTTTGTATTGTATTTCACATAATAATACGGATATAAAATTAAAGATGTCTCACGGTGATAATGCAGCCATGATTTAGTGGATTATTACTTTGGTAGGTAACATGATTTTCATTTATATTTCTGAATTTTCTCTATCCATTTATTATTACTAGATTTCCCCCCATTTTGTTTAGCTTCATTTTCTATGAAAAGAAAGAAGCCATTTGATTTGAATGAAGCTGACATCAGGAAACCAATAATGTGCTATGCTTATCTTTCAGATGCATTTTTTTTTTGCATGTCAAACTTTTATTTACAGTTAAAATAAACTGTTTTTTTTTTAAACATCTGTAAACATGCAAACCCTCTGAACCTGATCTAATGAGATCTACATATAAATATATCTCATTAGCTATAAATTCTCAAGGCATTTTAAAAGGCTAATGTGCTGTAATACCAGACCATCTGAAACACACCACCACTGTAAAGGTGGAATTTCAGTGCTTCATTAAAGTCGGCATGAAACGAAAATTCAGCCTGTTATAAAATCCATTCATTTTTATTATTTTTGACCTCATAATTTTTAAATAAATATGTCAATGTACAGTACACATTCAACTTCTCTAGTTCTTTATTCTGCTAAAACTTCACCCTTTTTCACCTACCCCCATTTTTTAGAGCTACACCTCTAAAGCAATCATCAGCCGATGCATAGAAGTCTGTTCCTGTAACACCTGAATGTATGTCACAATATGGAAGAAAAGATCTGCAACCTACGTTTTATCACAATTTCAAAGGAATAGTTTACCTACTTCTTTCTTTTTTTTACACTCGCCCTCATGTCATTCCAAACGTGTATGACTTTCTCTTTTAAAGAATGCAGAAGGAGATTTTCTTTAAAGAACACCCTGGCCACTCTTCTTAACATAATGAAAGTAAATGAGCTTGTCAAGCAGCAAAATGGTAAAAAAGCACCACAAATGCATCACAGATATGGCCCATCTGACTTCCACGCTATATTCATAGACTTCTGAAGTCATGTAATAGCCTTGTGTGCAGAAGACACAATTTAACTCCTTGAAAACTGATATCTGCCCTAAACTTCAACTCACTGGTTCACTGATCAGGTCACAGAGGATAACAGTTCACTGGAGAGGAAGATTATCAGTGAATATAGTCTTAATTTCCGTCTGTTCCTCACACAAAGCCCTCATATGACATCAGAAGACTTGAAACATAGTGTACAATTCATACGAACCACTTTTAAGCTGCTTTTGCACCCTTTTTAAAATCTTCAAAATCCCATTAATTGTAAATGCATAGAAAGAGTGACCAGAATATTGTTCAAAATGTCTCCTTTTGTGTTCCACAAAATAAAAAAATCACCCTCATTTTGTTCCAAACCCATGCGATGGCAGAATTTCCATGTTTGGGTGACCTATTCCTTGAAATCTCCCAACTTTCCTAAACATTTCAACACCGTCCTGCAGTTAAACCATAAATATTGCAAACATTTTTATAGTCAAACTGCAGTTTAAGTGCAGAGAAAAAGATAAGACAAACACTCACCCAAACGATTAGAAAACAGGCATACCAGATCAGATAATGGTTAATCATTTTCAACTCCTGAGCCCTTGAGTTCCTTAAAAGCAAACATTTTACCTTGACAGCTAAGCATGTTATCCAGTAAGGCATTGTGATAAGAATATCTTCAAGTTATGTAAGGTCTTGAAGCACATCACCTTGCTTACCTTCAGTGCAGTATTTCCCTTTGTAGCCAGTATTGGAGCAATCGCACAGCACCTCGCTGTCATGAATGGAGCAGCGTCCTCCGTTGCTGCAGGGGTTTTGTTTGGTACACAAGTATTCCAGATCGTTCTTCACGCCTTGACTGTCCAGGAGAGCTGGAGGAGTCTCTCCTAACTTCAAGTTGGCGATCAAGCCTCGGAAAGGCGGCTCGTACTTGACCGTGCTGGACGTGAGGGCCGAGAGACGCACATCCGGTGGGATCCCACCCACGTACAAGTCGCTAGCCACCATCATTTCCCTTCTCTTGGACTTCACCTCCGCCACTTTGCTCTCCCCGTCCATCACCAGCATGGTCTCGCGGTAATTCCTTGTGAGCAGTACGCGATGCCAGCGTTCGTCGTTGATGTGTGTCTCCATGTGCAACGAGGCCGGCTCGCCGCAGTGGATGGCGAAGCGCAATTGCAGACGGCCATCATTGATCAAGAGCTCCAGGAAGTCGCAGTTACCGCCATCGTCCAGGTACAGCACCACAGCTTTGCTGATGTTCGTCTTCATGGTGAAGCTCAGCTCTCCGGTGGATCCCGCCTCCCAGGGTCCATAGCGAACCCACTGACCGGGCAGGCCGTCGAACTCCAGAGCCGTGGTGACCGCTATGGCCACCATGAGCCCCAGCCAAACGGAGGCCTGCAAGAACTTCCCGCTGCACCTCCACTTCAGCGTCATCATCTTCCAAGCGTGCTCCTAATCCTCCTTTTCTAATGTTCCGTTTCTCTTAATCCACTGCAGAGGAGAGATTTATTCCCAGTCAAGCTTATTAATTTATCTGGCCTTTCTAAAATAGAGCTGCAGAAATAGCAAGGTCCCAGTTTTCTAAACCCCCCCTAATATTTTAGTTTCTTTTCACTTGATTCTCCATCTTGATTCTCTTCTGAGTAACTCCATTGAGGAACACTTCTGAAAGGCAGTGTATAAAAAAAAATCTCACGGTACTTAATGCTTTGATATCTAAAACTGTCCTAAAAATCTAGTTGACTCGACATGTTAAAAGACTGATTTATGCATCTCAACCTCTGGTGAAAGTAGGATTACTGCTGCGTTGTATTTTTAGTTTTGTGGGTAGTAGGTCAAATACATGATTTCTTTCCCCAGAAAACCTCAGCTTCCTTTAGAGAAGTGCATCAGCGTTCCACCGGTAAGACGTCACCAACAGGAATCCTCTGACCAGGCCTCTGAAAGTAAAAAAACAAAAAACAGACAGTGTGTTAATTTATGACCAAAGTCACATGCACTCCTAAATGTTGTCTGCGACTCGCATCAAATCACAATCATTTCTGGCCTTTAGTTGTGAATTTCTATTAGGAGGCCAGTTTGATCATAAAATCGAGGCCTGACAGTGTGATTCCCTCAGCTGAGAATCTTTGAGCATAATGAAATCAATATTTAATGCACTTTGCAGTGTAGCAGACTGGGCTAGGTGACAGATCCCCTGATTCGCTTTGCAAATTTGCCAATCAGTTCACAGTTGAATATTCACAATCCAGATCGCAGCTAGTGTTTTAAACAGCTCTGAGACCCCTGAAGCCCTCTCAGTCAATCAACACCTCTCTTTCACCCATATAGTGGCTGAGCATAGTAGTGCACTAGTGATAGTGCCTGACAACAGAGAATAACAGATAATTAGACAGAATGTGAGTGTAGTACGGGCATCGGGTGAGGAGTGCAAATTATGCATGTTTATTAATGAGGTGTATGCAACGGCATGATCACACCACACTCCTTTTATTTGTGTGCGCTGTATGTGTGTCGAATTCATTAAAGGGAATATGCAAATCTGTGATAACTGCTCAATGCTTACAGCAAATCAACAGTAACGTCAGATATTGTGGATCAGTTGTGAGTGCTAGGCTGTGGAGTATGCGGCAGACTACTGCAATATACGGCACACTGTAGGAATTACACGGCATATAACCAGTCACATATCAAGAATCTGGAGATACTCTACAGCTGACAATAATGCTCATGTCCATAATTGAATCATCATTTCATGAATTACTACTTGATCAACAGAAAACACAAAATAGCTATTTAAAAAAGTTCAATGCTTGGTTTCCATGGAGAAGTTTGATGTAAACTGATGCAAGTTTTGCACAAAATTGTGAATATTGTATACATTTATAAATAACAAAACCCAACAATCAATCAATAAATCCATTATTCAATCAGTTAATCGTTATTGAAATTAATAAATATATAAAAGGCTATCTTAAATTGATTAATCATGATTAATTGCATCCAAAATAAAAGTTTGTGTTTACATAATACATGTGTGTGTACTGTGTACACTTATACATACATATAAACACACAGACACACTCATACATTTATTGTATACATTTAAGAAATACATGTAATATATATTTACGTATAAAATAAATCACACACACACATATATATATTATATATATATATATATATAAATATATAAACATATATATACACACACAGTATCTCATAGAAGTGAGTACACCCCTCACATTTTTGCAAATATTTTATTATATATCTGTGTATAGTAAAAAAGCAATTGCCCCATACAACAACAATAATAATAGTTACCTTTTAAATAGATAAATAGTTTGCTATTCTTGCTATAAATAAAACACAATCATCAACATTATCATCATCATGCATAATTTATGTACAAGATGACAAATGACTTAATTAAAATATCCAGTGAATGAAAGAATTAATGCTGACATGATCAAATTGAAACTGCTTGCTTTCCATGAATATAATATAAAAGCAATCGCACCATACAATAATAACTATTAAAATAATAATAATAACCCGTTAAGCTGTAATGCAGGATGTTAGAAAATAAGACGGATAAATAAGGTAACAAGTGAAGTGAATAAGACATAAGGTTTTTGAGATGAATTACCATGCACAAGCATGGCGCAATTGTTCAGTAAATTTGGCCCAGGAAAACAGATCACCTTGCAGCAGGGTGCCGTACAGAGCTCAGGGGTCCCCTCTGTTCCTCTGGCCTAATCAGCATCCATAAATAAAGGTGCTTGCATGGCGGAAGAGATGATATTGAAGCAATATGCACTCCGCGAGCAAAGAAAAATTAATTTGATCACACAAAACGCGGGCTTAATTTCTCATTTGCTTCTAATTAATTACTGTGATCATGCACAAGAGGACTTTTCAAAAGACCTTGAAAGTGATAACAGCTTTTCTGCCTTTCGAAACCTGGCCTTAAATAATGCTCTCCACTCCTGGGAAAGAACATAAGGGTCTATTTGGTCATTTTCTGCAAATAGTTGTAGGGAAAAAGATGAAGTGCTGGAGATAAATTAAAAGGCCTGTTTTGAAAGGATAACAACAGGACGGAATCTGTGGAAAATCTTCAAAAAGGTCTTGTGAAAGATTATGTTCTCTTATGTTTGTCAAAGGATTAGTGACTACATTTCTTAATACCCGTTCCATACTGCATGCAGCACTGTGCAATAAAGCCAACGTGCACACATATTGGGAGTGGAGAGAAGAAATATGAAGCATAATTGGAATTAAAAGTAGTTCAATTTAGATCAAATTGGCTCCTGTAACACTCAATCCTTTGCTATTCCAAATATATCGGCCATGTAATTGCGCTTTAACGCGGCAGACAGACTGTTCTCCCCGCAGAAGGATAATTTTGTACCGCAGCATTGCATGCATTGTTCTGGAAGTGACAGTGACTTTATTGTCTGTAAGTAACAAAATGACATGAATGTAGTGTATCTCAAAGCGACCCCATCTCGCACTTTATCAGCACATGCCAACGTGCCTCGGTTGCATGGAGTGCTCATTTGTTACCGAACAGGTCTAGCTAAAAATATGCAGGTTGGGAAACCAGTTGGAAATCCAAATAGAAAGCATTCCTCTCTTTCTCCCGGTGTGGTCATTGTCATTAAGGTCATCATCTGCACTTGGGCGTGATACATGACTACAACACAGCACATAACAATGAAGAGAGCAGGAGAGGCGGCCCTGACAAAGTGTTTAGCATGTTCCTGTCCACTCGTGACAGTGAGAAACCCCACTCTGAATTGTTATCTTCCCCCTAATGATGTTTTAGTGCAGATTTAAGCACTCAACACTTGCTGATCAAAGCCCAGTTCCCAGGTCAGTGTGCTATCTGAGCTAGAACCAAACAGAATTAGCCATGCTTTCTGCTCTTCCCTTGAAGAGTAATGGGCAGCATAAGGATGCACTGAGGGCACTTTAGGAGCAAGTCCATGGCGTGAGTTTACAATTAGCACATACGCAACAAAACGCTTACTGCATACATGAGCATCTTTTGTCAAGCTTATATTTAAAGATCACACACAAATTAGCACATTCATATTCAATTAAGCAATGCGGTTCTGCCTCACATTATTTCCTCTTGATGTTTCTTTTAATTAGCCAAATCAAATCGACATGATTAAAAACAGAGTCCTCCTCCGCCACCTACCCACACGAAATGGCAGTTCCGGAAAGAATCTGCCCCCTTTTGTAGCTGCAGAACAGCATCCGGGGCTGCGCGAAGCAGGAATGGCAGATGGCTAGCAAATGGATGGTGGTTCACGACTTCAGAGCGCATGGTCCATACGAGGAGAGATAATTGAGATGAGGAACCACGGACAGCAGCCAGCAAATATCAGCACCACGGACAGCGCCACTGACCCACCATCAGTGAGAGCTCCAGGCTTGGATGTGAGATCAGTAGAGCGGCATAGGATGCAGCCGAAATCCCATTTAAGCAGAACCGTGTGAGGCTCAGAGGGAGAGAGCTATAAGCTTAAAGTCCCAGATGATTGGGCTAACTCCACCTGTCTGTGATGGACGAAGGGTTCAAAGCAAGAGCAGGCAGAGGCTAGCAAACTCTTTGACATGCTTTCTGTAATCTAACACCCACTGGACCATTGCTTCAACCCATCTTTGTGGAAAACCTTCCCTTTTTACAGTGAAGTCTCATTGGAGGTTGGAATGCATTCAACCCAGGGCTACCAACCACAGATCCGTGGAGAAAACTGTCTACATAAAACTCCTCTTGACATTTTCAAACTGTTATCTCATTTCTAACTTTCCATCTCATGATCTGTTAAGCATTAAATCAGGGTGTTTCAAGCACTTATGTCCTAGGGCATGATATTTATATTTTTGTTAAATAAAGGTATTGAATATATTTTGTCATTAAAAATGTATTTAAAAACTTATCAGGCAATTCCACTTCTTAAATGTATTGTTTTATAAGAATAAAACCATAAAATAAAATAAAAGGACCCAGACTTTTGATCTTAAAATATGAAAATCCATCATAAAAATACGCATGACATATTTTTCCTTAAATTTAACCTTAAAGGAACACTCCACTTCCACGAATCTCGCTCAAAAAGGACCAAGAGTTTCGATAATTTTAGATTTTTTTCTATTCAAAACTAGACTCGTCTGTAGTTACATCGTGTACTAACTAGAGGTCGACCGATATATCGGACGGCCGATATATCGGGCCGATATTTGTAATTTTTTTTATATATCGGCATCGGCCGATATCCATGTTTAGTAGCGCCGATTTAAAGTCAGGCACGTCCGCGGGCAGCCCCGTGTTATTTGTGCGGTGGAACGTGTGCTGCCGCATGTGAAGGACTCCAAGCCAAAACTTTTGGAAGATTCAACAACAGTCCTGGGAGATAAAGGCAAGGCTTAAATTCTTATATTTTAAAGTCCTATGGCCATATATTTACTATAATAAACTATGAAGTGTTGCTTCACTCAGTGAAAGAAAAAACGAATAGCACAGAACCGTCGGGAACTGGCATAACGCTACAGCTGATTGAAGGTTCGCTTACTTTTAGTTAACTTTAAGGACTGTAGTCGAAAACTATCAGCAGCTTGCTTGCTAACATATTAGCCCCAATGTTATAAGCTCGGTTTTATTTTTCTTGTATCTGAGTCAGAGAATTTCACTCAGTCCCCACGGTTCGGCACGCATGTGATTTGCGGATTAACTGATAAATTTAACCACCATAGATTAAAGTGTATCATTTGCACGTGTTTCGGGACACGATTATAGTATTATAATAACTTTCCCCGTAAACACCGGAGCTTTGTGCCACGAGCGCTATCGTAGATTCAAGAGCTACGCGATTGGTCGAAACCCACCTCATTCGGCCTTCCGATTGGCCTAGTGTCTACGGCAAATTTAAATGCTGTAGACTCTCGGCCAATCGGAAGGGAAAATCGTCTACATTCTACACCAGCCACTGCACAGCGCTCGGGCTCACGTCTTCTGCGCTCTTCGTATTAGTATTTTTATCATGGTATACATATTACAATTATTTATTATTACTAGAGATGCGCAAAATAGCTTGTACTGTGCAATAATAATAATAAATGCATATTATATACATAACGCAGTATAATATACTATAATATAGCAACAAGTCATATTTTTTTCTTTTTTGCACAATTTCTGTTTTAATTATATTATATTATTTTTTGCGCTATTTCGGTATCACTTTTAATAGTATTATTAAATTGTTGTTATTGTTATTAGTGAAATATGATTTATATATATATAATAAGAATAATAATTATATATTATATTATATTAAATGCATTGGAGTCCTGGGTCATGGCTAGAGCATAGCTAATGCATTTTTTTAAAGCATTTTAAAAAATGGCTAGTCCTTCTAATTATGCAGAGAATTCAGGTCTTATTCAAACTGAGTGCTTGCCAGTGCTGTGTGGAGGTTTTGAGGAAATCCCCTAATGTCAGGAGTTAGCCAGGGCTACACATCAGGAGTTAGCATCAACTTGCTAAGCAGGTAACAAGTGTTTGCAGTAATTGTCTAAAAAGGCCACATAGGAGCATACAAAAATGATTCACTTCATTGTATACATTTACACACTTAGCATGCTTTTGACAGCTTGATGTGAATACGAGCAGGGCCTTAAGGATTGTCAAGAGACAATTCTAGAGGAATATGATCTTCATAAGCATTTATATCGAATTGCAGCCAATGTTGCTGGATGAAAGAGGCTCTCTGTGAATACCATTCATCGGAGTGCAGCAGGAGTTGTGATGCTCCATTAAAACGTGTGTACGTGTAAATGTGAGCTGGAGAGAGGAGGAGAAGGAAGAAAGGAGGGGTGAAAAGAGGGGGTGGACGGAGACAAGCAAAGTCGCTGGAGGGAGAAATAACACTTATAATGAAATGCACAGATGCGATTCCATTATTAAAGCATCTAACATGTGATCCAAAGACAACTTTAATAGTGCAGGTGCCTAAAACGATTGCACAGTCTACATGCATTCAGAACATCCATGACGCCTCAGGGAGAATCACGCAGAACGGAAAGGAGGGGGAGGAGGGAACCCTGGAAGGCAGAGCTATTTTGATTGACGCATGCCTCGACTCCGGCGACAGCTGCGGAGTCCACTCGATGACAAATTGTCAAGCACATAATCGCAGGGTAAAACACACAAGATCTAATTACCACACATTGTCTGAGTTTCCCCTTCATTCGATCTTGCAGGTGCCAGAAATAATTGCCATGTCTGAAAAGCAAAAAGTAGGCAAAGGCAAATCGAAAGAGCTGCGGCTAATGGAATACGGGCCGAGGCGACTGTTGTTTTAAAAACCCCTCTGGTAAGAAACCATTGAGCTGTGAGGTGGTACTGCAAGTATGCATGCGTTGTGTTTTTCCTGACATATTGCAGAGTATGCAAAAAAGCCCCTCGTAATATCTGCTGTGTCATTGCGTTATCTGATTTGCCATTCTGTCTGTTTTTCCAGCACGCTTCTGCGGTTTGGAGGATTTAACGGCTGTAGGAAGTGGGGCAGTTGACCGCGGGGAGTGCGAAGATGCGGGCTGACAGGGGTGGTCAAGATGTTGTGTGGCAGCTGTTGGAAGAGGACAGAGCTTGGCGGCTGGGATGTGAATGGAGGCGAGGGGAAGGGAGGACGCTGTCTTGGCAGACTGGATGGAGAAACCCTGGAGACACTGGTGTGATGTAGTGCGGTGCGGAGCATGGAGCGAGTGATAAGGTCAGGGCAGAGCAGATACAGCAAGTGAGCCTGCAGTCCTACAGGACCGTCTCATTTGTTCCCTATCACTTTCGCAGTCCAAAGGGAAGCCTGAGCAAGCAGGAACCAGGGGAGGACATAAATAAAGCTGGGCTCATGTCACATCTTGAGGATGATATGACACACGATGCTGAGGTTCAGTCTGTTCCACACGCACGGGGTCGTAGTTCCTGGGGGAAACCACAGGACTTGCACTTTCAACAATTATTTTCAATATTACAGTGAATGTTGTAAAGTTGCAAAACCTTGTCCTCTTGTGCCCAGAATACAGATGCAGGTGAAGATCAGACATGCCAGGTGTATGACTATTTAATGAACCAGAAAGAGAGCAAAATAGTCTGGTTCTTAGAAAAATCCCATTCATTTCCTCCAACATCAATGTTTAAACATTTTAAGACAGACCTATCATGAGTTGTGAGGTCATTGTGGTGAAGATATATGCTTTCGTAAAAGCTACATGCCAGTGTTGTTTCAAATACAAAAATTACATTTAATAGCCCCATCAATGGTAAACAACTACATTACCCATACCCCAGCAATTTCTGTTTGTTTGTTTAACAAAACTTAAAGCTTTTTTGTCTTATGAACATAAGTTGTATAATTGGTCATTTTAGTACATTTTTCTTCAAATTTTTATTTAAAAAAAAAAAAAAAACATAGTAAAAGAAAATTACATTGGTTGACAATATGTTCTAAATAAATCAAATGTATCAAACTGCAACATTTATTTTACATTTTGGAATTTTTGTTATTATTAATATTGAATTAATATTAATAAGAACTATATATTACTAAATTAATCTCATAATATACATTTTCGCAATGCTTTAGGTTTCACTACCTAACATTGGTTAATAACTGTACATTAGATAATATGAACTATCAAGGAAGAATTCTTCTAAAACATTGATTAATCTTAATGTTTATCATGCGTTTTAAAGCCATATCTGATATAAGTATTTCTGAGTAAACACATCCGACGTGTGTGAGTGCTAAACTAAGTTCTCTTTCATGTTTCATTGTACTCAAAACTGTCAAATACACAAAAGTTTGTTAAAACATGCGAGTTAAACATTGGTTATGTCCGTGAAGGTACAGTGGGGCAAAAAAGTATTTAGTCAGCCACCAATTGTGCAAGTTCTCCCACTTAAAAAGATGAGAGAGGCCTGTAATTTTCATCATAGGTATACCTTAACTATGAGAGACAAAATAAGAAAAAAAAATCCAGAAAATCACATTGTGGGATTTTTAAAGAATTTATTTGCAAATTATGGTGAAAAATAAGTATTTGGTCACCTACAAACAAGCAAGATTGCTGGCTCTCACAGACCTGTAACTTCTTCTTTAAGAGGCTCCTCTGTCCTCCACTCGTTACCTGTATTAATGGCATCTGTTTGAACTCGTTATCAGTATAAAAGACACCTGTCCACAACCTCAAACATTCACACTCCAAACTCCACTATGGCCAACACCAAAGAGCTGTCAAAGGACACCAGAAACAAAATTGTAGACCTGCACCAGGCTGGAAAGACTGAATCTGCAATAGGTAAGCAGCTTGGTGTGAAGAAATCAACTGTGGGAGCAATTATTAGAAAATGGAAGACATACAAGACCACTGATAATCTCCCTCGATCTGGGGCTCTACGCAAGATCTTACCCCGTGGGGTCAAAATGATCACAAGAACTGTGAGCAAAAATCCCACGGGGGACCTAGTGAATGACCTGCAGAGAGCTGGGACCAAAGTAACAAAGGCTACCATCAGTAACACACTGCGCGCCAGGGACTCAAATCCTGCAGTGCCAGGCGTGTCCCCTGCTTAAGCCAGTACATGTCCAGGCCCGTCTGAAGTTTGCTAGAGAGCATTTGGATGATCCAGAAGAGGATTGGGAGAATGTCATATGGTCAGATGAAACCAAAATAGAAGTTTTGATAAAAACTCAACTTGTCGTGTTTGGAGGAGAAAGAATGCTGAGTTGCATCCAAAGAACACCATACCTACTGTGAAGCATGGGGTGGAAACATCATGCTTTGGGGCTGTTTTTCTGCAAAGGGACCAGGACGACTGATCTGTGTAAAGAAAAGAATGAATGGGGCCATGTATCGTGAGATTTTGAGTGAAAACCTCCTTCCATCAGCAAGGGCATTGAAGATGAACCGTGGCTGGGTCTTTCAAGCATGACAATGATCCCAAACACACCGCCTGGCAGACAGCGAAGGAGTGGCTTCGTAAGAAGCATTTCAAGGTCCTGGAGTGGCCTAGCCAGTCTCCAGATCTAAACCCCATAGAAAATCTTTGGAGGGAGTTGAAAGTCTGTGTTGCCCAGCGACAGCCCCAAAACATCACTGCTCTAGAGGAGATCTGCATGGAGGAATGGGCCAAAATACCAGCAACAGTGTGTGAAAACCTTGTGAAGACTTACAGAAAACGTTTGACCTCTGTCATTGCCAACAAAATGTATATAACAAAGTATTGAGATGAAATTTTGTTATTGACCAAATACTTATTTTCCACCATCATTTGCAAATAAATTCTTTAAAAATCCTACTATGTGATTTTCTGGATTTTTCTTTCTTATTTTGTCTCTCATAGTTGAGGTATACCTATGATGAAAATTACAGGCCTCTCTCAACTTTTTAAGTGGGAGAACTTGCACAATTGGTGGCTGACTAAATACTTTTTTGCCCCACTGTACATACAGCTGGGAAAGAAATTGCATGTTTATTTTATATCTGTGTGTTAAGTGATAGCAGTGAAATATACTATATATTACACTGCTATCACTTAACACACAGATCTAATATAAACATGCCTTTTCCAGCTATGCTGATAATATGTCCCAAACAATAAACAAAAATGAAAATCACTCATTTATTTTGACCAAACTAATTCTATAGATTTAATAAGACGATATATCTTACTTGAATGCTGTATTTAAAGCAGGGATGGGCATCTTTGAGAGTGACGAGGGCCAGCATTTGTTCTCCTTTATACCAAGGGGTCAGATTATTAATTCACATCCACAAACCTGTTACACCATCAAACTGAAAGCAATATTTACGTTACTTACTTTTCAAATGTTTTTCAAATTGATCATCCGAGTGTAATATAATCCAGCGGGCCATACTAAAAGACACTTGGTGGGGACCGTTTGAGGCCCGTGGGCCACCAGTTGCCCATAATGCTCTAGCATCAGTGGTGTAATGTAACAAAGTAATAATAATTTGTTACAGTACTTCAGTATTTTACTCCACTACCTTTCTTAGTTAAAATTTATACTTTTACTCCAATACATTTCCCTGAAGCATATTTGTTACTTACTACAGAATAAAGTAGATCTAGGTCACACAAAGAGTGCCATTTTGTCCCCAGATATCAGCATGACAACAAATGTAATTAATCATTGTAAACAAGTTTAATTAAGTTAGCATTAAATGACTTGTATTTTAGACACAACACTGCCTGTTTTTGCTCAATTTTGCCAACGACAATAGTTCCAAACAAAGATCACAGCAATGTGTCTGAGCAATGGACAGTGTTACATTATTGAAGGAATCCGTTTTTAGAATGAATCGGTTGAATAAATGATTCAGTGATTCACTCATTAACACAATCAAATGCTTTGTTCCTGAATGAATCAGCCGTTTGAATGAGTCGCTCAATAACAGTCACTTGCTGTCACCTACTGGTGGTTTCCATTTCACATTTCGACTATTATTTCATGTATTACATAATTTCAAATATCAGTATTCAACGTTTTATGTTAAAAACAAAACATTAGGCCCATGTATGCATCTGTAACTGCAAGTTAAATGTATCCATGCCCCCTCTGAGCTACATTGAACTGTATAACAAATCTAAGTATCACTTCAGATGCAGATTCCAGAAACGTTTTATGTCGGAATGCAAAAACACTAAGTACTGGATGAAAGATACAAAATGGAAGAAAGAGTTTAAACTCAACACAATCTTGTAACTCAAATGGTCTAATAACATTTTACATATTATGTATGTATGTATGTATGTATATGCATATATATGTGCTGTCAAAGTAAACGCATTAACGCAAATACCTTTTAACATTCCTTTATTAACGTGCGATTAACGCAGCACATATTTTCTGTATGACCTGTGGCCCAACCCGTAGTTGGAGAAATGGAGATGCACAGTGTTGCCAACTTAGCAACAGTGCAGACCCCTTTAGCGACAAAACACGCGCTGCTCAAGCGCCACTGACACTTCCGATGTGAAACAGGTGTTAAAGACATTCAAATTTGCATTTATGCTGTTGCTGGTCCAGTATTCTCAACCACACATCATTATTTCTTTGTTACAGACATTTAAATAACAGAAGTACTAGTGATGCACTGAATGTTTGCCAACCGAAAATAGCAACAAAAAAAAGCTATTTCAGTGTATGGCCGAATAAGTGAGAAGACCGAATAAATTGTACCGAACAATGAGGTGACACGATCAAATAGAGGTGTACACTAATGCAGAAACACGTCTGCAGGGTGAAAGTATTTAAAAATGTATGAGAAAGAGCTGTACAGAAATCATTACAAGCACGAAACATCTCATGTCTCCGATGAGAATATGAAGGGTGGTTGATGCTGGTTACTGTATGATAAATGAAATCGCGAAATGGCCTCAAGCAATTAGTAAACAAACTGCAGAATTTGGGGTTTTCTAATACACGCATGGATTGCATATAATGCTATTCAAAAATCACTGCAGAGAATCATGATCTCCAATTTATAAAAACAATTGTGATTCTCAATTTATCAAGAATCGTGCAGCTCTAGTTATATAATTAATTAAAATGGAAGTTTAATTTCATTAAGTAGCCTACAAGTTAATTTCAAAATGCAAAGTTTTTTGCATTTTGTGTTTTTTTTTGTTGAATAATAGACTACTTTTCCCTATATATTTCATCATTGGGGATTTAAAAAAAAAAAAGTCTAAAAATCTCGTCTTGTTCACGTGGGATAAGTGTCTCGTCACACCCCCACTTATTTATGGCGCTTTTCCACTGCATGGTACGGCACGGTACGGTACGGTACGGTTCACTTTTGGGGGGTTTTCCACTGGGTACTGTACCTGGTACCTGACATTTTTTTTGTACCACTTCGGTCGAGGTTCCATGCGAGCCGTACCGTTACCAAAACGTGACGTGTAAACTCTGCTGATCACTGATTGGCCGGAGAAAATCGTCATTACTGCGTCACTGAACTTGCGACAGGAGACCCTCCTCTACAGCCCTACCCGCTAGATTTAAATCAGCACAGCCAGCGAATGATCGGACGCAACTTCTGTTTAAACAAACGCACATTTTTGCATCAACCACAAAATAGCAGTGTCGTTGTCTGTTGAGGAAGTTCAGATGTTCCTCTCGTTGATAGCCGAGGAGCGGATTCAGTGAGAGCTTGATGGCACGACGCCGAAGGAAAAAGCCTTATGTATATAACGTTACTTTTGAACTTGCTATATTTTCAGAGTATGTTTTCTGTTTATATTTTTACCTCTGTATCTGTGTTTTGCTTCAATTAAAAACAATCTGATCGAATAACTGTACCTCCAGACTATATTAAATATGTATCATTGTATGAGCACGTAATGAACCTCTTGAAAAAGACAAATTATTAATGCCGCGATTATAAATACCATCACATAAATAAAAAAACAAGGGATACATTGTACATTTTGAAATATTCAAAAGTTTATTGATAATTCACTTTACAGAACATGCTGCATGAATAGTTAACTAATCAAGTAACGCAGCACACCTGCACGAACATCCCTGCTCTCCTCATCTACAGCCCGTGTCACTGTCACCACAGTCTCTGCTGCTGGGGGTAAATCACAAGCATTCTCATACTCATAGACCTCTCCATTGTTGTTAAAAACATCCACATGCCGAGAATGAAGAACACTAATCCGTCTCCTTTCTTTGTTGTGAGTTTGTTTGTGGCGCGTTTACGATGATGTCACGGCAGTAGAGGCGGCGCAATTATAACGACGCGTGAATAATCCCGCCCACTCTATAGCGGTACTAAACTGCGGTGGAAATGCAAACCGACCCGAACTGAGCCGTACCGTACCGAGCCGTGCCGTACCATGCAGTGGAAAAGCGCCATTAGTCTCCGAGAATCGACGGTACTGCCGCGCGAGATCTCTCTCGGTATGTCTGCTCAGTTTCTGTTCAGCACGCGCACACACACACACACACACACACACACACACACACACACACACACAGCTCTCTCTCGCTCTCCGTCTGCTCAGTTTCTGTTCAGCACGCGCACACACACCTCTCTCTCCCCGTCTTTCTGCTCAGTTTCTGTTCAACGCGCACGCGCACACACACACATCTCTCTCTCCCCATCTGTCTGCTCAATTTCTGTTCAGCACGCACACATACACACACACACATCTCTCTCTCTCTCCGCATCTGCTCAGTTTCTGTTCAGCAGGCGCACACACACACATCTCTCTCTCTCTCTCTTTCTGCATCTGCTCAGTTTCTGTTCAGCAGGCGCACACACACACATCTCTCTCTCTCTCTTTCTGCATCTGCTCAGTTTCTGTTCAGTGCGTGGCAGAGAAGAGCAGAGCTTAATTCAGTTAAACACAGATATTAGTTGCTTGCTTCTCTAATTTGACATGCAAGTATAGCCAAAATCACAGCACAGCTATTGTCATTATCTTATGGGTGTTTTATTTAATCAGACAATGGCTCAATTATAAGGATTTGTGCATATTAACATCTTGTAAAGGAGTGCTAGTTATGTAGTCTTAATGGGTCGTGTTTCAATCACTTTTTCGGATTAATTCCATTGTCTGACAACAGAAACAGTAAAATATATAAATGAAAACTTTTTATTTGTTTTATACTGTTTTATTGAGAATTTATCTGCATCAAAATACAGTATGTGGGCACAGAGAGGCAAACAAATGCAATAATAAATAATATAGGCTATGTACATTTTGCATGTTCAGAAGAAGTAAGCTTCCCTGTCCTGCAAAAATGTAAACAGGGTTGTGTCAGTAAATTGCTCAATGCAAAGAAAGAGAAGTAATGAGAACCTTGTATTTCTTTTTGTATGTGTCCAATAGACATGAACAAATTCTTTGAAAAACATATATGACCTTTGAAACATGTCTAGCATTCATGCTGTTGACTGTGGTCTCAATAATAATAAACATACATTTGCATAAAGCATCCATATTTATCCATGCGCATGTTGATTAGAGTATTACAAACTTGAAAAGTATTAATTTAAGGTACATTTAGAACAAATAACTCATGCGATTAAATATTTTTATCGATTGACAGCCAATATATATATATATATATATATATATATATATATATATATAGTCAATCGATAAAAATATTAATTTATTGCTCCTTTTCCATTTGCTTGTACTTTTACTTTCAATACTTAAGTATGTTTAATATAAAAAACATTTCATACTCAAGTACAATAAAATCACATACTTTAAGACTTTTACTCAAGTAATATTCTAAATGGTGACTTCAACTTCAACCAAAGTCATTTTTTGGTAAGATATCTGTACTTTTACTTGAGTATGGTGTTCAGGTACTTTATACGGGACTGTCAAGCATGAAGATAAACATGGCGGATTGTGTGCGTCTCACTCAGGGCGGGGGTCTCTGCTAATACAGCAGTGCCAGACCAAGATTTTTAACAAACAAAATACAAAACAAGACTGGATTACGTTTCAATATTCATCAATTTGTATTCTTGTTATAGTGTTATAATTTACCATCATTTGTTATACTGTTATATTCCATCAGCATGTTTTAATTAAAATAATACAGTCATGCATTCTTTGGTCTTAAGTCTCCATTATTTGTAATGACATCCTTTGTAAAAAAAAAAAAAAAAACAACAACAGTAATTCTGAGTAACGCTCACAAATCCTTAGTCTTTTTTAAGCTTCAAATCTTGTATGCTTTGAGCTGGTAGGTTTGATTCATATCTTAGAACTTTTTATTAAACAATGTTCCAAAATCCCAATTGAAAAAACGAATAAGAAAAAATGCTTTCAGAACAAAACATGGCCAGACAACAACAGAGTCCATCGCAATGCATTTGTCATTTGGACAATTCTCCAGTGAATCTTGTCTATCATTAAATGGACAAGGATGAACCTCTCTGTTTCTTATCCAATCAATATATATCCACAACACCTCACGATGGATGGCAGGTGTGACCTCAACGGCTCTCGAATGGAATCAAATGTAAAGAAAATCAATACGGTGAGAATCAACAACAGGGAACGAAGGGTGACAGTCTTTAGTTAACCGATGCTTCTGGCTCGGCCCACGCAATCCGACAACAAAGTCGTTGCCTAACTTGCTCATCCCATCCCTGGCTTTTTACGCTAACCGGCTTTGACAACTATGACACAAGCAGTCACATTAGTGTACCCCTTCAGTTTGTATCCTGTGCAATTTACCTTCTTCAGTGGATACCAAAGTGACACAGCAGCATTATTTCTCCTCCTCTCTGTAAGAAAGCCATGTGTGTATTCAATGAGCAGAAGTTTACACATGCGCAGCACGGTCTCAAACCGCTGCTGTTAACCGCAACTGATATTATCTATCCTGTCTAAAAAGAAAATCACAAGCCATGCGAGATGTCATGATACAATGTAGAGACATTATACAGCTGTATGTGCATCATAAACTAATATGTTGCCAGGCTGTTCAACCTAATAAAGCACATTACAGTTAGTAGCTCATCCCACATATACAAGTCACTAGAATTCCTACAGATATTCTTTTCTGGTTCAAGCAGCGAGTTTTGGGTCATACCCTGTACCCCATCACTCTCAGTGGGCTCTGCTGCGGTGGATAAACCCTGGAGCAGTGGTGGATGAAACAGTCAAGCGGGGTGAATTGAGCCCATGAGAGCAATTTTACAGATGTACAACACTCTCTAGATACAAATGTGCTGATACAGGCCCTCCAACAGCCAGACAGATGCTGACATACATACAGAAATGGGAACAAAGCTGTGATGGGGGAAATGTACTGGGACGTGGCATGCAGCACTGGAAATTTAGAACAAAAAATAAAGGGAAAAAATTATGGAAATGGTAAAAATATAACAAAAATGTTCTTTATGCCAAATTCTGACCCTACCATCTGAATGTCGCAGCAGAAATAGATACACTTCAGACTAGGCAACGTTTTTCCAATCTTCTATGGTCTAATTTTGGTGAGCCTAATTTTGGTGAGCCTGTGTGAATTGTAGACTCCGTTTCCTGTTCTTAGCTGACAGGAGCGGCACCCGGGGTGGTCTTCTACTTCTGTAGCCCATCTGCTTCAGGGTTCGACGTGTTGTGCGTTCAGAGATGGTATTCTGCATACCTTGGTTGTAAAGAGTGTTTTTTTGAGTTACTGTGGCCTATCATCTCTAACCAGTCTGCCCATTCTCCTCTGTCATCAACAAGGCATTTTCGTCCACACAACTGCCACTCACTGGATATTTTCTCCTTTTCGGACATTCTCTGTAAACCCTAGAGATGGTTGTGCATGAAAATCTCAGTAGATCAGCAGTTTTTGAAATACTCAGACCAGCCCGTCTGGCACCAACAACCATTCCACAATCAAAGTCACTTAAATCCACTTTCTTCCCCATTCTGATGCTCTGTTTGAACTTCAGCAAGTCATCTTCACCACATCTAGATGCCTAAATGCATTGAGTTGCTGCCATGTGATTGAACAGGTGTACCTAATAAAGTGGCCAGTGAGTGTATCTTCCAAGTTTGTCTTGTTAAAAAAATGTAAGGGATCACGGAAAGAATAGTTACAATTATTTTAAAGTTCCTTGAGGTTAATTCATAAAGTTTGTTTGTTTTTTTGTGGAAATAAAATTATTTAGGTGGGTCCTTTAACAAGCCAATATTATGACTGGCTAATGTTATTGCATAGAAAGCAGTATCAATGTTCCTTTGCTAATGCATGTAAGTGTTTATTATCCATATAAAACCTTAATTTACAGACAAAGCATTATGAAATTATTTAATCATGGTTTGTGATGCAGCTGCTGTCAGATCCAATGCAACAGACTGCTTCATGTCAACACAAGTTTCTTTGCGAACTCTTCATTACATAACAATACCTTTACAAAACAATCTGCAGTCAAATGCCCTGAATAAGCATATAATCCTCCAACATGATCCAGCATGCTGTTAAAAACAAACCATCCATCTGTTCCTGATGCTGGTTTTCTTCTCAACTCTGTACAGAGACTCAAACGAGCGGTTTAAACTAGACGTCAAAGAAAAAATATTTTACTCTTCCATTTGTCCTGTTGTCGACAGACTCAAACACATGAAGCATGTCAGCAACTGAATGTGTATCTGTATGCTGTATCCAGTTAAAACAGCATAAGTGATGATAACGGATTCTGTTGCCTTTTTTGACATAACGCCTATGCAATTAAAGAACTATTTATTTGTATTTAATACACGCTCCTGATTTAATGGAGTTTCTGCTTGTGAAAGTTATTCAAAAGATGATTAAGCCTACTCGCATCTATAAAATAAACACCCTTTTTGGTTGAAAACAAAAAAAAAACTAAAAGAAAGAAGTACTAAAAGAATCATTACCAGAACTGTTAGGAACTGGAATCATTAAATGGAATCAAAATCTAAACAAAGAATAATTAAATTCCTTAAGATTCCCAGCAAAAAAACAGCTAAAAAGCAGAAATAAACTGGATAAAAGCTAAAAAGGAAACAAAATAAACACTTAATTAGGAGAAAGAAAGATAAAGAAATAGGGTAAATGAAAATGCAGCACAATGGAGTAAGTGCACAGGCATTGTGTGCAGAGAGGCTGGAATATAGAACACGCACACGTTGTGAATGGATAGCACAAGCATTCAGTGCATAAAGTCAGAGACAGTGACAGTGACTAATGGCTATAGATGGGGATGGGCCAGTGCTTTCGGGAGCAATGCCATGCGTGATTAATCAAAACACTGCATATGTAAGGAATGTTTAAAACCACCACGCATGACAAGCTATAGAGATTTATACCGTGCCCCTTGAGTTCAGAGTGCAGGGTTAATGCCAAAAAACAACTGCCATATTCCGACATGGAAAAACTCTATCAGGAAAACACAATCATGTGATGAGTCAGAGACAAATCACCTACGAACTGCGGCTGATCGGTCATGTAGTGACAGGGGCGAGAGTCTATCAGAATCTGCATTTAAACCAGAGGCTCACAAACGAAATATAGCCAGGGTGAGCATTGAGCAACCGACGAGGATTAAGGCGTGTCCCAAATCCAATTGGATTATAGATACAAGAATGAAATTGGGAAGAAAAAGGAAAGAAAAATAATGCCACAACCTCCATCCAGTATCCAATTGTTCCACTAATAGAAAAAGAGAGAGTACTAGCAAGCATGGATGGAAACCTAATCTCACTAATAAGCAACTTTAGAAGCATGTTGATGAATGAAAACGAGAAAAAAAAACATGCAGGAAGGTGGTCTATTCAGAGAGTGCATGAGCATGAAATTAATAGGACATTAGCCTGAATAAAAACTAACTTTCATAAACCAGCTCCACTGCAGGAGCAACAAAAGGACAGGCTTGATGTGGAAAACAATGAAGAGCGTAAGTGGGAGGGGGACAGGTGAGGACAGACATCAGCCGAAGCTTTAATTTATTCAGCCGAGCAATATGGTACATCACAACCACCCAGTGTGAATAGGACAGACACTCTAGGATAATTCAGTTTATCAAAGTCAGCTAGCATCTCAGAGCTACTCGTGTAGAAAGAGAACCATTACTGGAGTGGGCTTTAAAGGCTGGAGGCTGCCTGCGCCATTTCTCTAAGTGTTTTTTTTGCCGTTAGCGTTGAATTACGGATTCAAATTGCACAGATAGATAGGGTAAAAAAACACAAATCTCATAGATAGGTTGTGGTTATGCATCAGCAAACAAAATATTTTCTATACAATCAACTAGTTTGTGGGTGGAAGCAATTATCTGAGGAACTTCATCATAGATTAATTAGGGTCTGACAACTCAGACCCCAATCAGATGTGTTTCTTATGTGGTGTTCACATAGGATGCGTTTGTGCATTCAAACACAGCCAGAGAGAACACAGATATATTAAACAGATCGCAGATTCAGAGATTGAATTTTTGAAAACATGACTTTTTATCCCCATAGTGTACACTATTCACCACTAAATTGATATTCCTTTTAAATTCAGACTCATTTCATGAATTTCAAATTGAGGTAACATGAAACTTAAAGAAAAGTTAATACACAGAGCCGTAGTTCACTGACAAGCTAGGCAATTTTGCATTCATAATCGAATGCAATTAATCTGCGATTATGAGCGCGATATTGCCTAGCTTGTCAGTGAACTACGGTTCGGTGTATTAACTGCCGCTCCATTTGAAAGCAGGTGATGAAGATTTAGTACTAATCACAGAACCGGCTTTACTGACGAGACGTGCATGAGAATCGCATGCGATTAATTGCACAGCCCTAATATAAATCCACTATTACACCACAGATTCACCACCATCTATCATGATGGGGTTGTTATTTAGTGTTTCCATCAATGATTCAAAGGTCCTACATGACTTTCTACTTAATATAGTGTCAAATGGACATGACGTTGTGGTATAGGTGGACAACACCTGAAGTCATAACTTCTGAGGAAGTGCATTCATAAAGTGCATTAGGGGAACTGCATGACATATTTTAAGCGAATTGCCTGTCACTTCGGATGAGCGTCTGTACGAGAGCTTTCACTTCAAAGTGGACCACTTTACCAGTCTGTGGTCAGGGGTTTCTCATCGGTGAGCTCTTTGTTTATCTGGGATATATGCGCTAATTGGTGTGACAATGCCTGAAAACTTCACATTATGAAATCGCTGATGCATTTATTCAGGGGTCACTTCGGGGCACGCGAAAATGTTCGGTCAACGTCGACAAACTGCACAAACGACCTCCACTGGGGACTAGGTGGGCAGGAAAGGAGGGGTGGCCAGAGTGGACAGAGAAACAAACTGCCATGTCTATTTTGTGCTCCCAGGCCAGGATGAAATCAGTGTGTGGCTGGGAGCCAGAAAACCCAGGCTGGTTGAGAGGAGACTGGCCCAGCGCTCATAAATTATTCTGAGCCTGGCCGTTGCCACCTGTGCAGGGTAGAGGGAGGACACAGCGCAGGCCTCTGAAATGACCTGACGATGTGGCGCACGCCGGCTCCGACGCTACAGGACGTAGTCTGCCCCCTTCCCCCCAAGTGCCTACGCGCGACGACCTTGAGAGAAACAAGGGACGACGGTGACATCAGGCTTGACTTCCTAAATTAAAAGAGCAGAATGGCTCCAGTCATTCCTGCTGGCATCTCGGCGGGCTGGCCGTGTGACAGGAGAGGCGCACTGGCCACAAAACTAAACAGAGTAGATTACATTACGGCTATCTGTGATTAATAGATACAGATCTGCAATGCATGCTACGAAAACCCTCAATAATTATTGCCAATGTGCTTGAACAAGAACAGTTCTGCTATTGTGCCCTGTTAGTGTGTCATTGCAAGATGACTTTGATGTCTGTTGGACTCCCACATACAACCTCAACAGGGCTCCAGAATGCAGATCTAGAAGCCATTAACGTCAGCCAGTAAAGCTTTGCGCGGCTTCATATGTGGTTCCGTGAGATATTGTCTCGTTAGAGTGTAAGCCAGTGTTTCCTGCACACAACAACAAACACAGTAAGAGCCTCATTGTCTGATATGTGAACAACTGATTATTTTTAATGACTTAATGAGTCTAAAGAAGCCACTGGTTAGACTTGAATCACAATCAGTAAGTGAATCAGTCAATAGTTAATTCAGGTTTATGAGACTTATCAGTTCAGATGACAACATGTACATAAAACTCCATATTCTCAACGTTTTGTTGCAATAAAATGTATAACATATTCAGAATAATAAAAAATAAATACTAAATAAATAAAAAATGAATGGGTGATATTTTGAAACCATAATATACACAAAAATGCAGGAAAATTATTTTATTTAAATGGAATTAATAAAATCAGCAAATTTTATTTAAACCAAATAAAACTAGAAAGTCTAGTCTATACACTAAATTGTGACTTCATTACAATCACACACAAGTCACAATGCGCTCGATGAACTGAAGCACTTCTGAACAACCATCTTTAAATCAAGCCAATCTGTAATTTGTCAATTAAAAAGGTCATTTGCTTCTTAAATGCTTCACTTTAAGAGCCAATGCCTCCCTCGTCTTTTTTTTCTTCAAATACGTAATATTCTATGAATGGTACCTTCAATCTAAATTTATGAGGATGCTTTCAAGCACAAACTGAACAAAGAATAGCATGCAGTTCTTTTTTATATATAATGGTATTGGGAAAAAGCCACAAACAAGATTTTTAGCTGCGTTTCCACGTTTCATTATGATGTATTCCATCCACAATAAGGTATTTGGCAAATTACACCCTCTCCAGCAGACCTGTTGGTATAAATAACTCCAATTAAATAGCTAATCAGCACAAAATGATGCAAGGATGCAATCAAAGCAAAGCCTTTCTGCCCCAAAACTCACCCACAGC
This sequence comes from Gymnocypris eckloni scoliostomus, assembly GCA_027564155.1. Classification (NCBI taxonomy): domain Eukaryota; kingdom Metazoa; phylum Chordata; class Actinopteri; order Cypriniformes; family Cyprinidae; genus Gymnocypris; species Gymnocypris eckloni. The sequence continues at coordinate 15,134,644 of CM050433.1, forward strand.
TCCTAGATATACGATTGACCACACTCAACAAAATATTTACTCTGAGAACTGCTAGGAGAAGGGATATATTATATTTGCTACTATTTTTGCAGCCATGGTTTTCTTCGCTTCTCGCCTCCAGCATGCTGCTGCCCCAGCTGAAACCAAGCAGTACACAAAGTCTTTTATCTCCTGCTGCTCCTCTGTAGGAGCCTGATGTAGATTAGGGAACAGACGGTTCCTCAGCACTGTGGAGAACCTCCATTACAGCGTTTCACCATCAGCCATCACGCAACCCTCATTAAACGGAAAAAAGAGAAACAAAGACGTACAGACAATTAAGAACAAAAGAAAGGAGGAGGGGGAGACAGGCTTCCGACGGCAAGATGCGATCCACCTACACGGTAATCAATCCATCCATCAATCCATCCATCCAGCTGCAATCAGTACACCGATGATCAGTCAAGTCGAGCGTTTAATTAGTAAAGAGCTCTGTTTCACTGGGCGTGTCCCAGAAGAGATAAATGAAGGTATGGAAGAAAAAGGGCCAAGTAATGTAGAACAGAACGTGAATTATTCAGTGCTTTGAGGCTGGGTTTCCCTGAAGATGAGTAAATAGTTCAGCAAAGAGACGAGAGCATCTAGCCCTTTAGATAATGCAGGAGTGGACTGTGGAGAGAAAGGAAGGCTCTTACAGACTACTCACCCTGGATCGGGGTGTGTGAAAGTACCCAGGGAGTGTCAAACAGCACCTATTCGCCAGAGGAGTCTTGCCTATTAGTGTGCTTAATTACTCTCACATAGAGACCCACATGCGGGTGTTTTGCATCGACACGTGGAGATGACCATGCCTGGGCGCGTTACATGGAAAGGCCCAAAGGAATGGAACATCTCAAATGAGATCTTTCGAATATCTAAATTGGTTCTTCTTCATATAAGATTATAATCTCACAAACTGTGCTCTGAGTCGCTAAAATATCAAGGTCTGCATTAAGAGTTTTGGTTCTGTACACACTGCGGAGATTTAATGGGAATTCTGTCGTGAGTTGGTTGTTGCTTGACAATAACCAAACTGTTCTAAAGGGATAGTTTACCCAAAAATGACAATTCTAACCTTTACGCAGTCTCATTGTGTTCCAAACCTGAACAACGTTTGTGTTAAATGCAAAGATAATCTGAAAAACACTGTGTGTGTATATATATATATATATATATATATATATATATATATATATATATATATATATATATATATATATATATATATATATATATATATATATATATATATATATATATATATATATATATGAAGAGCTCTTTTCAAAAACGCTATAAATCCATTTTAATAGTTTTCATGAAAATGACATTTTTTACCTAGACCCATACATTTTGTTAATATTCAATTTATCCTGTTAAAATTGTCTGTTGGCTCAGTCTGAACATGTTAAACAATGATTGTTAAATGAAACAACAATATTGTCGATTATAAATGCAAAGTTTTTTGTTTTGTTTTTTTAAAACGCTACAAATCCATCCTTTTTTTTGTTTTATGTTGGTTTATGTCTTAAAAAAAAAAGAGAACATGCAACATATGACATCAGGGACTCATACTATAAACCGGTCGCACCAGCTACAAAGGCTACAGCCTCTAGCGTCAATCGGTTAAACACCACCTTTTATTTTTTGTGATTTTCTTTGTCCAGTCTGCGTTTTCTACCCCCAGGTGTAGGTCTCACTGGCTCATCCAGGCCATCAAAAGTGTTATTAGAGTTTAAAGCACTCATTTTGAAGACTGAGCACAAACAAACGCTTCAAAGCGTCGTCATGTTGGATTGCATCGAACAAATTCTGATTGGTCGAGAGGACATATCGCATTTAGGCTAAAAACAGGTTCGGCGCTTATAGCGGTTTGGAAAAGAACTGCATCTTGCAGTACATTTTAAACAAGGAAATATAGCAATTTGGCATGAAACATTGATGGAGCAGTGAATAGGTTCAGTACACAGCAAAATGGCATGACGAACTCTTTTTTTTTTTTTTTGGCGTTTAGGAAAAGAGCTCTTCATATATATATATATATCGGAGTATAAAAAAAACTTTCATTCATTTGGAAGATGTCGCCAGCAGTGGCAGCTGGTCAATAGAGCTGGGGCACCGCCCCCCCTTCAAGTTAGCCCCTTTAACATGTTAACAATAAGTTAAAAATATATCGCAAATATTAACTAAATAAAATAATTTAGTCATAGTATTCTACTATTAGTTATATTATAATTTATTGAAAATCGAAACTATATTTCTTTCATATTTTTGTGCGGGGCGCCGGACTAATGAGTGCATTTGTAGGTACACAAACTTTTCAAAAGCATGTGATTTGAGGCTAAGCTCTAATTGGCTTGTTTCAAATTGTCCTTGGGGTGCAGGCTCTGTGCCCCGAACCCTCCCACTTTTGTTGTTAGAGCGAATCAATATTGTTTTTATATGTTTGGCCTCATGTGATTGGGCCGTTCTCAACGACTCTCATTCCACTCAGCAGCAGCTCGTCAGTTGACAGACAGGTACTAATTAATGTGGAAGCAAGCGCAATATCTTGAGATGAAAGAAAATTCGGTTTTATCTTTACAAAAATACCCGTTCACAAGGCGTTCGGATGAAGAAAACAAAAGGATCAAGGAGCTTGGACCAGATCGCCCATACTTTCAGTTTGTTTGCGCCCCCAACATTTTTAGCACCAGCCGCCACTGGTCGCCAGTACTGCCCCAGGCCGCGCTCTGTGCAGTGTTGCCTCTCTCTAATCAACATGGGCATTGGCAAATGTGGATGCTTTATGCAAATGTATGTTTATTAGGGCTGCAGCAATTCGTCGACATCATCGATTATAAAAATACGTCAATTAGCATGGAGTGCGTTGATGAGTCGCACCTTTAGCCACGCCCATTGCACGAGCCTGCAATTATCCCTACTTAAGACTGTTTTTCTGCCATTTTTAACACAAACAAGACTCTAGTCAACATGGGCATGGACAAATATGGATGCTTTATGCAAATGTAGGTTTATTATTATTGAAACCTTAGTCAACAGCATGAAGACTATGGGATAATGGGATCATGCAGCTAGCTGTGAATTAAATTATTTGAATGCATGACATGGAGGCCAAGAACCACCCGACGTGAAGCAGAGTGTAAAACAGTTTAATGCGATATTTGACCGGATATTTTAAATTATGGCTATTTTCATCAGTTACGGCTAGTTAGCTTTAGTGTTTAAATCAGACAAAGATATTAAATACTGTGGTAAGATCACAATTATTTGAATTAATGAATTATAAAATGTATTTAAATTTATTATCAATCAATCAATCGAGAGAGAGAAAAATAGAGAGTTAACAGTTGCGCGTATGATGTTAGTTACTTAAACAGGGATTTTACCGCATCATTGCTGAGGAATATAATGCAGTGATCCAGTATCTAATCTATTTTATTGATAAAAGTTGTGGGTCAGGGTTGACAACAAGTTTATGTACTCCTGAATGTTTCTGTTTACTCGCTCTCTCTCTATTTCTCTCTCTCTGTGCAAGTGATGCATATGTGGGCACGCTAGTGTGTGTGTACCTGTTTTTATATCCCGGTGGGGACTGAAACCTAAATACACACCGACTCATGGGGACTCGTGTCACCGTGGGGACCTAAATAGAGGTCCCCATGAGGAAACACGCTTATAAATCATACATAATTCGTTTTTTTATCTAAAAAAGCAGAATGTTTCCTGTGAGGGGTATAGAGTGTGTGTGTCAATTAAAGCAGTGCATTATTATTATAGAGCGGTGAAACCAAACAGCTATTAAGCCAGTGCAATGTTGAAAAAGTTAACATTAAAGGGGTAGTTCACCGTAGCAAGGACATCGTTAAAATAGTCCATGGGACATCAATGGTTTAATCATAATTTTATGAAGCTATGAGAATACTTGTGCACAGAGCAAACAAAAATAACTTTATTCAACAATTTCTTCTCTTCTGTATCAGTCTCCACGCATGCGCTGCAGCTTGTTTGCAAGCAGAGGAATGCACACGCTTGCGTTGCGTTCAGGGCCTAAAATTAACAATCGCCAAGTGCCAGATGAGAGTAAAAATAGGCGTTGGCGAGTACATGTAACCGTCTCAGTCGCCAGTTGGCAGGTACAACTTTTACGAAATATAACAATGCAATGTAGTGATAACAGCCAGTTTTTAAAGAGATTAACCGTTTCTGACATAAGCGAATAAAACAATCTTTTCCGGAGACAAGATCATCGTGATTAGCTGTTTTATCATAAGCTACAAGAGGGCTGATAATGTCAGAGCAGTGTGATGGCCAATTGTCCCTAGACACGGTTCTAATAACTTTTACCGGAGAAGATTTTGCTGCTTCATTTCGGAAGATTAACTTTTCCCTTCTTTATAACCCGAGAATCTGGCAACACATACCTGAGGTTATGCCGCCTAAATGTGCGGTGAAGTATAGTTTGAAAAGCTGTGCATTCAGCTATACGCATACGCTGAGCCGCTTTTTTCAGACAGCTCACTTCAACGGATGAAAACACGCACAATTGTGTCAAAATGCACAGTTTTTGGCGAGTTACTTCGTAAACGTAGTCTTTAGTTATAAAGTCTTACATTTCCATAAAGAGTTGGGAGAAAATCGGATATGTGACAGATCCGTGTCATGGGAATCAGGTTTTAAAGTAAAACCTGCTGAAGTCTGTCATTATTGATGTAAATCAAAGAACAAAAGAAAAAGAGAAAGTGAGAAACCATTGGACTGTTATAGAGGCTGATTAACTTTTGTAGCTTAAATAAAGATTAATCTGTATAGTTTATGCATATACAATATATAGTTTGTGAAGATTGTTTTAAAACATTAAATATGTTGTTATAGATTTCAGAGCATATTAAGTGTTAAAAATAATGGCTTTCAATTATACTGTAATGTTTAATGGCTATAATTAATAGGGAAATTAGAAAAATGCATTTAATAGAGACACCAGCAGCAGGAGATTCATGGGCGGTAAAAAAAAATGTTTTGGCCGATAAATTTTATCACGTCACCAGCCATTGGCAGGTGTGGCAAAAAGTTAGTTTTAGGCCCTGTTTGTGGTACTGAAAACTGAGATGCACAGATACTGTATTAAGATTCCGGCTAACAAGAATAGCCAATCATAATTTTTTTTCATAGTATGGCTAATAATCAATAAATGGCAGACAAAAATATTATATACCATTTTTTTCAATTATAAAAATAATAAAAAGGACCAAAAATTTGATTTGATAGTTAATAATCAATACATTTGTCTGATATAACATCTATATACTATTTTTGTCTAAAAATAATTTAAACACTACAAGTAAATTTATGCATCACAACATTGTTTTACACATCAACTATAAATGAGCATTAGATCGAGGCAAATCTAAAGGTAAAATAAGGGAAACCACATGTATAATTAACAATATGCAATATCAACTATTACCAATGTTGTACAAATATATTTTGCACCCCTAATGGAAACTAACTTTTTCCTATTCATCTTATGTTAATGGTGCAAGTTGACAGAGGAGGAACACAGAAGCACAGACCAAAGGATTCACATTAAAACCAACTGACATGTAACATATACGTGAAGCTGCATTTCTAAGTGGCTTTAGACTATACTAACATGGGTCATGAACTTTCCAACTCTGAGACCCCGATCCCAGCGTTCTGAGGTTAATCCAGCACCTCCCGCCTCTCATCTCTTTCACCCGTCTCACCTCCCTCGCTACGTGACATCACAGGCTGCAGGAAGCTCCAGGGACCGTTCGCAAATCCACGTTCCCTCACGCATATTGAGCTTTCAAGCCCGGCAAAGCTGCTGAATATTGTGAAGACTCGAATAATGAAAACATGGGGGCAACAAGGAGCTTATCTGCTTCGTCTGAAGTGTCTAAGTGCCTCTAAAAGACATTTCCCTTAAAAAGCCTGCATTATTTCTTAAAAACATGACTGGCATTCATATTAGCGCCCTAAACCACCCACCTCCCTGCCATTGCTTTATGACTGGCGAGCGGTTGACAGGGAGGTGAGGAGTAATCAACAGCACCACGGGAGGTGGGTAGTGGGTACTGGCCTGCAGAACCATGTCGGCGGCCATATTGTGTCAGGAACTACAGGCATCCGTCGAGGACATGATCGGCCCTTCCACCACCCCACCGAGATCCGAGCCGCCTGCTGAGGGTGGCACGGCATGCTACACACTTTCACAAACTCCATGTGTTGCATCATATGGGGTTCAGACACATACAAACACACTTAAGTACACAAACAGCATGTTAATAACCAGCCACACACACATCGGAGGTCTCTAGTGGATAATGCTCCATTTTCACAAACGCTACAAATAGCTCCCTCACATTTAACTGCGGAGTTAAATTACGTTAGTTAAAAGAGAAGCATCTGATTTCAGTGCATGGGGGTCAGTCGGAGAGAACTAATTGAAAGGATCAAATGACTGTGTAACTCGGGCAGGGTCATGCCTAATTCGCCGTTTTCGATCAATCCTTGGTGTATTAGCGATATTATGTGAGCAGAGCTCAAGGGTCAAGTGACAGAGAGAGCTTAAGCGAGCTTTATCAGTCTGCTTCCTATATCGATTGTCCTTGAGAGACAAACTAAATTACACAAATGTGTGTAAAAAGGTCTCCTTTTACAACAAAAATTAGCCTAGCACATTATTCAACACTGCTTCGCTCAAGGGAAAAAAATATTAAACCCAAGATATAGATACAAATCATAGCTGGGGTAGGAGAAACCACAAAGATAGAAAGCAATCAGCATTTAAACCGCTGAGCTTGAATCTTTATGGCGAAGCATTATTTTAATCTCAAGATTTCCAATAAGGCCTATTTATGATTACAGATAAATATTGCTGACTCAATCTACTTAAGAAAATACATCAAAGTTTTTATTTAAAATCAAATGAGATAAAACCTCTGGTGCTTATCCAAATTATATTATAAAACTTAAACTCTGTACTCTGACTTTTATTCTTTGGAACATAAAAGAAGATATTTTGAGAAATGACAAATTTTTTGTTCGAGTCAACGGTCAACAAAATGGATTTGGTTATGAACATTCTTCAAAAAAGTTTGGAATAACATGAGTAAATGATTTAAAGGAATATTTCACCCAAAAATGTAAATTCTGTCATTAATTACTGACCCTCATGTCATTCCAAACCTGTAAGACTTTCATTCATCGTCGTAACACAGATTAAGATATTTTTGATGAAATCAGAGTGCTTTCTGACCCTGCATAGACCGCAACAGAACAACCATGTTCACCACGATCAAGGCCTAGAAAGGTCGTAATGACATCTTTAAAATATTCCATGTGACATCAGTGTTTCAACCGCAATGTTATGAAGCCATGATAAATTGTATTTGTGTGTGCATACTTTATTCAACGATTTCTTCTCTTCCGTGTCAGGGAGAGTACCATACAATGACTATAAACATTTCAGTTGTGTTGCTGACTATGGAGTGTCAAAAAGCTCTCAATTTCATCAAAAATATCATAATTTGTGTTCTAAAAATTAATGAAAAGCTTATGGGTTAGGAATGACATGAGTGTGAGTAATTAATGCCAGAATTTAGATTTTTGGGTGAACTATCCTTTTAAGTTTTTTGGTTGCATTTAAATGTATTGCCATATAATTTTGATAGGCTATTTCATGGCAGATGCAGATTCAACATTCAGCAAACAATAAACACAATGATTTTATTAAAAAAAAATTCAACTAAGTGGTTTTGTATATACTTATATATACATGATTCTTGAAATGTACTTGTGAGAAAAACTGCAAAAGCTTTTTAGGATCCAACTATACAGACAATATTGTCTGAGCGACTATACGATGTTAGTCAATCAATAAGTTTATATATGGTGATTACATCTGGCAAATATTAATCTAACAAAGACGCGTGTCTGCACTGTATCGATAAGCTCATAGCAACAATGGCTTATCTTGTGCTACTGTGCTATGCTTGCTTACACAGTCCCCATTTTCATTAATTTTAATGGAAAATATTCCCAAATCTTTTATATTTATTTCTGAGACCCTGAATCTGCAATAAATAATGTGTTGTGCAATGTAACTGTATTCAAGGATGAAAGCTTTAAATCAATACTATTTTGTAATTGAGTGACTCAAGTAACTCAAGGAATTGTTTCACCCAAATATTGATCTTTAGAAACACAAGGAACAACACATTTTTTGCAGGTAAATTGCAGTGGAGGGCACAAATGTCATTATGGCAAATGACCAATCGCTAAACAAGCTAAGTTATGTGTTTAATATTTGTGCAGGCCTCTGAAGAATACCGCTTTTATGGAGGCTGTATTTGACTCTTGAGACATACAAAAATAATGACTTAAAGATGATTCAGTTCAATGTGTCCACATAACACAAGTTTAAGCAACATGCTAAAATGGAGCTTTCTAAAATAATTATAGTGCTTTCACATGTCTCACACTTTCATTCCAGCACGTTCAAGGCAGCAATGTACTGATGTTCCTCAAATATTTCAGTTAGAGGTTCGTTTTAAAAGCCTTATCCTAAGAATTAAACTTCTGCAATTAATTCTGCCCGAACCACTTACCGTACAAACCTTATTTGGTAGATCATTTTCACCTTAGATGTGCAATCTATTTTTAGATGCTGTACATTTCATACTTAAGATTAAACTTTGAATTAAGATTAAACTTTGAATCTCCCACTGGCTTGCATTGATGATCATAACGTAGCCTGCCATGAAGACATTGTTGTAACATTTGCATACTGATCATGATTGGTTTATTTTGTGAAATATGATTGGTCTAGTCTTCCCTGCATATATTGAACCATATATAACCATCTTTCTGATGCAAAGTGTTCCAAGAACGACTTTCAGGTGCCCCACTGTGTGTCTGACAGGTTAATTGTTATAATTGTTAGCTTAGCAACATGCTAATGTCAAACACCACTGGAATGAGTGTGCATGCGCTGCACGGAGTCTATGTCGAGCGATCCAAATCACGATGCGTTCAAGTCCTCCTGGGAAGTTCCTACTTATAAACCTGAAAATTGCAATTATGACACGATGTGCGTTCAAGTGCTTTTGGTCCTAATAAAATGGATTTGCTAGAAAATTTCATACTACTCTCTCTCTTTCCCTTCTCAACAAAGACTTGAAGCTTTTTAGTGCTAATGCAGCATAATGAAGAGCAAAGGATGCGCATTAGGTGCGTAATTGATGCTTTATCTATGTATTTTATTGTTCCCGTGCTGCCACAGAGAATGATGGGAAAGGCAGATTGGTTGCACAGATCGGTCTTCTCATAAACCAGCTACATGAGTAGTGTTTTAGGGCAAGCTTTATTATCATTCTACGTCAATGTGCAAAACATACTGTCAGAATTTATGCCTTCTGTTGTAAGTTGGATCAATAAAAGTGACAATAAAAGTGATTTGATTGAAGTTTTTAATTGATACTGCCCCAACTCTGAAATTCAGGGCTCAAAATGAAGCAAGAATATCGCCCAGTAGCCCTCAGCTCACAAATACGATAATTCAAAAATGATTTAAACAGAACGTCATGCTTATCTCTGTAAAGGATGATCCATTAGAAGGCAGCAGGTTTTGGAACAAATCCTGTGTTGATTCTGAAAACCGCAGCCATCTGAAAACAAGACGCCCGCAGAGTGTCATAACAGCAGCTCTGATGCCTGAACATACATAAACTTAAACGCTATTCTTTATCTGCCTTTCCAGCACTGATGTTTCCTTCTGTAAATGCAAATCTAGTTATTTTCTTGTCCAGAATCTTCTGTAATATATTCGTCTCCAACTGCTTAACATACAGACTCCATATAGGCTTTCTGTATAAACTTTAAGCCACTGAATTTTTATATTGTTGTTCTAATGCTTTCAAGAAAAGATTAAAAGTTTGCTAATCATCCATTCACTTACATTGTTAGATTGCACAGCTATGAAAATCTAACAAAAATGGCATAAATTGTTTGTGATATTTGCATATTGATTTGTAATTGGTCTTTTTCTTACATCTGTTTATCATCAATTTATAATCAACCCGTCCTTCAGTCTAAATTTGTTATCTGCTAAAACTTTTCTTTGTCATGTACATATGAAAAAGTTACAGTATTATGTAAAGCGCAATACATAATATCTCTTGATCTACATGTTACTGCCTAGCCAGCTGCACATCATAATTGCGGCGTGACAAAAATAGAACGAGCAGTCAATTTCATTTGTGTTGGCATATCTTCAGGGGGTACGGGACACATATATGCATGTTCAAGAGAGCGACTACAGGCAAGCCAACATAACAGATAACAACAAAGTCAGCCAGTATCACAGTAAAACAAAGACTCGCTGGGAGACGCCACTCCTTCAAGTCAAGCACAGATACGGAGACAATGCACTCCATTGTGTCACGCGCTCAGATAAGCCGAGCGCATTTGCTAAATTGTCCATGCAAGTTGGCAGATGCCTACATCAGTCGGTCGAGTGATAAATGCGGTTATGTTAGAAATCTCTATCTTTAGGATATACTGTTGTCCCCAGGCTCACCACGGCACGTGGGATGAAATTTACGACCCCCTTCAACTCGAAAAAAACCTGGAGGGAATGAGGAAGTATCAAAAGACAACATCCCCGGGACACCATGGGACTCAGGACTGCATGTAGCTTTGACTTTGGTTTGTTTCTGACCATCCTCCTCCTTTATCATCCGCTCACGGTTCACTTTTGGTGTGGCCGAAAACCCCCTCTAGATGCTCCATCATAAACGGAGGCATTAAATATCCACTCCACCCGCGCTTCCTGTCTCAGATGATGGAGTCATTTGTAATCGCCCTCGACTCTGTTCAAGGTACACCACACCAATAAACGGCAAATATTGCACTCAGATCACGTTTACGGTGCTTAACGGGGAGCAGGTTAATGTAGGAACTAATGAAAGTAGGAACCCTTTCTTTTTCTCTTAAGGCATAACAAAGGAAAACATGACAGCTTGACAGGGTATTAAAGAGCGTCAGGTTGTGATAGAGCCACGTCGCCTTTGTCCAGCAACCACGGAGTAGTGTGTGTGGCCAGCTGTCGCCATGGATACAACTCCCCAAAGGACCTCTTTGTGTACATGCAAAATGTCGTACACGCACACACACGCTCATATGCACAGGACCTGTCAACATACACCTGTTAAGCTTTTTAAAGAACATTTCAATTCAGACATTATAAAGGAAAGAAAATGTCAACTGCTGGAGAAAAGAGATGTGTGTGGGTGTTGTGCTAGACGGAGCTTCTTTCTCCTTCGCTCTCTGTGAACTCAACCTTGAGAAAGTCTCTGCCAAGACAGACCAATCGTGTTCCGACTCAGCATATTAAGAAAAGGGGACTTCCTTTCACCCTGAGTTTTAATCTGCTCCGTACATGTCAAGTATTTGGTTTATGCTGTGAATTGCCCAGGGAGTCTCTTCGCACAAAACAATGACAGTCATCCGCAGTGAAAATACTCTGGGGCAAAACTTCGGCACAATTATCAGCGCTGGTTAACTTGACCTGACACGATGACAACAAAAATAACTTAAAGAGAAAAGAGCAGGAGAAACAAACCATGAGAGCTGTGGCACGAGTTCTGCTATGAGAGCAGTTCAAAATATATCAAACGTTCTCATGATGACTTAAGGATGTACTGCTTCCTAAACAAAAACCTTTTTAAACTTCTATTGATAGTTTGGCCAAAATAATTAACTTCTGTCATCACTTAACCCCATCTTGTACAGAACCTGTATGACTTTATAATACTTTCTTCTGCAGGACAAAAAAGGAAAAAAATGCATGCAGCTCCATAGTGACTCAACTAACAAAAAAATTATACAAAAAAACTAGCAATGCACAATACATCAGAACAAACATCAGTAGGGATGCACTGAATGTTCTGCAAACTGAAATTAAGCGAATAAGCAACTAGACCGAATAAATTATACAGAACAATGCCGTGATGTGACGAGATCAAATAGCATCCATAGAGTGAGAGGCGCACACTCTTTATAATGCAGAAAACGTGTCGGCAGTGTCCAGTGTGGAAGCATTTAAAACAATCCGATTAAGACGCAAAAATCATTACAAGTGCCGACAGCGAGAGACTGTTTAGCACTGCATCGCATGTCTGCGATGTGAAGAGGAAGGGTGGTTGTTGCTGGTTACTGTATGATGACTGAAATCAAGAAATGGCCTTAAACAATCAGTAAAAAATTGCAGAATGTTGTTTTCTAATACATGCATAAGTTGCATGTATTCTGATTTCTGACAGCGCTGCGCGAAGCTCGTTAACCAGGGTTCAAAGTCTAAAGCGCGAGGAAAATCTGCTCTGAAACATTTCTCAGTAACATTTTTATGAATTTTTAAAAGGCATGGATGTGAAAATGTAAAACGTGCAACAAACATCTTCCCAAATTCGTAATGAGAATCATTTATGAATCTGCTGCGGTCAACAAAAGCAATGAGGTCTTCCTGTGGATCTCCGCCTAAATAAAAGCTGAGAAAAAAACTCATCAACATTCATAAATGTTGTTGTAATTTTACTGTTGTTCTGTAAAATAAAATAAAAAACCAAGACAACAACAACAATAATAATAATAATAATAATAATAATAATAATAATAATTAAACTGCTCTATTAACGTATTTATTAAAACATTCACAAAGTGTTCAAACTGAGATTTGCAATATGTTCTAATGTTTTAAAATAAGTCTCTTCTGCTCAGCAAGACTGCATTTATTTGTACTGTAAAAATTCAAAAACAGTAATATTGTGAAATAGTATTACAATTTTAAATATCTTTTGTATTTGAAATTACAGTCAAATGTAATAGCGGTGATCAAAGCTGAATTTTTAGCATCATTACAGTATTCTTCTACTGGAGTCACATGGCCTTTCACAAATCATTCTAATAAGCTGATTTGATGCCCAGTGTTCAGTTTTCCTTCTTCTTTGTCTTTAACCAATCACATTCCTGATTCAAGAAGAGGGTCTCCAAAATGGCCAAACAATGGTTTTATTTTACTGACTTAATACATTTTAAGTTAAATTGTGCTTCGTTGGTATGTCTGTTAGAATGTTCAGTGTTTAAATAAGTATTTTTAAATTGTTGTTTTTTTTTCTTGTTTTTTTTTCTTTGAAAATCAAGACAAATATAGCCCAGTATTTCATTTTGTTTGGCTTTGTCCAATAATTTTCATTTCAGTGCATCCCTATTATTAAGTTATCAGTATCATCCAGCAGTGGATATTTAGTTAATCACATCCATTTTAGGATTTAGATTACTTTCCTTTAATCCAGTAAAAATGTAGCAATAATTTACGGCAACGGTTTAAAATCATGATGAAAATTAAGTAGCACCAGATCTTTTCTTCCGTATTTTGATGTACATAGAGTAAAATGGATTAGAAAAAAATAAAATAAATAAATTCAGGACTGGGACTCAATTGTTGGTTGGATAGATGAAGGCAGATCGAATGCAAGCTTACAGTCGATTGTAACAAAGCGGCTGGATTTAAGTAGACAAAATGATTGGAGAAGTCTGGGATACAGTATCAGAGAGAAGTCTCATTCACCAAAAGAGTTGAACAAATTGATAACATTTAGACTTAGAGGCGATAAAAAGATAATGATAATTATCAAGATTTAATTTTCTTTTATGAATGATAACAGGAGTTTGAAAAATGTTCAATATAATGTTTATGTGTCAAAAGCGGAACAAAACCTTTGAAACGCGGCACACAGACCATTTATCCGCTCAGCTGTAAGAAGTGTCAGATGACTTTTCAATCTGCATAATTTACCATGGATTTACTGTAGTGTAACTAACTGTACCATGGTATTGTGGCAGAAATTAGGGATATTCATATAGAATGTTATTACATCATTACTGTAGACATATATTAAATGATTAATGGAATATAATTACAGTATTTTTTCAGTATTTTTAAGCTATAGAGTTTGTGCATTTATAATAAATGTATTTAGACTACTGTTTTTCATATAAACACCTAGAATATACAGATACATTTATAGATACCATATAGATACATTTGTACCATGGTGTTGAGGTTTTAACTGTGGTTATCATGATCTAAATTCATGCTACTGAGCAAGATCAATGGCTAATTTAAAGCAAAATCTCAAACAGTCAGATTAATTACATTTCACCATATAAAAAATGAGGTTGTTACAATTTTTACAGATGTTACAGTTTGTGATAATGAACATAAATGTACATCTGCATCCATAACTCAAGCTACTGTCAAATGTGCATTTTTAAGAGAAAATGAAAAAAGTAATAATATTAACATTGCAGCCTGCACTGCAAGCTGTGCATCAAAGTTCAGCACCTCAAACCTGTTTCAAGATTTGAAACTACATCAATGAAGAAATTAATTGTTCAATTAAGACATTTAATTTGTTGAGGAAAAATGACTGGAAAAGTGTAAACAATTCAAAAACAAGTGTTTGTCATGTTCTAGTTTAAAACCACAATAAACGGTCTGGTTTCTTCAACTTTCACTTGGGAGCAAAATTCTGCCTTTAAACTTAAAAGACATAAAGATTTGAAATGTATTGGTATCGATTGATATGAAAAATGATATTGTGATAAAAAAAAATCTTGCCCATATCGCCCAGCCTTTTTTAGGTATAAAAAAGTAAAGAAAAGAATAAGATCTACAACATGCATTAAGATAAAAGATATGGTGAATTTTTTTTTTTATATTGACTAACCCTTTAAGCGTTATCTCTTTGACCAAGAGATATCAGAGATAACATTGATTTATTATTTTCTGAGCTTCAACCAGAGTTTTTTTTGCAATTTTCTTTTTGCAATCTTAACATAAACTATCAGCTTATCAAATTATAAATGATCATTATAAAAGAGCAGCATTAATGTTTTTTAAGAACTCTATCGTGTTACACAAAAAACAAAAACCCATTTTTGGGTGAACTATTCTAATAATCTTGCTTGTTTACATCCCATAACCCCTGAGGATTAATCAGAGCTCTCAATTACCAAAAAATCTGTCATCATATCAGCTCAGATGAAATCCACAGGCAGAGAGAGAAATGATTGCTGGAGAGGTGACAACAGCATGTAATAATGCAAAGTAAACCCAGTGTTTAAGGGGGAGATGAGTAAACAATCCATTTCCATGACAAAGGGGTGAAGTAGATGTGACTCACGCACGAGGCGCCATTCCAGATAAAGGCTCGCTCATCAAGCGCTCGATCTCTCACGACTACCGCATACCCTGCAAGGAATTCGGGGTTATTCTCACAAAGAGCCCGTTCTACAGAAAAAACTATCTCCCTAAAGACTTGATGGTGTCATAAATTAATGGAATAGCACAAACCCTGACTGAGACACTGCTGTTTCACCAGTCGACAGGAAACTACACAACAAATAAACCAGAGAGAGGAGAGAAGAGCAGAGGACAGAGCTCTCAATTTTTAAATAGATGTTCTCCTAAAACTCCTAGAACAAAAACTATTAGCAAATGAGACACCTGTTGACATACAAAGAAGAGCTATAAAATGAATGTGGATGTCATACCGTATCTCAGATCATTTGGTCTAGATGAATAACGTTTGAGCTCCATTTAAAATCTAGGAATTCTGACTAACTGAGAAAAATGTCTCCAATTGCGTCCTGCTTCTTATGTATGGAAGCAATTGGGATATTAATGAGGATGTATTTTTGATTTCCTGCAGGTTAAAAATGGGAAAAAACAAGACTGAAGAGAAATAAGACCAGGGTTATTTTTAGATAACTAAAACTAAAACCATGAATATATGTAAATCAAATAAAATATTGTAAAAACCTAAAACTTATTATCAGCATTATTTCTCATGTTCATTTACTTTAATTTGATATACTAAAATAACTAAAACAACAACAAACAAAAAAACTTAAACTAAAATAATGTAAAAAAAAATACAAATACACAATAAAATCACTAAAAATGTCACATTAAAATGAAAACATTTTAAACAAATTATTTTAGGGTCTCTTAACTAGTTGCTTATTAGCATGCATATTACTAGAATGTTAGCCATTTATTAGTAGTAATTAAGCACATATTAATGCCTTATTCTGAATGACCTTCTTCTACATCCCTAATCCTACCGGTCTCGTGGCATTTCAAATCAAATCAAATCCCTTTTATTGTCAAATCAAATCACTTTTATTTATGCACTTGGGTGCATTTTCTAGCGAGATGCTAAATTCGTACCAATAAGTATATATCACTGCAGTTTCCAAAATAAATGAACAGTAAAATTCTGATGCCTTTTATTCCTTTTCACACAAATTTACAGAGTTTCGATTAAAAAAGCATAATTTTCACTCAATTATTTAAAGAATATCATGCTACGACTTCAAAACAATATTAATATGCTGGGAGATTTGAAAACTGATGCTTTTGAACGTTAGCATCGCACATGTCCAGCTTCATATTTATGGGTTTTCAGAGATGGTAGGTTTGTTTGGTAGCTCATGGAGTACGGAGACGTACTTGAGAGCTGAGGAGCTCCGGTTCGAATCCCGTGTAACTACAGTTCGATACAACAGTTCAAATCTGATTAATAAGGAAATTCAAATAGCATGGATGCATTAACAAATACTTTTTTATATCGGTTTTGCATTCGCCAACACTATCGGGTAGGTTTAGGGTTGGGTTTGGTGTAGGGCATATTTCCAACACAATAGAGCATTCATTTTTAGCAACGGTCCCTGAATATTTGAATTCTGAACCACCGCAATACGTACCTGAAGCAACTTAATAAAAACACAGCAATACGTACCTATATGAACATAATAAAACCGTGTCAGGGTTCATAGATTGAACCTGTGTTTTAGCGCCACTCAGTGGACATTTCTCTTTGAAACTGCAGCGAAACGTGCAAGTAAGGTACGTAAAAAACAGTCTCGCTAAAAAATGCACAGAGGTACGAATTTTTATGAGACCAGGTTGCCTTAAAGTAACTATCTTACTAACTATTAATAAGCAGCAAATTATGAATTTGAGGAAAAAGATGTACTTAAGTGAATAAGTGTTCCCTATTCTAAAGTGTTACCAGAACTTAAAATAATATTGACTAAAATAGCATTGAATGAGACATGGACAGTGTTGGGAAGATTACTTTGGAAATATAATACATAGATATACATATAATATATAGATTACAAGTCGCCCTATTTAAAATGTATTAAGTATAGTGTAATTATTTCAATTAATTTATTAAAATAATATAACTGAATACAAAAGACTATCTTTTATTACTTTTCTAAATTTCTTATGTTTTAAACTGTTAATCATTTTTAAACATTTTAAGCAGACAGGGTTAATCTTACAGTATTTCTCAATACTGATTACTGTCAGACTTTCAAAATCTTTCATCACTTGAATTAAGATTATTTTCAGATGCAACCCCCTTTGTAATCATTAATATTTTTATAAGTAACTGTAACAGATTACAGTGACATTTATTTTGTAATTAAATTACGTAATTACATGTAACTACTTACATCTCAACACTGGACATAGATGAGGTGTCATCCTAAATGACAAAGAGAAGAAAAAGAGATGAGAAGAGACAAAGAAATTAGGAAAGGGATGAAAAGAGACCTAAAAGAGACAAAAAGAAGGAAGAGAAGGGCTGAGGTTAGAGGAGGAGATGAGAAGCAGTTAGTTAGTCACAAGACCCCAGTGAGCTGAAGATTTCTCCTGCTGTTTTTTCTCCAGAGCGGAGCCAAAGACTCTCAAACTCAGCTGAAGTGTCTGCTGGAGCTCTCTGCAAGGGAGAGGAGGAATCATGAATCAGCCTGTCAGTCAGTGGAATAAAAGGAAAATCGAGTGATAGGGAAAAGAGGGGATGAAGAAGTGTGTGCAGGTGCCCGGCGGCAGAGCTCCAGGCCTGCTGAATTAGTTTAATTAGGTATGTGCTCCTGGCTGTCCTTTTTCAGCTCTGCTGCACACGTATTCCCTCTACAGACTCCACGCCTTCAATCCCCTAATTTTTCTCCCTCTCCGGGCCGTCCTCTCCATCTCCTCCCTCCTCTAATCTAATCAGAATTCCTCTTCACTCTCCATTCCTCTCACAATTGCTCCATCATGGGCCAAATGGGGATTGCAGGGGGAAAACATTGCAGAGTGTGTTCGATTATATCCGGCTGGTTAACTAGTAAATATGTCTGGTAGAACAATCAATTTGCCATTGTCAATGTCTGGCAGAGTGGCTTGATAGTATACAATGTAAAGACAGCACAATCGTTCATTAGTTTTACTGTACTAAATCATTTAATAGCCAGCTGGACAGTGTGAACTCAACAAATCAGTTAACCGTAAAGTGTAATGGATCATCATGAGGTTTATTCTTTGGATGAAGTGACTGCGGGTTCTTAAACTCAAACATGAGAACAAAGATCTACAGAGTGTGACTGGTCCGAATATTAAGCAGTGGTAGAAAAAAATGTTACAACTGAACATCACCTTATCACCATATTATCAGCAACACATCCAATGTTCAGTGGACTGAATATAGTTTTGCATCTAATTACGTAGACCTTTCATGAGGTCTATCAACAAATGTGTTCGCATTTTGACCTATAATATATAGTCCACAGAGAGTGTTTCCTCACCAACTCCACCCCTTTTGCTTACATTACCTGTATCTATCACTTGAATTAAGATTATTTTCAGATGTAACCCCTTTGTAATCATTAATATTTTTATAAGTAACTGTAACAGATTACAGTGACATTTATTTTGTAATTAAATTACGTAATTACATGTAACTACTTACATCTCAACACTGGACATAGATGAGGTGTCATCCTAAATGACAAAGAGAAGAAAAAAAGAGATGAGAAGAGACAAAGAAATTAGGAAAGGAATGAAAAGAGACCCAAAAGAGACAAAGAGTAGGAAGAGAAGGGGTGAGGTTGGAGGAGGAGATGAGAAGCAGTTAGTTAGTCACAAGACCCCAGTGAGCTGAAGATTTCTCCTGCTGTTTTTTTTCCAGAGCGGAGCCAAAGACTCTCAAACTCAGCTGAAGTGTCTGCTGGAGCTCTCTGCAAGGGAGAGGAGGAATCATGAATCAGCCTGTCAGTCAGTGGAATAAAAGGAAAATCGAGTGATAGGGAAAAGAGGGGATGAAGAAGTGTGTGCAGGTGCCCGGCGGCGGAGCTCCAGGCCTGCTGAATTAGTTTAATTAGGTATGTGCTCCTGGCTGTCCTTTTTCAGCTCTGCTGCACACGTATTCCCTCTGTAGACTCCACGCCTTCAATCCCCTAATTTTTCTCCCTCTCCGGGCCGTCCTCTCCATCTCCTCCCTCCTCTAATCTAATCAGAATTCCTCTTCACTCTCCATTCCTCTCACAATTGCTCCATCATGGGCCAAATGGGGATTGCAGGGGGAAAACATTGCAGAGTGTGTTCGATTATATCCGGCTGGTTAACTAGTAAATATGTCTGGTAGAACAATCAATTTGCCATTGTCAATGTCTGGCAGAGTGGCTTGATAGTATACAATGTAAAGACAGTGCAATTGTTCATTAGTTTTACTGTACTAAATCATTTAATAGCCAGTTGGACAGTGTGAACTCAACAAATCAGTTAACCGTAAAGTGTAAGGGATCATCATGAGGTTTATTCTTTGGATGAAGTGACTGCAGGTTCTTTAACTCAAACATGAGAACAAAGATCTACAGAGTGTGACTGGCCTACGTAGTTCACTCCGAATATTAAGCAGTGGTAGAAAAAAAACGTTAAGCATGAACATATTATCACCTACAGCAACACATCCAATTTTCAGTGGACTGAATATAGTTTTTGCATCTAATTACTTAGACCTTTCATGAGGTCTATCAACAAATGTGTTCGCATTTTGATCTATAATATATAGTCCACAGAGAGTGTTTCCTCACCAACTCCACCCCTTTTTGCTTACATTACCTGTATCTGGGGAAAAAAGTGTCTCAGTCTATTTAAGCAGTGTAAACGATTCACTCATAGCTAATCGCAGCCATCTGTGATTGAACCACTTAAAAGGATTAAACTGAAGAATAAAGAGAGTTTCTCTCTTTTCACCTCGATTTTTCATGTGTTATAAATCTGAAAAAAATAGACAAATAAATAAAACAAAAATACAAAATGAATAAAGTATAAATAGGAAATAAATAAAATAAAGGTAAAAAACAACTAAAACTGATTCATATACACATATCAAGCAGGCTAGATATCAATGAGAACAATATATCAAAAACCAAGTCAACGCCATTGACTTCACTCCAACAGGCCGAGTCCGACATATAGCTCAATAGCGCTTAGAGCAGTGGTCGGCAACAGGCGGCCCGCAGGCCACAACAGGCCCGCCAGCAAAAAATATCTGGGCCACGCCCACAGCCAGATTATTTTGATAGTGGCTGGTTCTGAAATAAATCTGTCATGATAGTAACATTTACTCACAATCCAAGAGTGCTCCACCACCATCACAAGTACAATTCATGCCAACGACCCATAATGTAACTGCATATTTAGCAAGAATTCACATGTTAATATTTAGCTAGCTTGATAGAGAAGGATCACTCAAATCAGAAAGACTGTGAAGGCTATATGATGATGGCAATGGACATGAGCAGTAAGTTATATTATAATAGTTCTCAAGGAATTTGTTCGTTGCTTCTAGTCTAGATACTGAATATTTTCAGCTGAAAGCATGATTTAAACAAGTAAAAACTAAAACACTCTATCTCAAATATCTCAAACAAATTACATTTGTTTGAATGTATTATTTAGATTCTCATGGTCACAGCAAAAACTGTGGTCACAAAGCGGCTGCAAAAAGAGGAAACACATCGAACACGTTTACCTATATTTCAGAACACCATCCCTCTGTGCAGATACAGTTATGTCCCATTTCTAACTTAAGGTTAAAGCCTTATGATTTCCGTGTATGATTCATATTTGTATTATATCATAAATATCCAGAATCCAGAAAAAATAAGTCAAACCAGAATTTCTGAATTGTTATGAATTAGTAATGATGCATACAAGTTATTCAACTAATATATAAATCAATGATTCAATTTACTTGATTGTTTTTGATTAATTAAATTTGAATAAGCACATGCTTCCAAACATTAGTTAAACCAAAAAAAAACTGTTTTGATTGTTTAATACCGTATACCATGAAACCGTGATATTTTCTGAGACGATTATCATACCGTGAAAATCTCATACCGTTACAACCCTAGTGATGAACAGAACTGTGATATTTCAAACATACTGAAATACTTTAGACGCAGAGCGGTGTTTCTGATATCAGTGAGTGAGGAGCGGAGCGGGAAATGGTGAACCTGGAGCAGAGTTATTATTAAATGCTCGGAGTGTGGAGGGGAAATTGTTGGTGCTCCACTCCGTTCATATAATCTGCCGGACACCACCACACATTTTTGTAAATGACTGTCCTCCAGGATTTAACAGAGTAACAGCTCACTACCATTTACAAGAGACACTGTAACAGTCTGTCACAGGCAATTCTAGTTGCATTTTTCATCAATTCATTTCTTAAATTATCCTTAGACTATGTTCTGGCCCGTCATCTAGTGGTAAAATGTTTTTTTTTTGCCCGATGCCAAACTTTCTTGCCCTCCCCTGGAGGCATCCCAGTTTGTGGTCCTTTCCTGATCCCAGTTCTCCTCTCTTTTATCTCTATCCTATCTCCTGTAACTGCTTACAGTATATCATAACTCTTATAATTAAACTTTTATTTGAAATTATATCAAACAAAACACCAGTGGCACTTGCAAACAAATAGTACTGTTAGACTTTTTCTCAAAACTAACTTTTACTTTTTTAAATTTTCTTTTTTGCAATTTACCTGGTAATCTGTTACATAAAGTCAGATCCCCTCAGATCCACACAAAGGTCTATAAAATACTCAGAGAAAGACAACCACTTATGTCGCCATTCACATATATATCTAGCCATTCACAGATTATAATTATGATGATTAAACTTATGTTATTACATATTTGAATTTTCTTTTATCTCTGAATGTGTCCGGGAGGTACGCCAGAAAAAGTTCAACTGTGCATTTCAGCAGAACAAAGATGAAAATGTGTGTGCGTGTGTAAGAGAGAAAACAAGAGAGGTGTGGAAATGGTAGAGAAAGCGAGCGACAGAGTGTGTTTAGGTTACAGGTATTTCAGAGTGAGTGAAAACTTTGTGTGCGTGAGTGTGTTTAACCAAGTATGACTCTCCTGGAAATATTCTTGAATGTATTCATGTGAGTATTTGGCAAGATGAGAGGGAATTTGAGTGCCAAAATGGTGAAACAAAATGGATAAATGCATATAGTTTTTCAAAACAAAATCATATTCCTTCATTCCGGCTTTCAGAAAGAGACGAGCCATCATAAATAAAACCAATTTAGAGTGGACCAAGATGACCCAGTATCCATCATCGTCACCAGCATGCATACTTGCCCATATATTTGAAAATACTTTTTATAAGATTACTTATAAAATACTTTTTATAAGATTATAAAAAAACATGTCCCTCTTTCATCACTCTCCATTAGTAAAAGTTAAATGCATTGTCAATCTGCCTGAACTGATAAAGATAAAACTAACTTCACCACATATCTGCCTGCAACGTGCATCAAAACCATTAGAACAAAGCCCAACCCCAGCAGAAAGAGCATCACTCTGCAGAGAGATTTTTTTTCCAATGTGGCATAAATGGCCTTGTAGGCTTTGACTGACTGTCTCTGAGCTTCAGTAGAACGTCACATACTCCATCGGCTTCAAAATCAACAGCCACTGCAGGGAAAAAAGCAGTATGCGAGCAGCTATTACAGTGAGGTGCCACAGGGCACACTACTGAGTCTGCTGCTGTTCTAAACCACACCGCAAGGACACAAAACAGCTTTGACCCTTCTTAGTCTCTGCCTTCGCTTTATTTTTTTTCTGACCCGTGGGAATTTTGAGACGGCTGGGACGCATTCAGGTAGAGTTAATCAGATCTATAAAACAGTGTCATCACTCAGATGAGTGGGCCCTGCGAGCCGCCAGTAGCCTCTGGGGACACTATCCCATAACTTACTTCAAAACAAGCAACAATCAGTACCAAAATCACTCTAAAGTTTGCAGCAACAGCGCAGGGATTATTCGTTAGCTATATGCAAACTCTGCATAGAGGCCAGCAGTGAGGGAAAAAGGAGCGAGATGGCACAAAGTGTGTGGAGCTGTGAATGTTGCAGAACGAGCCTGCGGCGGAGCACTGCAGCTGTCAAGCCGGAGCTCTACCATACATCCGTGACTGATTACAGAGGCGCTGCTACGTCACACGTTCACGCGATGAAGGCCTCTGCAAGATGTGCAGCCGAACTGTTGGGGAACTACAAATTTGTCCTTTTTTGTCTTGTTTGAGTCACTGTGAACTGCAGTTAAGCCTGAGGCCCAATGTGTTTTGGGCTCTCCTGCTGAGATTTTAATTTGTTTAGCTAAAATGCTAAATCACAACTTGCATGCTTTAGGTTACTAATTAATAATAGGGAACTTCTGCTGCATTGGGAATTCATTCTTACACTCCTTTAGAGAATAAAATATCCGGTTGCACGGCTAATAAACAGAATGTGTCTCGTAGTGTCTACTTCTGTTTAATTAGGTCACTTTTTGTCATATGGCTGAATGAATCGTGCCATTTCAGCAGTGGACAAAGAACTAATACGATCAGGGCTTTTGTTAATTGGAGCACTGAAAGTCATATGTCCGTGGACTGGAAGCATGCACGCTGACAAATCACTGGCAATCACGCTAACAAAGGGAGGCCATTTTGCATATATCATCATCAGATTTAACACCACAAAGAAGATGGATGCGGGACTGGCGCCGGCATCATGGCATTTATTGAAGAGCACGCCATACAACAACCCATGCTACATGATTAGATTGGGCTGCAAATTATCAGAAACGAGTAGGAGGGGTGGAGGTGATGGCAGTGTGTTTAGGTCACCCTGTGCAGCTCACACCAGGCAGAAGGCGACTAGAAACCACCTCCGGATCTGTGCGGATCTCTCCTCCCTCAGCCATGCTAGAACAGCGGCAATGAGGACAAATGAGTGTGTTGCAGTGCTGACATCAGAGTGGCATGGGGACGAGGAAGCCATGTGACGGCTTGCCGAAGTGTGGCCTGGAGACGGGCCAGTCATCGCTGGCACAGTGGAGGGCCGCTGCTCCTCTCCGCCTCCGCGCCATGACGGATGGGCGGGAAGACAGCTGTTTAACATCACAAGGTTTACAGCCCTCCTGTAGCAGCCGTCAGTCCAACACCTATCAGCCTGAAGTAAATCTCCTGTCTTCTGCCTCTCAGAGAGGAGGCACTCGAGCAATCGGCTGTTAATCACCTGGCCTCTAGTGTTCTGCCATAACCGAGGCCAGGCCAACCCCTATCGCTCTCCTCCTTCTCCTCTTTCACTTTCACTCACATCTCTCCCCTCCCTCCTCTGCCCAGGGATGTGTGAAGCTACATATTTTCAAAAATCGACTGGTTGGAGGGTTGCCTGAATGACTAGTTGACTAATCAATGTTAAGGAAGCCCTATATAATTAGGCTTTTTGGGATTCTCCAGACACGAGTTGAGCATGTCTTATGGGGCATTAACATAAGACACATCCTTGAATTCAAACATGCTGGGGTTTTCAGGCACATCCTAAAATGCTTGTGCTTGGATATTTTAAGTCAGCATGAAATGGAAATAAATGCATATTACTTATCTTATTGTGAATTATATATCCATGCATGCGTTAAATTTTTCTCCACTACTCTGAGCTCGTAATTTTTTATCAAAATGTCAATTTTATCTTCTGGTAAAACGACAGACTTCTTTCTGGTGATGTATGTCACCCTTAGCCTTTAATCATCAAATCAGCTTAAACCCTGTAACTTTCTTACAATCAACTGCAAGCTCACATTCACATCTGCCTCCATACAATCAACCAGTGATAGATTGAACCAAGTTCTCGCCCTTTTTCAATAATCAATTTCACTCGAATGTACATCACAATACAGAACGAAAGATCTGTCGCTACTTCTGTTTCATCGCAACTTCAAAAAACCATGCAAGACTTGACACAATGACTAAAGACCGGCATGATGCTCTAAATAGGTGGATTTAAAGACTCTGTTTCAAAAGTACTGCTGCTAAAAATATCAAACGTCTAGATAAACTAGTCGACCAAGTAAACTAGTGACCCCATTCCTATTCCTGCTTCCCTTTCCTTCTCTTTTTCCCCTCCATCTCTCCGTTGCTTTGTAATCCATGTCCCCTGTGCGCTGCTGGTAGGTCACTGGGCATGAGGAGGTGGATCAGCGGTGGCTGTGAATGCCGCAGTGTAAAGTTACATGCTCCGGAGGCTTGCACAAGCTCATGCTGGATAACACTTCCGCCCTGATGGAATTGCAGACAAACACATGCAAATATTTTTTTATCATGAAGGGCAAGTTCCACTGAGTTCTATCATTATTATTATTACAGCAAGCTAATGGTATTTTCTATCCCCTAACCCTACTTAAATTATATTTGATAATTTAGAAGTAGTGATTTAATTAGCACGCTGTGCTTTACAGTAGCTGCTACACAATTTTCACTTTAAGACCCCATTTAGAAAGGTCTGTCTTTATATTCACTCCCTCTAAAACACTGGCACTACATCCACACATGCAGACAGACATCTTTGAAATTGTTCAAGACACCATATATCCCCTACTTTACTGTCTATGTTAAGCTTTCCAATAAAATAAAGCTAAAAAGCAGATTTGCACAAACACTTAAATAAATAAATGTAATTGTTTCATTGTCCTAGAAATGCCTCAAAGCTATTTATAAAGACTTATGCTGTTTTTAGATTATAATTTATTTTAAAACATTGATGTCTGTGGATATTTTTTCAAAAACAAGGCGTTTTTTGCAGTCGCCATGGCATGATTCCACAAAGAGAGCAGATGTTTTGATTGAGTGCATACAGTGACTTTGGAATAATGGAGGGCATTCTGGCACAAACCAGGCTTTAACATCAAAAATACACAGAATATGCAAAACTATGGAAAACTACGGAAACCTGACCTGGTTAAAGCCATCTGCTATGCAACTATGCAAATGCAGTGTAAAAAGAGCACGACTACAGTGGAGCAGGGAAATAAATTGGAGGGCAGGTCACGTGACCTTGCACTTCGTTTATGAGACAACAGGAATGCTAGGTCGCACATAGAGTGAAGCATTTACTCTGCTCGCATCTGCCCACCCCTCCTCCTACTCGCTCTGGCATCTGGCAACTTCTCCTACTCCGTACTGCCAGGTAATTACCTACCCTATCTGTTGCTGCTTACCCATTCTACCTACTCAAAACATTCAGGAAAAGCAGTGGGCTCCTTTAATTATCTGCTTTCTGCATCACTCTGGAACACGTCCAAGTCTATCCCCTTGGATCGCCTCAAAATAAATCAGGGATTCATACCAAAAACAGCCACGCTTGTGTCCATAGCGCTACATTATAGTACATGTCGTGGGCTGCGCTACTTATGTTGAATACTGTGGTTCGAGCAACACAATGTAATCTGCGGCTTCAAAGGATGCCTGGGCAGCTAGCGAGTCTGACCTGGACCTCTTCTAATAATAAGTGCCTAAGCGGCCTTAATCACTGGTTTCACACCATTGCGAACGTGCACAGTGTTTGAATGCTTCTCAATGACCTGAGGTCCATTAACAATTAATTTGGGTTAGCAAGTAAAGTTCATCCGATGCCAATGACGAAATGGAAACGAGGGTACAAAATTAAATAAAAAATCACTTCCCTGGAGGTGGAAACAGACACGAGGATCTCGGCGGTGACCTTTTTCCCAACTTATCATCATCCGGAGAAGTGATCCCTAGTGTTTTTTTTTCCTCTTACTTTGGCATTGGGACTGAGTCACACGTCAGCCTGGATTAAAAGCTGCCCGGTACTCCAGGCCGTGTGTTGCCTTAAGAGAGACTGTGTGTTTGCGCGTGTGGACGAACTGTGCATGCGTGACCTTGCTAGAGCGAGCATGATGTGTGAACTGTGTGGCCGTGTGCGTGTAAATGTGTGCGTCTAGTGGCTGCCATGCCATTCCGGCACCTATACCCATTCGCCACACTCTCCTCGGTACCCCAATTTGAAAAAAAGTACAACCAGTCTGAACAAAGTCTGGGCTGATATCTAGACCCCCTAGTGACTTAAGAGACACAACCAATTAGCTATGAGCTGACCCAGCTCAGCACAAGAGCCTTTCTTTGACGTCATTTCTTCATCATCAACACTACAGAACATAGGACAAATAAGTGAGCTCCACCAGAAAGAGGGGCAGCTCCTCCTGGAGCACTAGGCATGCAGCCTTCTTCCCAGACATCAGTGAAATGCTCTAAAGCTGTGGATGTCTGGCCTCCCTTAGGGTGGATCATTCCTTCACCCTCCACAGCATCAATAGACGGCCGTCCGCACTGAAAGGCAGACTGTACATGTATTGCACATCAAGGATCTGTCCATGCAAGAAGTGCTGAAAAGCGAGACAGCCAAAGTGAGTGAGTCAGAAAGCAAAAGGAAATAAGGCCTGATTCTTTGTGTAGCTCTTTTTAGTATGTGTTCCTGTGACTGCAATGAGATGGATGTGTCACATGTTATCAGGAAGTAATGATAGCCTGCAGCTACATTATAAAGATTAAAAGAAAGACTTTCGATGTAGCCAATATGCTAAGGAGATGTCATAGAGCTGTATAATTATGAACAAAAAAAATAAATACAAATTGTCGAGGTTAAGGTTAGACAGATCCACAGATATTACATTTCTGCACAATATTGCGCTTCATGTTATAAGAGATAACCAAATCTGGATAAAATGGCTATTATAAAAATGGCACATTATGTTTTCTTAAAAAATTAATACTTAAATAACACTTAAAATGCTGAAAAGTGAATTTAGGCATGACGACATTAAATACAGCGATAAAAATGAACATTCGTTTTAAGGAAAGATTACATTTACACAAAATATTTCACTACAGGCAGCCTTATTAAATTGGGAGTGTTTTTGGAGATGGCTAATTAAAGAAATTAAAATTTAAAGCAATATAAAAATGGGTTAAGTGCATTCGCAATTTAATTACATATATACATGTATACATATATACATACACACTGACAAGCTAGGCAATTTCGCATTCATATTCGATGGCGATTTATTGCCTTTTATGGAACCGGCTTTACTGAGGAGATGCGCATGAGAATCACATGTGATTAATTGCACAGCCCTAGTGTACACACATTTCAAACACACATTGATGTTCAAACAACTTGAAAAGTCAATTTAGCATCAGATGAGATATTAACATATTAACATACAAGATATTAACATCTAGAACACTGTGATTGGTTACAATATCAAATTGCTGCAAAATGAATATGTATAGGTGCACAATAGATGCGTAGAATGCTGTAATTTCACCACGGCAGCCGTAATGGTAATCTCAATTAAAAATTATGCAGTCATACTTTAATGTATCATACTGCATGTTTTCCTTTTGTTTTGTGCTCATTTCACATTAATAATTAAATAAAAGTATAGATCATCATGCAGCTAGTAAGCCTAATTCACACCCAGCATGCGCATAACAATTGAAGACATCATGAGGCAATGTTATAATGAACTACCATCATGCTAATTGCAAAATGCTTTAAAAAGTAATTAATTAAGCAGCTCGCAAATAATCTGACAACTTGTCAGTTACCCAACACTGGGTCACTGTGTGAGCTGCATCGGGCAAAATTAAATCCTAACACGGCTAAATGTGGTATTCCCTTCCAAACAGTTCCTTATACACAGACGCCAAAGGACAGCACAGAAGGACAGAAAATTAAAAAACAGAACGCTCACGAACCAGCCAGTCAACCTTCGTGTGTAAAGACAGGGGAGAAAAAAAAAAGGAAGACCACCTGTCCATCAAGGAAGCCACCAGCTTTCCTTCCGCCCCCTCCTTTCTCGGTATCTCTGAGCCCAATGACAGGTCGGCCAGCGATACTCCTTATCAGCCTGGTGAGATGAGATTTAGTTCCAGGCCTAATACTCATGGGAGGCTATTGATAATGCTGGTACCCCCTTCTGCTCTCCTCTCATTTTCCTGAAGTGGGACCTGCCTCAGCTCGCCGAATCCAAACCGCAACCATGACAGCAACTGCAAAACTGATTTCGAATCAGTGTAACGGGGTGACATTACGTGTTCCAGCAATGGATGAATACAATGAGCCATGCAAACCCAGATGCGCACCCTGGCAGTGGACATCCCTTTAGTAAAATCCCCTCTTACTGCTACCTGGAAGGAAAGCTAGGTCAAGCTCCTGGTGATGGGCTGTGATGTTGTTTTGACATCCTTGCCGCTGCATAGCTGAATGAATAATCGATGGTGCTTGAAAACAGAAGGCATTTTATTTTTTTTCTTATTATAGCACAGGTTTAAAAATGCTCATGAAACTTTCATGGTTCATAGGTACAAAGCTGGAAACGGCACAAAGCGGCTACCATGTTCAAAGTAGTGTTTTTCCATTACTGACCCATATCCCTATGGCTAGGAATCATTTAATGGTCTTCATGCCCAGAGCAAAACCATCTGCATCTTTGGGTCCATATTTTTATAGCCTCATAAATGGCTGCATATAACTGTCGAACTAACCTATTATGCTGACAGACAGCAACTATTATGGGATATTGATCACTCAAGCCTTTCAATAACGGCAGTGTCAATTTGATCAACCAGAGTTTGTCTAGAATGGGTCTCGGTCGTAAACTTTAGGAACATAAGTCTGAATATGGCCTACATTTATCAAGACTTAGGGTGAATCCCAATTCTCTGTCTTACCCCTTCCCCTTAGTTTTACGCGTTCACGTGAGAGTAAGGGCTGTCCCAATTCTGGTTTTGATCGAGGGGTAGGGCTAAGGGGAAGGGGTAGATAGCCCTTAAAACCAAGAATTTCCACGAGCTTACTTGAAACCAAGGGGTACCCAGAACACACTGCGGCCAGATCATCCAGAGAGTATTTTCGGCTTAAATAATTTATTTAAAATTACAACAGTCTTGTTTTGTGCTCTACACAGTCCTGTAACTTACATATATATTTGCAACCTTGCTCTTAATCGAAACGTTTTTAAAAATCGCTATTTTTCCACGCCAATGTTACATTGCTGATTTGCACAATAGTCCGCATTTCTCTGACTAGATAAAAACATCACTAAAAAACCCACGCAATCGACATACACACACTTTTAGACGACAAGTTTTTGATCAACATTTGTCGTCTCTGGTGACGTAGCAGCCAGCTAGCGACGATGTATGATGACGTAACAGTAACCAAGTGGTGTCTCATTTCATAGGGGTATGTTTTCACCCCCTAGCGCTTACCACTCGGTTTCGAGAGACAAGGGCTAGGGGTAAGACGAAGGGGAAGGGGTAAGACAGAGAAATGGGATTCACCCTTAATTTGACTGATTCACCTAAGAAGTTATACACAAGGGACTCATTTGCAATAGTAGTGTTAATCATATACTAATATTAAACAGTGAATTTAATTACATCCATGATGTATTGTCATCCACATCCAGTGCTACTGGATTTTCACACACCAGAGCCCAGAAAGATTTATCTGACACAGCTCACAATCGAGTTATCCTCAGCTCTTCTGCCCTGCCACAGAACAGTTGGTGATCGAGCTAATAGAGGGTTGCAACATGGCAACGGCAGAAAAAAACAACAGATGTTCAAGAGGGCGATACAAAAAGGATTAAAACACAGTGTTTTGGTGGCTTCGTTTTTTAGATGTGCTGGCATCCATAAAAGTGGACCAATGCACACTGTAAACCCGGATAAGTAGAATTTACTTAAAAAAACCCAGGTAACCGATTGCCTTAAAATTTTTAAGTAATGAAGCATTAGTTGAATAAGTGAGGTGAACTACGTTCAATGTACTTAAGCCCATAATGGAATGGAATAGAACATTTAAGTTGAATGTACTTATAACCGAGTTACAGTAACTGAAGATACTTAGTTTAAACAATCTTTCCCCACCCATTTATTTAACTCAGCTTGTTAAGTAAGCATTACTCCATAACTAATTTAACTAAGTTGTATATTCTAACTGACCCAACTTAACTTTTGTTCCTGAAACTCAAAATATCTTTCAATTAATAGAGCCATGTAAAATACATACATACAACTGCAACATTACACAACATCCAATTGTATTTTTATTGAACATGTCCTTTTTTAGCAACAAAAGAAACAAAGCCATGGCCTAATAGGGTTCTAGTGTGTAGTTTCCTCAGTGATGGTAAGAAAAGAAAAAAAAATATCTTCCTCTTTACTGCCAATCATTACAATATTGTACTGCACCTCTTCAAATTTGGTTGACAAACTGCAAAACTCAGCCCTGTTGCTCAGACAAACTGCAAAACTCAGGGGTTGCATGGGTGACGTCAATGCCGTGTCATGCCATCCCGCCTTGTGCCGTCCACGAGCTTCTACGTTTCAAAATAAAGCTTACAGAGCTTCTACTTTTCAAAGTAAAAGCTCAGGTCTGGAATAAAATACTTTTTGTTAAAAAAATCTCTCTATAATATAAATGCAGATTATCATGCTAATGAATAAAATACTTAAAGCTAATGCTTTAAATATTTGGTGTTTTTTAACTAAAAAGTAAGATACATGCAGACTATCATGCTGATGAATAAAATACTTAAAAAATATATGTCCGTCTATAAAATAAATGCAGACTAAATTTTAAATGAGGTTTGATCAAATGTATGTTAACATCAGGGACACAACAATAACGTCCAGAAATCACGAACTTACCAGTGACTCCATCTGGAAAATAATTTGCGATTTTGTATTTTGTTTTTGACCCTCTGAACTTACCGTTGGACAGGCAAAACTTGATATTAAGTTGTTTTAGCTTAAACACATAATTACAATAAGATAGGCCATTAAAAAGTACAGTTTACTCAGAATTCATAATTAATGTAAAGAAATGACACATGTTTAAGTAATACAAACTCAGTTTGTTTGAGTAGACACTACTGATTGGACTTAAAAACTCAATTACAATAAGAAAGGACAAGAAAAAATTCAGCTTAATCAGAATTAACAAGTAATGTCAATAAATTAGACACATTTAAGTAATATGTACTCAATCTTTTTGAGTTGAATCAAAATCTGGGTTTACAGTGCATAGGAGGCTATAGAATTAGCGCAGGCAAAATATCTAAATTTGATTGTCATATATTCACCCTCATGTTCAAAACCTTTACAGATTTCTTTCGGTGTAACACAAAAGGGGAAAAAATTCAAAGAATGAAGAAAATGGAGGCAAATAATTCAGTATTATTTACAATAAGGTTCCATTTGTTAACATTAATTAACATGAACTAACGATGAAAAATACTTGTTTAAAAGCATTTATCACCACTTAAGTTATAATTTTGATTTTAACATCCACTAACGCATTATTAAAATAAGAAAATGTATCTGTTTTTATTATTTAAGGGACCTGTCTAACATCAACTAACAGTTGTATTTCTATTAACTAATATCAACAAAAAATTGTGTAATGAATGTACTGTATTGCTCATTGTTAGTTAATATTAATGTTAACTAATAAAACCTTATTGTAAAATGTTACTGTATTATAAAGTAGTCATTATGATGTATGATTGCTTGTGTTAGGAACAGACCAAAATTTTACCCAAAATCTATGAAATATCTACCACATAAAG
Organism: Gymnocypris eckloni scoliostomus; assembly: GCA_027564155.1. Lineage (NCBI taxonomy): Eukaryota > Metazoa > Chordata > Actinopteri > Cypriniformes > Cyprinidae > Gymnocypris > Gymnocypris eckloni. The sequence continues at coordinate 15,167,587 of CM050433.1, forward strand.
TGCTTTTTGGGGGGGTCTTTTCGATGAATCTGTTGATCCAGTTCACAAAACTAGCCTGAATGACGTGTTCACAAATCAGACTGAGCTGCTACTCAATTTCAATTCACTGTTGGAGAAGATTATCATGGAAAAACAACTGAAATTTCAATCCGTTCATCAGTTAAGCTTTATTTCATGATTGCAGAAGACATGATTCTTATCGCTTTCATACTTTTTGGTCATTTCAAACCATTTGTTAAGCTTAATATCTTCAGTCATGATTCGCTGTCATTATTTGGAGAAAGGAGACCAGGAAATCCCTAAATATGCCTTTCTACAACGGAAAGAAAAGCATTAGGGTTTGAAACAACACCAGAGTAAATAATGACATCATATATTTGAGTTGCCTGGGAACAATTTTAATGTGACTTACACCATAAAAATATTATGTGATGAACTGGACTCCCTGAACTCGTAAATGACGATGCATAAAAGAGCTGAACCTTCTCAAAATATTCGATATGGCCAGAAACACTCTCACATGCCTTGGCTGTCAATTCAAGTCATCCAAACAATTTATTCCGACCGTATGTTTACATGTAACCCTTCCTTTGTGAACTTGTTTAAAGGGTCAGATGGACATACCCTCTGAAAATTCGTTCAACAAAACAAACATTTTATCAACCCATTCGGAGGATAAAACAGCCGCTTATCCAAACAAAAGGCTGATTTATTCCCACGGCTTTTCCATTTCTCTGTCTCTCTCTCTCCCGTGCATCTGAGAGCCGCACATGGCATGACTCGATTGGGGGCAAATCAATACACACAGCGCCCGTTAGTAACGTTACGCTGGCACGCAGGTGTTCAAAACCATCACCAACGAGGAATATATAAAAAGCCATAGGCTACTTCCGAGGGCTTACCAATAACACAGAACACACAACAACATCTTCGCTTATGAGTCAACACCATCCGTTTACTTCCCCAGCCCCGCGCATCACCTGCAATTCTGAAAACACATATTCTGATGACAAAAGCATCTGCAGAGACACACAGAAGTGCTCTCACCTGGGTTTGAGGTTGAAAGTGAGCGCGCTTTATCCCCACTTGTCACTGGGAATTGCTCGTTTGTCTTTTGTATAGTCCAGAGACGCGAAATGCGGCGTTTGCCCTCCCCTTTCACTGCCGTACAGTCGACGGCTGTGTGAGCGCGTCAAGCCGCTCCACCTGCATGCAACGCCACAGCAGCTCTGCCGCTCTATGCGCGGTCTCCCGGTGGCGGCTATGGGCGCGAAATGAGGGCGCGGTCAGTGGAACACCTCACCAATCATCCCGCGAGCGCTTCGCCTTCCAGTCTCACCGACGACACGATGACTGCGGCACCGCTGTCTCAATGTCACTTACTTTATCAAAATCTGGACCACCGACTATGTCCAGTAACTGCGTCGCATGCGTCCCTCTGCTGTCCCTTAACCCAACCAGGGTCTGCAGAAACGCTAAAATGTTTACTCTAAACACCCTCTGGAATTTCAAAAACGTTTCTTATTGTTCAAAGAATATTATGAATAATAAAAGTCAAGCCTTAGTTTTTTGTATCCATTTATTTATTGTTTACATTATTGGTTTAATAAAAGCTGCATTCCATTTAAACACTTGTATTGCACGGCTCTATGAAACAGCCTAGCTACTGGATTCTGATTGGTCATTCTGAGGTTTCAAGTCAAATATTTATTAAATAAAATTAAAAAATGTCGTCCATTACAAAACAATAATGTATTTGTTTGTTTGTTTGTTTGTGTATACTTTGTCCTGGTTGAATGTGCATCACAAAATCCATGCAGTTACATTAAGAACCTCTAGGGCGTTTAGTTTACAAATTCCTCTACTTTCTCATTGCACGGAATGCTTGATTTTGATTGGTCGCGGATTTTAAAGTCCGAGTGAAATCAAAATTGACTATGCTTATTTTGTTAGCGCACATTGCTATGTTTGTGGTGAACAATTCATCCATGCAAGTCAATCCACAACATAAATGTGTTTGCCTTCATAATTTTTATTCCAAATCTGAAAATGCTCCTCCCCTCTAAAACGATGGGCCTTCTCTCGTGACATCAGTTTGATGGCTTGGCATGAGCATGACATCCTTAACCACGCCCTCAACTGTCAGTGTTCATTTCTGAATAAAACGCCTACTTTACTACAGGTGTGTATATAAATGCATTCCTGGATATACAACATCTGCCTTTTGGCATTGTTCTACGACCATGTTCTTTGACCTATGATGCCGTAACAACAACCGCAAATGCACTCTGGTGGTTTTTTTAGGTTTTGTGTGTGTGTGTGTGTGTGTGTGTGTGTGTGTGTGTGTGTGTGTGTGTGTGCATGTTTATGTGGTTTATGAGGACACAAATTTGTATAATGACATAGGTATGACATAGGTATTACAAGGAGAAGGTGATTTATGAGGACATTTTCAGTGTCCCCATAATTCAAAATGCTTATAAATCATACAGAGTAAGTTTTTGGGGAAAGTAGAAATGCATCATTATGCATTATACAAATTAGGTGTAGGGCAATAGCACATACAGTTTGTACAGTATAAAAACCATTACGTCTATGGAAAGTCCCCGTAAACCATAAAAACCAACATGTGTGTGTGTGTGTGTGTGTGTGTGTGTGTGTGTGTGTGTGTGTGTGTGTGTGTGTGTGTGTGTGTGTGTGAAAATTGACCAGGCAGGAACATAATTCTTGCTTTATAGCACTTGCTCTTGAAATGAGCCACCTGGTTTCACATCTTATAGCTCCTCAGCTCTCATGGCCTCATCATGGGATAGCAAAATGTCCATTGTTTACACACTTCAGTATCTCAGCAGATACAGTAGGTAATCTGGGTTTTGTTCGCATGCTATTTATTGGGAACCATGTATTTAGGCATCCTACTCGATTGACATAGCCTATGACTTTTTGCATACTACTTGGTATAGAAGAACACGTATGTAAACACGTTAAATTTAAGGTAAGGTCAATTTAAGGTAACCAAACCATATACAACTGTGAGTAATTGACTGACGTAAGCTTTAGCTGTGTTTAATTGAGAACCAGTGTTAATTTCTGTTGTCATTATATATTGTAAGTATGAGTGTGTCACTAGGGGAAATAAATGTCCGGGGGGGTCAAGTGAGACACTGAGCACAGATTGTTTACCATATCATTTTACCACAGAATTTAATTACAAAGAGGTAAAATGCGTATTGATCTTTGCTTCAGAGGAATTTTTAAACGTCAGCGCGAATAGATTCGTGTACTTGATTATATATTAGCTAATGCTGCGGGCTGTTTTATAAGTGAAACATTTGCAATGTTTTCTTTTTTGCTGTTATATCGTCCTCAAGTCATATAATATTAGACGTGTATCATCTTTAAATACATTAATGTTTAACAGATGACTTTACATTTGCAAGCTTTGTGTAATGAGCCAAATATTCAAACAACAGCTAGCATGATTAATGGTCTCTCTGGTAATTCCCCCATGTATTACCCTCAGCTAATAACATTAAGCACAAAACTTGGACCTCAGTTGTCTGCTACCTTTTTAATTATAATAATAATAAAAATGATATATTTTGTATATTTTGTAAGATAATAAAAATGTAAAAGTTAAAAAAATGAATGAATAGAAAAGTGAAATACTTGAAAAAATGTGTGTGTATATATATATATATATATATATATATATTATTATACTTTTTTATTTCCTTTTTATTTTTATATGTCTTTTATATGTTTTTATTATTTAAATTAGCATTAATAATAAATAGCCACATTACATAATGTGTTGCAGTACAACCTTGAATTAAATGTAATTAATAAAATATCAATATAATTACAATGATAATTGTTGTAAAGAATGAACATGCTAAGAATTCTTGTACAATGTACAATAATAAAAATTGTAAACATAAAAAACGAATTAAAAGTCACGCGGGAATAAAGCAATATAAAGTAAAATGCTTTAATATAATAAAATATAAACAATAAATAATATAATATAATGTTTAATATAAAATAATAATAACAAAAATCCAAAATAAGCTGTAAATGGCAAATGGCTGACTAAAGTTAAACAGTCCTTTACAATGCTCAAAAGTGAATGGTTTTCATTTAACATTCCTGTCTCATTTCTGAAAACGCCTGTGAGCTTTTGAGCATTCCAACAAGTGCCTCGAAATGACTGTGGAGGGGGCTCTCTATCTTACAACAGCAGATGGAAACCCAACCTCTCCAAACTGTGCCTTGGCATTGGCCGCTGTGCAAACAGCACCTTACCCACTTAGGAAAAGCGTTTAGACTGGCTTCATTCCCCAACCGTCTGTATTGAGCTGTGGCATCACTGAATGATTTGCAATTATTATTATTGTAAAACTCTCCTTTACTCCTGTATAAAGCTGTTTCTTGCATTCTTTCGCTTCTCGAGCACTACTTTGAACTTGGAGTGCCATTATGCAAGAGAGGCTCCATCAAAGCAAAACATGTAAATGTTTGAGGATTTTGTGGATGTGGTTAAGCAGAGCGTGCGAGTGTGTGAGTTTTCTGAGGCTGGCGAAGCTAATGATAGTGTGTCAGAACAGCCGCATTGTCACTGTAACTCGAGTTAAACGATTGCAGGGGTTTAAAACCTGGAACGTGTGGACATGGAGACCTTGAAGCCTCTTCGAGCCCAGAGAGCACAGCTGCATGGGAGACATATTAATGCAGAGTGACAAGGACATTGGGCATTGACTATCTGTCTCACTCTCTCCCCCTATCTGTTTCTCTCCATAATGTGTGGTTTCAGGAATAGCCACACTAACAGAAGGACGGCATGATGGGGACCTTGGAATGTAATCATGTCATTACCGTGTGAGTGAAGTATGAAATGGTAAGAGAGCGGGTGAAGATTGACTGGCCTGAGATGGCGATTGCTTTAGGAGGGTGACTGATCACGTAACCGCCACCGTAACAGGCTTTCTGCCTCTTTGTCCCTATTGTGCCCTCTTTATTTTTAACATAAGCGTTATCTTTCTTACTCTCAGTCTCTCTCACACACACACTCACTTCATCTTTCTGAGTCGCATCGCTCAGACACACGCAAGCCACAACACAGATTTTGAAAAGCGGCCAATTGTCTTTGTGCAGTCACTAGCTTCTCCCCAGGGCTGGCTGTGAATTAACTCAACACAATTGGGAGATTAAAACACATAAGAGCCTGCATTTAACCACTTCTGTCCTCCGAGCGAGGCAGGATGCCAGTGAACAGGCTCTTGTGCTGGGTTTAGATTTGGGTCATCAGCTCGGTGTGGTCTTATCTAAATGCACCGTGGCGAAAGTGCGACAGAGGAGCCCGGGGCCTTCCGACTCATTATTCAGCAGTTCATATCAGTTTATTAGTGCCCGCGCAATTATGCCGCAAATCGCGCCTCTTGATTTAGTGTGGTAAATACTTCTAAATAAATCACAGCCCATCTGTCATCTTAACTGGATGTCAATTAGGCAAGAACGCAGTAGCTCATTTTTCATTATGTGGATTTACAATAACAAGATCTTTCTATGTATCTATCTGTCGAAATGTGGGTTCAGTAAGTTTTAAAAAACATCACTAGGGTTGACTTAAAGGGATAGTTCACCAAAAATGAAAATTACCCCATGATTTACTCACCCTCAAGTCATATTAGGTTTTTATGAATTTCTTTTCAGATGAACACAATCTGAGTTATATTAAATAATGTCCTTGCTCTTCCAAGCTTTATAATGTGAATCAATGCGTTTGTGTGACAGTTAGCGAAAACTAGAGATTATGGTATATAAAGTTTTAAATAAAACATTTTTTTACACAAATACATTGCTTTGCTTCAGAAGGACTTTATGAACCCCCCAAAGCCATGTGGAGCACTTTTTTATGATTTTTATGATAGATGGATGCACTTTATTTTCAAAATATCGACCACCATTCACTGCCATTATAAAGCTTTGAAGAGCCAGGACGTTTGTTATATAACTCAGATTGCATTTGTCTGAAAGAAGAAGGTCAAATAAACCTAGGATGTCTAGAGGGTAAATAAATCATGTGGTAATTTTCATTTTTGGGCGAACTAACCCTTTAATTTAATCAAAATACAGTCGAAACAGTAATTAAAACACTTACAGGTAAAAACTATTTTTTATTTTAATATATTTCGAAATGTACTTTTTTCCAGTGATGGCAAAGCCTTATTTTCAGCAGCCATTACTCCAATCGTCAGTGCCACATAATCCTTCAGAAATTATTATAGAATATGCTAATTTGATGCTCAAGAAAATTTATTATTATCATTAGTGTTGAAAACTGCCCAATATATTTTTGTGGAAACTTAAAATGTATTTTTCTGTCACACATATGAATTACATTGTAATTCAACATCTTGTTTGATATCCCAATCCAAATTAAATTCAAATTTAGGAACCAAATTGGTATTTACAGTTTTTCTTAATTGCTTTGGCACATTTTTCGAAACAGTCTTAACATTCTCTAAACCGTGAGCGCAAATGCCACAGCTGTTTGCTGGAACTTCAGAACTTTATTGCATGTCTGCAAAATGTAGTTACTCACCCAAAATATTTAATTCATGCTTGAAAACACACTCGGCCACTATTGTAACCTCAGTTCCCTGAGATATGGGAACGAGTACTGCATCGGAGACGCTGTATGGGAAAAACTCCTTTTTTTCCCTTCAACTGAAGCCTTATTTCAATCATGCAGTGTAACTGCACGCCCTTTGGTTCATGCAGGATTAAAAAATGAACCAATGCACGGCGGCAGCGCGAGCCTATGGCTATGCAGCCCGCCATACGTCTCCGACGCAGTACGAGTGAAATTTCGAAAGGGAACCTAGTTATTGTGTCAGTAATTTGGTCAAGGCCACCAGTATGTTTGTCATCGTGTGAGCCACACTGGTCAAAATGTTTAGTTGTTTTTTTCACCATGACAGTCAACCATGTAAATTAAGGTTTTATTAAAAAAAATCTGATATTTATTGAGAAGAGTCAATAGTAAATAGAAAAAATTATATGAACATTTGTATTTATACAGTACATTTATTTTTGTACGAATGTATTGCATGTAAATTGAAATCTTGCTTGTCCAATTATTGTACATTTCATATTTCTTATGTTACCACAAATACACAAAAATGCAAAAAAACATCCATGAAAAATAAAATCTTGGTGGACAACCTGTCGCTCTTGTTGGTCAGGCCAAAGATTTTCATCAACATCACATCTGATGTTTTCCATTGCCATGCACCGGGAAAAATCTCCTTGAATGCCGCACCGCACTGCAATGATCAGCTGCGATGTCCTCACATGCAGCATTCATGGCATCCTGCAGAGACATCTGATCTTGTGGTCTATGATCATATACTTTCCACCTCCATGCTGAAAAAATGGTAGTGATTGTGCTGTGGGCAATCCACACATATATGCTCCCAAACTTGATTGGTTGAATGGTTGATTCAAATTGTAATGCAATTAGAGGTCATTTGCCAATTTAGCAGACTTTTCAAACAATGTCAATGTCAGATATTTATGGAATATACATGCGTGTACACAAATTTTTGATAATTGAATGGATCGTTTTAAATGTGATGACTTACACGATGAGAAACGATTGAGAAGTTGTGAAGAGTTTGACAGTTTAAGTGAGAATCGACTCACTTGCAGACAATTGTGCTTACTGCTTGCACACATGTGCCAAAGCATTTGCAATTTGCTCAAATCAATAAGAAATTACAATCTGATGTGACCAAGAAGCTAATTGTTCAGAGATATGAACTTATTTTTTCGAAGAAAAAAAAACATTTGAGAATTGAGCCAAAGCAATTGAGAAAAACTGTAAAAGACATTAAAATCAAAATGATGCAAAACCCTTGTGCATGTGATAGAAACCCTAAGATACTGTAAATCTGGTCAATAGTCCATGTCTGGCATCCATGATGACTTGAAGGACCTGCCCTTGAGGAGCTACGTAAATTAAACTGAGAGAGTTAAAGAGATAAGGATCAATAAAGAGCAGACAAAACATTTAAACAGAATGAATTGGATCTTCCTTCACCTGTTCAAGGAAGCTCCGTACTCCCTGTCACTCTTCCTTGGCACAAGCTCCAGGGAACCTCTCGCAGGAATACAGCCCGACTCTGCTGCGCTCCTGATAAGGGCCCTACACAGACCACGCACACACACACACACACACACACACACACACACACACACACACACACACACACACACACTCAGAGCTTTTCTGTTAGTCCACCTTGCCTTTTACAGGCCTCCCTGCCCTCAATCGGCAACATTTTGGAGGCAAAACTTAGTCAGGCTATTATGATAAAAAATCCCCCAAAAGCGACGGTACGGATTAATTTATCATCAGTGAAACACAGTGTTCAACTTGTCCTCTCGCTTTTGTTTAAAAACCTTCATACATTGTTTCTATTCTTGTTAAATTCCACCACCTTATTACAAAAGGCTTTCTGCAGCGTGTGTTCTAGCATTGTGCTTTTGTTACATTCCAGACAGCCTCTCGGTTCAAGATATTTCACTTCCTTACTTTCAGGTCAAACGTCTTACATTGTGCACCACACTGTAGTAAACTAGGTTGTTCAGACATTGCCATTTCTAGACAAGCAAAGACATTCAGACATTCGCTTGCTAGACAAGCAAAGCTGTCTCCACTAGGAAAGAGGCATCTGTGTTACTTCTCATCAGCCTTTTGGTATTAAGCTACTTGCTGCCATGTTTCGTTTTGTAATTGAGTACCACATTATTCAGGTTAGCACACAAGCAAGAGTGCAGTTGTTCTGGATTTCATTTTATAACAGTGTGAGAGGATGAACAGGTCAATAAACAAGAAGTTCATATTGAATAACTTACATTTTAGACACAGTACCGCCAGTTACTATTTGGGTCCAATGAAAATAGTACCAAATGAAGTCAAACTAGAATTAACCTGTATGTGATTCTGAACAACACACAGCAGTGTTTTTTCGTTCCAGAATGGATCGTTTGAATGAATTATCAATTGATTCAAGTTGCCAAAAGTCTGAGCCTGTCAGCAGATTTCAGTTGACAGATTTAATAGAAAATCTCACAGCCTCAAATTTTTAGCTTCAGACTATGATTCGATCCAGTCTAAGGTTATCAAAATTGTTTGATATTTTGACATGTTAGATCAAATCTGTTTTTTAAGTCGTGTAGTGTATTCCAGCCTTTACTCTCACAATCTTCTTGTTTTTTTTCCTGAATGAAGCTGTGTTGTTGAACACATTGGTTTTATGAGTAATTCTAAATGTGTTTCAAACAGGATAAATTCACTTCTGGAAGGCAATTTTGATTAAAATCAGTCATGGCTGCCATATTGAAGGGTTGTTCCAAACTGAAGTGCTCAAAACTGGCCAAGTCAATGGGCCCTTCCGAATGTTGCATTTCGAAGGGTAGGCTACTGATTCTTTGTGCAAGTTTAATTGTGGGACAACGATACCTCTGTAATTGACTTGAAAAGATGTCACCTACACCCTTCATCCCTTCAAAGCTCTCACTTTTGAAGCATAGAGATAAGCCCTTCAGAATGGAATGCAGCATTTTACACTCCAAGATGTGAATCTCTGAAAATCAGCAACTTGTTTTGTTCCTAAATGAATCCGTGTTTTCAAACAAAATCAATAACTCACTAAAGAGCATCACTTGTCAATTTAAAGAATCCCAAAACATGTGTGATACAATATTTTAAGTATTTTAAGTCCCAGAACTTTTAAATAAATATTTAATATATTCATATTTGAGAACTAGAACTGGCTATTCTATTTCTTTTCCAATCTATGTCATTCCTCAGCCATTTAGCAACTGAAATGATATCACTACACTACGACCAAAGGTGCATTCACATCAGCAAAATTTCGTCAAGGTTTTGTGAGTAAAAAGTTTGTCCATTGTCAATAGTGTTGGGGTGTATGAAGCACAAGTCACACATAATTCACTTTCAAACTAAGCAGTTTTCTTTTGGTCAACAGAGGAAATTCATGTGACCATCTTGAACATTAATGAAATATGCACTGGGAATAATTTTTGCCCTCACATGAAACACAGATGCCTATTGAAATAACTAGATTTCACCCAGAGTAATGGTAAAAGTGTCCGCAATGTAAGGCACGTTCTATGAAGACCACAAGACCGAAGTGTGTATTACTCGTCAAAAAAGTGCTCATGAGCACCCACTTGAAATTGTATTACATGCAGCAAAAGCATGGACTTCGAGAAAGACCGCAATGGGTTAGGGCAGCATTTGGAACAGAGACAAAGAATAAGTAAAGCTAATTTTTTGTCATTCTAGATTTTATAAGAATCCACACCACAGTTATAGAAAGAAACATAAGAGCTGTTTTGTTTTTACTTTTTCAGTTCTGACTGTAGATATGACGCATATGACGTTTTGTAGGTGAAAGCAAAGCAAACAGGAAGTGGGCTTTGACTATTTCCCTCCTTGACACAGACAAGGTGGAGCCAGAGTTGGACTCATCCATTATTCAGAGGGGAGGCGACGGGGAGCGGTCTGACCCATTTTGGAACCCATATACACTGTCACTTTCAATCACCGCTGTGGCCTGAGCATCCCTGGCATCCCAAGACCACTCAGGCAGCACTCCGCAGACTATGACTCACTGCTCCTGTGTTAGAGATTCATCTCCATGGTGCTCCTAAACTGACCCCAGATCAGTCCCACCCAACAAACACTGACACTCCATCCGACCAGGTCAATCCCAGTTAACAGTGACATAAGGCAAATTATGTTTAAAACAAGTGACTGAACAAACGGCAAATCAATATGCAAAAGCAATCAGTAGGCCAAGCGCTGAGAGAAAACACACTGATTGTAATGAATAGGTATTAAACCCTTCTGAATGCCAAGGCATATAATCTCGGTTGACTCATGCACAGGCAAAATAAGCAGAGCTGAATTCTCAACACACGACCCCCGTCCGAGTCAAAGGTCATGCTCTGCGCCTTTCCACTTAATTTCCATACTCTGGATTGGATAATGACCCTAAAAACATAACATCGAGCTTGGTGGGTGATACTTTTAAAAATGTGACCAACCTGACTAGAATTAACCACCTGCTTTAACAGCGCTGAGAGGAAAACAGCACAAAGAATGCCTGATTGTGCCCGCCGCCTCCTCCAGAATGAAAAGGAAAATCAGCTCACCCTACATGGAATTTAATTCAAGCAATTGAAAATCAATAGTGGATTTATCAGCCTTTAAATCAAACGCTCCACAGCATACACTAATGCCCCAAATGAGAAGATAAATGGCATCTATACTTGATTTTCAGGCTATTTCCCAGCCTTTAATTCGGAAGGTCTACCGCATACACTGATGCCCCAAATTAAAAGATAAATGACGGTCATTTCAAGCTAGTTCCCTGGTTGTTCATATTTTGATGTTTTCACTTCTGGATGTGCTTGCTCTCAGGACAGAAATGTATTGCCAGTGTTGAGGTAGTGTGAGGTTTAGTTGAAAATACTGTGGTTACCCAGCATGCTTTGTGGCTGGGGTCGAGTGGAAGTGAGTTTGATCTGATTACTTGCTGGTACTATAATAGCGCATGTTTAGGGTAGCATTCATAACTGATTGAAGGTCTGCATTTCACTGTAATATTACATTGTGTAACACTCTTGTTTGTGTGGGTTTTGTTGTGTGATATCAATAAAGCAAGCACAATGAGTAATGATGGCAATTACAATGATTAGTGCGCTCTTACAATAACAAACCTCCATACACAAAGTGGCAACAGAGTTGAAATAGAGTGCCTTTAAAGGGGTTATGAACTGGCAAATCAATCATCTTTTGATATATAAGAGGTCATTGTGCTATAAAAACATTCTGTAATTTCAGAACTTTCTCATAGAGATGCACCGATTGCAATTTTCTTGGCCGATTCAGAGTTTGAATCAAGTCTGACCTGCCGATACCGATTTGTGCCGATTCTGATTTTCTTTCTAAGAACTATAATTGACAGCATATACACACAAAATTCTATGCAAATTTCAACGAAAAATTATTTACATAATAAAATACATTATTAAGCATTACAATTCCCCCAATCTGGACTGAGTTACAGATTTTCTCTCACTTAAACAACTCTCAAAATAAAGTGCTCTGTGACTGGAAAGAGGAAGATATAGTTAACTTAAAACGAGTTGCTTTATGTAACAAAACAGATGTCATTACCAACTGTTTACAAATGGACATTTCTTTCCCCTAACCTTATTAAATGTGTCATCTTTCACATCAAATTCTTTGTTTCAATTAATTCTGTTAGAATAGTAAGAAACTGTAGAGTTGTTACCATTCAAATGTAGTTAGTATTAACAAACTCTATCTTTCCACTGCTGAGGAAACAGAAGCTGCATCTGAAGTGGTATTAGATGCATTTACACAGACAGTTTGATGAAGCTGAGGTGCCATAAATGCATTTACATTGCAACATTTCAAATGAATAAATTATTTTATAAGATTAATGTTTTACATATTTTTTCAAACATACAAATAAATGTTAAAAAAATGCAAAGATACTTAACCAAAACACCAGTAACCAAACACCGCTGTGTGTTGCTCAGAGACACACAACAGTTCTGCTGTGGCTTTGATCGGAACTATTTTCGTCAGCAAAATTGAGCAAAAACAGTCAGTATTTCAGTAATCAAGTCACTTGATTTTAACCTCTTGTTTATTGAAATACTACTGTTTAAAATCAGTGTCACATTGCAATCATGCTGATATTGTTATTCGGGGAAACATCATGGCCGTCTAATGTTGCTTGCCTAAATCATATTTTCTAAATCTCTTCTGAGAGTTACTTTGTGTGTGCTGTCTCTCTCACACACTCACTCAGACTGTTCAAGCCTCATCTGGCATGACATAAATGCATTATCAGTCGCCGTTTACACTGAATGTCATTAAAATTAGAATTATTCTCACACGAAACGACGGGTTTACACGCGACTGTGATATCTACTGTGAGTGTGCGCGTGGCTGTGACGTCTCTGCCTGCGCCGCTGGCAATAAAAGGATCGGCTCAGAATCGGCAGACGTGAGACTGACCGGCCAGTCACCGATCCGGGCCGGTCATGCAAGAAATCGTCCGATTCCGATCACTGGCCGGTCAATCGGTGCATCTCTACTTTCTCATTGGTCTAAAAACAGCTTATATTTAAGCCAATCTGCCAAAACAACAGCTTGTGGAATGTGTCACTTTATGATGTAATAGTGTGACTAAACACCGCCACCACAGAAGAAGATCAACGCCTGCTTCTCCATCGCTGCCTGCAGGTAACCCCGCCCACCGGGTTATACACATAGTAGGTAAATGACAAGGGCACCAAACGCAGGTCTATGCAGAAACCAACGACAAACTTTATTTAATGAACTTTTATTATCAATGAAGTGCCAGACCGCGTCAGTAAGAACTTGGTCCTTTGTTCACTTAATTTTACCGTGGATTAATTTACAAACTAGGCACAATTCGACACAGGATTTTCAGAAAGACTGAAAATAAAAGACGATGATGTGCCAAACTATATTGAATTCAACAGTAATGTCACACCACAAAAGTAACTATTATCATTACGTATTTACTATTGTCTGTTTTTGTTGATATACTGTATACTGAGTATTTATGTGTTTTTAACCTAAATCACAGCAGCATCCATCGGTGAAGGATTGTAGACTGTCAAACATACAAAACTGTTAACCAATCATAATAATAAGGGTTTACTTCTGAATCTACAATCTGCCACACCTATTCAAACAGAGTTCCTATGAGGGCTGTCAAAATAGGACAGAAAATAGCCATTTACTTCTAAATTATTTCGTTTTTGATGTAAAAATCTTGATAACCTTATAAGAGGACCTCAGAGTACAGTACAAAATAATAAAAAAGGCAGTTCAGGACCCCTTTAAATCAGTAGTATTTACCATAATAAACATGATTCTGCACTATTTTATAGTATACATAATGTAAGCAGTGTGTTCACACTGATAAATGTGTGCTTTTCTTCACAGTTTGTTCATATTGAACAATTCAGAACAATTCTGTTCATATTCACGTTATTTTTACACTGTATACATCTATTTGTTCTAAAAACAGTGTTTATAATTACAATAATAAATTCAAATAATATGTTAACAAGCAGCATAATAGACTGTTTAAGTGGACAGCTAAAATAACTCAAAGAGCAAGGTCTCACATTCAAAATAAGAAGGATATTTTATACGGTTTGAAAGCTAACCATAAATTATCCAAAATCCGATGTGTACTTGTGTATTCAATCACCTAAATAATTTTGCAACACAACTAATCATGAAACCCGAGTGCGATAACACACTTTCCTATATGTTTCTGGCCTTAGGCTTCTGCACATTGTGTTAATGTGTGTTAGTGATGTCTTAGTGTGGATGATTCATCCTAACCTAGTCTTGTTTGCATTTAAAGTTATTTAGCAGACATGCTTTTTTGTTCCCCTGTTTTCTCTGCTGTTGTCGTATCACATTTCAGCGGTAGCACAAGGTCATTGGTAGCCCTTTGTGTGCCAGCCTGTTGAGCTGAGTACACTCAGACATTCAGTCAGCCCACATTAACCTTGCTAGGCCGGAACAACAAGAGGAACATCAACACAAACAGGCACATACGCTCACGAGTCTACTAAACGAAAGATTCATCTCTGTTTAAATGGCTGTCTTTCTCCTCCAGTCAGTCTATTTTCCTTTTCTTTCATCCTCAGACTCACCCAAACACTCATTTAGGATCATAAAAATCTCCCTCTCAGTTTCAGTTTTACTGCCTGTCTTTGTCTTCACAGTCAATCTATCTATCTTCTTCCTTTGTTTGACTCACAAAAACACATGCAAACATCCATATGCACTCATTCACCGTCTCTTTTGCACACAGAAATAGCACAATCTCTTTCTAACCCCCATTACAGTCATACAGTAAAGTGACTGACTTCATTATTCACCTTTGTCAACGCCCCCACATTGCTGCCTCTCTTTCGTCGTCTCTCTCTCTCTTTCTCTGTCTCGGGTTCAGAGTCAAACTCTGTTGCCATTCCCTCCAACATGCCATTTCTCAGTTGTTAAGACACCCCCTTTAGACAAGACTATTAAACCTGTGTCAGGATACTGCACATTTTCCACACTAGAGGATGAGGACAACAACCACAATGGTTTTTTCTCTCCCTAACACTCTTTTTAAACCACAGGAGCTGTAAAGTTATGCAGAGTAGACGCCATTGAGAGATGTGATGATAGCTTTGACAATACAAGATATTGACTTAAAAGATACGTGTCAGCCTTCATGACAAAAGCCGGCTGTGGCGTCCCAAATCCGCACTTCGCTCAAAGACCTCAGCTCATATCACTCATGTACAGTTAGCGACGTGTCACAGAATAGTCAAGGCTGCTTTTGTGAGTCTTATCACACCTCTATAATTACTGCTATTAATTATGCTTCCTACAAAGATTATTCAGAGAGCAACCCTCCATCTTAGACTTCTCCGAAGGCAGAAGCGCTTAGAGGTCAACCGCAATGTTACTATCCCAATGTGCCGTCACACACCAGGACAAGTTGTCTTTTTCCGGTCACACCTGTAACGCTGTCATGACACTCCATCTTGCTATTTTGCATGACGATGACACCAATCTGCCATAGTAGACATTGCAGTGCCGACTTGTGAAGTGCCCAAACGAATGATGGTGAATGACAGTAAATACACCTTCAAGCCCCGGTGGAACTATCTATCTCACCTCTCATTGCACCCTCGGCTGTCAATCACAGAGGTCAACACCAGGTGCAACTGCCGTCATGGCCCAGCGGCTCTTCTCTTATGCTAATTTAGCCCGTGATCTGCCGCATGACATTTAGCTGCTACAGTCACAGTGTGCTGTTGGCTACCTGAGTGTGTGAGTTGCATGATATATGGCATACATGTATGTGCGTAATGAGATATGTCAAAGTGGTGTGTATGTGTAATGGTGTGTTGGAATGTCTGTTTACATGTATGCAAATGAGTTTAGTCATAAATTGTTGAGTTTATAGCTACAAGTGAAAGAAAATGTCATGGTGCTGCAGGTATCTGTTTAGAGGACACAATGGTGGACTAGCAACTTAGTGAGGTTGAGTATTCTATCTATATTTTTAAAGGGATAGTTCATCCAAAAATGACAATTCTGTCATTAATTACACACTCTCATGTTCGTTGTTTACGTATGTGATACTCTCCAAAATGGCACCAGGGTAGCGCGAGAAGACTTGTTGTATAAAGTCGTTATTTTTGTTTTCTCTGCACACAAAAAGTATTCTCATAGCTTTGTAAAATTATGGTTGAACCATTAATATCACGTGGATTATTTTAATGATGTCCTTATTACGTTTCTGGACCTTGATCGTGTTAGAATCTTTGCTGTCTATGGGAAGGTCTTACGGGTTTGGAATGACATGAGGATGAGTAATTAATGACATAATTTTCATTTTTGAACCATCCCTTTAATATTTAATGTTTAACATGTTTATAATATATTATATTCATTACATTATATTTACATTTTGTCTTTTACATGATTTCTGTTTATTCGGCTTTACACCAGGTAGCCCCACTCGCACAATAATGTACGTCAGGTAGCCCCGCCTACATTATAATTTAATTAGACTAAAGTATCAACTCATTGTATAATAATCATCAAGCATGCATTTGCAGAGACAAATTGTGAAAGATATTATACGTCAAATCCCTTGAGGTCCACAAAATAAAAATAACATTTAAATAACCATACCGTTTGGTGGAACATCATGGAAAATACAAGGTATGTGTTCTTAGTTTTGCACTGTTCTTGGTTTTTGTGAAAGCAAGCTAACCGAAAGAAAAGTTTTGCTTGGCATTTGTGATCGACGTCACGCCACGTTCCATTTTTATATTCCAGAAAGCACTGGATGAATTATGGCAATTATGCTGGCATACTACTCCAAAAACTATAGAATACCCAAGATGTGTACCTTGTATAGTTTTGAATGGGGGGAAAAAAACGCTCATTCAATATGGCCGCTCTATCGCAGAAGCCTCACCTTCGGAATAAAAGAGCCAATCGCTAATCGGTAAAGTGAGCATGTCACTGCAGATGGCGTTAGAAGTCACTATACCGTGCTATAGAAACAGACAGTGTTCTGAGATGTGTGCTTAGGACAGTGCATGCACACTGGCTAGCCTGAAAATAAGCTTTTTAACGCTATTTGATCAAAACAAACAAAATGTATGATACAGTTGTTGTCAGATTTCTTTGGTTATTTCAAACATGAAATGTAATCATAAGCTTGGTAAACAGTTTTGGAGAAATTAATGTTTCCCCAATCAAAAAGATAGGAGCTGCACTTGCATGTCCGAGAGGCATTTCACAGATGGCTGCCGAGTGAAATTACTTGAAGGGACTTTGACTATTCAGACAATTTCTTTACATTTAGCAGAAATACAAAAAAATACTAAAGATGGTAGAAATACTAAAAATGGTAGTATGCTATTCCGAATCCAGTCATTGATTTTGTGCATCACTCCAGGAGCCCTGGGTTTAAAAAAAATGGTGGTCTAATTTAAAATAGTCCAAAATGTTCATCTCATTTAAGAATGTCTTATGTAAATCATTTTTGATCACTTTAAAAGTTAAAAATAGTGAGATAGATTTTAAATGTTTTCTGATTGAATCACTACTGGTTTACTTTTGTTGATTAATTACAATAATGATGCAGTGGAGTCATATGGATTACTAGTGGATGTTTTTATCAGCTGTTTGGGCATGCAGAGCATCCATTTGTATGCGAGTGATGTTATGCTACAAGTAGTTTCCGATGAAGAAACAAACTCATCTAAATCTTGGATGTCCTGAGGGTGAATATGCTTTCAGTAGATTTTCTTTTTTGGGTATACATTTTCTTCAACTTTTACTTCATTCCTTCCTTCCTTTAACTTATCAACTTAATTGCACAGACATTATTGGATGAGAACTGAACTGAGCTAGATAATGTACTGAATCAGTGATGAACTGACTTTAACTGAAAAATTGACTGTTTACTATTGTCCTTTTTTTAGAGCTGCTTTACAGCGGAATTGAATCTTGTTTGCATTATTGAAACAGTAGAAAACTGTAAAGCTGCTTTGACACAATCTGTATTGTATAACAAGCGCTATATAAATAATGGTGACATCACTTAAACAAAATGGGGGGGGGGAGTGCAATTACATCTAATGCAATAGAGGGGTGGAACTATAATGTCACTTTGTACGCGAAAACCCGAAAGCGAGTTAGCATTTTAGCACCATCGTCCCAGAGTCAATGGGTTTTTTTAATGGCATTTTAGTTAAATCCCTTAAATAAGGTCCGTGGTACACACAAGCTCAAGATACTTTCACGTTTTATTCTATGACATAAAACACACTAGTTACACCACACTCATGATTTTTTTATAGGACTACAGGCGCTGTAGGAGACATTCAACATCATCACGCCGAACAGTTTATCAATTTACAGTATTTTCCAGTTGTAGTATAATCTGTAATCAAATTAATTTTAGAATAACCAATGAATAGTTTCCCGCATTTAATATTGTTGTTCGACAATGTTTTTTATTTTTTTGCTTTTTCCGGGAATGCGACACAAGACTTCGGATGGAACATGCTCGTTTTATCACTTACTACTGATGCGGAGACTCTGGGTTCGTACCATAAAGTAAGGTAAACTCATATTGCGATTATTACATGTAAATACCACATTTAATGGCTTTACGTGGTGAAAGTGACACTTTAATGATGCATAGTGCTTAAAGCCACGTTAAAATAAAATGTTTACGGCCACATGAAGCTGTTAGAGAGCATATAGATTGAGGATTTCCTAGAAGCAAGGATAAAATAACATATTGTGTACCCACCCTAGCAAAATGAGCTGAAATGTGTTGCTTAGTTCAATAAAATAAGTTTAATCTTACCATATCCAAAAACTTGCTCACTCTGCTGTTATTTAAAAGATTGAATATGCAGCGATATGTTTTTAATTCATATTAATCAAGGAATTATTTACTTTTAATGCACCTTATTTTGAAATGTACAAAAATACGTGCTTTCATATGTCCTTCTGTTATGATTATTAGTGGTGGTGACGGTGAAGGCGAGCGACTGGTGCAGTAGTTTGTTTATAGCCTAAGTTTAGCTTTTCAGTTCTGGCGCTTTTATTTAGGCTTCAAAATTTGTCACAGTTAAATTATTTTGTGAAGATTATCTTGATGGACAAAACATGTACATTTCATGAACTATGATTGAACACAGAGCCTTTGTTTTGCGATAATCCAAAGCCTATGAAAAAGTCCTATTGGCTTTTTGTCGAGGGAACCAGTGTCATGCTAACAGACGATCCGCCTACAGAGTGACGCCATAGTTCCCCCACTCTATTTACTGAGTCTTCGTCTTTTTTCTGGAATATTCTCCAAAACAAAAAAGGTAAGTCTAGTTGAACATTTAGCATATCCCCATTACAGACTGATTGCACACCTGCACTAGCGCTGTCGTGCATCCCCTGTGCCTGCCGGTGCCAGCAGCACTCAGTGTGTGTGTGTGTGTGTGTGTGTGTGTTCCCATCTAATTATCATGACATCTACACTACATTTTTTTCTATCAGCTCACCGCCATTTAGTACAAATTACAGCCATCAGCTCCACCCACGTTGCATCGTAGCCGTCGATTCCTGAGGGAGCAATTCTTCAAATCTTCTTCAAATTTTTCTTCCACATGCCCAGGTAAGACGTGTTCACCCACAGGCCAGCATGCATGAATGCCCACACTCGCTGGCTCACTGTTACCCAATATAACCCTTTCATCTGAACCCTGGCCAGCCATAACTTGATTTAATTACTTTCTCATTACTCTCTGCAGCTGCACATATTCCGTCGACTCGCTGTCCTTCTACTCATGGCTTGTGAATTCCACTCAATTGCCCTAGTTAATGGAGAGAACACAATAAAGCATCGAACACTCTTGGAGGTAAAACTCCTCTATACGACCCAACATTGAGCAGGAATCCTCAGAGCCCGAATCGGCCTCGGCACAGCCTGGCTCTGTTTAGCGATGCTGGGTTTACATGATCGCCAGCCACGACTGCCATATTGATAGACCCTCCACCATGGTGCGGTAATGCAGCCGGAATGAGCGGAGAACTAAAATCAGCCATGCACCCTCACGCCCACCACTGCCGTTCGACTCCGCTGTAATAGTTTCTATTTGTGGAAGAGGAAGGATATAAACAAATGCATTAGCTTTGCCTCGCCACAGGAACGACGGGGGAAAACAAGTCAAAGTGAACAGCGGGAAAGAGAGGAGGTGAGGCGGTGGGTGCAGAAAGGAGTGAGGGAAGGCAGGAATGAAATGAAAATGTTGCGATTGGGATGTAAAACTGCTAAGTGGCGTGAACAGATAAGGGATGGAGAGAGAGAGAGAGTGAGAGTGAGGGAGATGGTGTGAGTAGATCCAATCTCCAACCCTGTCAATCAGAACCACAGTGTTTACTGCCCACACATCCCTGCCTCTTTTACAGGCATTACACATGCATCGAAGACTGTCTCGCATCAGCCGTATTGATCATGTGCCAGGGTAGACCGGCGGCCTCTGCTGATTGAATATGTTGGATGACTTCCATTGTGGAGCTTCGTCTTCAAAGTGGTTCCGAAGCTCTGGATCAAACGCGGGGTGTCGTAAGAGATTACGGACGGTAATGATAATAACTTTGTTCTGTTCCGGATGACTGTTTGATGAAGTTTGTTAGGCTTCTTCTGCGGCTCTGAAGTTCAAAGAGGCATGCCGACCACTTCCTGAAGTGAGTGAAATGGTTCATGTCGTTAAATTGACTGTATAATAAAATCATTTGCAAGCTCATGAACTCTATAAATCTATAATCATTCTTCTAGAAAATCGCTGCCAGGAATTACTCACCCTTGGAAAAAAATATTAAGGCAATGGTGGTATTTTGGCTAAAATCCCATGTCCTAAAGTAATCCCAACAAAAAGGTCATATTTTTGTGCAACAAAGCCACTTAGGGGCACCAAAAGAAAAAAAACACTATATTCAACAATCTATAAACTATATTCCAAGTCTTCTGAAGGGGTTTGATAGCATATGCAAATAATCTATTGTAATTGATCATTTGGGCTTGTGTGCTTAGGTTTATGCAAACTTGAGTGCGTCATCATGTCAAACACCAAACATCGCTGGTTCGAACCAAATTGCTTCCAAAAACTTGCAATAAAGTTGTATGGACTATTTTTATGGTGCCTTTTATTGTGCTGTTTGTCATGTTTTGGAGTTTGACAGCCCCTGGTCACTATATTGTTTTGTAGTATAAATGTTTTAAAACATCTCTTTGTGTGCATGGAAGAATAAAAAAGAATATATCCTGTACACTACAGTTTGAAGAGTCTGAGGTCAGAAAGATACAGTATCTGGAAAGAATTCACAGCACTTCACATTTTCCACATTTTGTTATGTTACAGCCTTATTCCAAAATTAATTGAATTCTTTATTTTCCTCACAATTCAACAAACAATACACCATAATGACAACGTGAAAGTTTATTTGAATTGTTTGTATTGAAAAATAATAAAGAAAGCAAGAAACATGACAAAAAATTCACATGTACATAAGTATTTGCAGCCTTTGCCATGACACTCAAAATTGAGCTCAGGTGCATCCTGTTTCCACTGATCATTCTTGAGATGTTTCTATAACTTGATTGGAGTCCACCTGTGGTAAATTCAGTTGATTGGACATGATTTGGAAAGGCACACACCTGTCTATATAAGGTACCACAGTTAACAATGCATGTCAGAGCACAAACCAAGCCATGAAGTTCAAGGAAGTGTCTGTAGACCTCTGAGACAGGATTGTATTTGAGGCACAGATCTGAGGAAGGGTACAGAAACAAGATTCTCTGGTCTGATGAAAATCAATTCTGAGAATCATGTTTGAAGGAAACCAGCTCTGCTCATCACCTGCAGAGTACATCCCAAAAGTAAAGTGTGCTGGTAGCAGCCTCATGCAGTAGGGCTGTTTTTCAGCGACAGGGACTGAGGGACTTGAAAAAGAAAAGCTCAATGCACCAAAATATAGAGATAGCTTGAATGAAAACCTAGTCCAGAGCATTCAGAACCTCAGACTGGGCAGAAGGTTTACCTTCCAACAGGACAATGACCTTAAGCACACTGCAAGAGGGGCTTATAGACAACTCTGTGAATGTCCTTGAGTGCCCCAACCAGAGCCTGGGATTGAACCCAACCAAATATTTCTGGAGAAACCTGAAAATGTGCATCTGCCCCATCCAACCTTACAGAGCTTGAGAGGTGAAGAGAAGAATGGCAAATAATTGCCAGATGATGATCAAAGCTTGTTGCATCATACCCAAAAAGATTTGAGACTGTAATTGGTGCCAAAGGTGTTTCAACAAGGTATTGAGCAAAGGCTGTGAATACTTATGCTTTTATTTATTATTAAAAATTTTTTTTACAAATTTTAATTTTTCCGTTGTGATTAGGGTGTATTGTTTGTAGAATTGAGTAAAATAATGAATTTAATCAATTTTGGAATAAGGCTGTAACAAAACAAAATGTGGAAAAAGTGAAGCGCTGTGAATACGTTCCATGTATTTATTCACCTTTAACAAAATTAATACTTTTTTACAGCAAGGAAGCATAAACTCGATAAAATGTGACAGTAAATACTATTTTTTGCATTATTACAAAAGTTATATTTTAATTAAATGTATTTTTATTTTTTAATATCCTCAAAAAATATAAATCACAATTTTCACAAAAATATTGAACAGTTTTAAACTTTACATACATTATTTACTATCAAATTGCATATGCTCCAGTTTTCCACAACACTGCAAATCATGCAACTTCATTGTAGTTTTCATTCTAAAAACGTATTTTATATTGATCAAGATTGTGCAAATACATTTCCTCCACGTTGGCTGCTCATCCAGAGAGTCAGTCTGTAACGTTTATTTATTGTTTTTGTTGAATGATTTTGGTTGACAATATAAATGCATAAAGACATTGTGCATTCCATAAAGGTCACTAGTGTAACCTTTACGTCTATTTGAAGGAGAACCTACAATATATTCATTCTAATGGTGTCACAATAATACACCTTAGTATTTTAGCATAAACAGTTTTCATAAGCGAGACAAATGTCTGTATACTGAGCGGTTCAGATGAGGATAGTACAAATTACAATTGGGCCAGTGATGATGACTTCTTTTCAATGTCAGTGAATCGACTGGCCCAGAATGGAGCATGACATAAAGCTTCAACTATCTTTTCTGACAGGCTCGTCTTCATCTCAGTAACTCTTACATTTTCATTCCGTCCTCTGACCTCAATCAAGGCCTTTCGCTTTTATCATAGCGCAATTCCATCACAGATATAAACTCATTTGCGTTCATGAAGGTCAATGACTGAATGAACACAAACGGAGAGAGTTATCTGGACACGGCTAGACTTACAGTAGAATCTAATGTCATTATTAGATGACTCTGTAAATAAGCTGCTCTCAAAGACATCAGACGACTGCCGCAAAGCGAGACGGTGAAGGACGGAACCGTGTGAGAGAACCTACTGGCGGAGAAATACATGACATATTGTGCAGCACACACACACGTAACAAGTAATACTGCACTCCTCCTGTAAATATACCCTTCCCAGAGCAACCACTAATGAATGTTAATTTCAGTCCCCTGGTGCTGTTCCAATATGCTGATAAAGAGAGTGTGTGTGTGTGTGTGTGTGTGTGTTTGAGGCCCGTGGGGCCACCTAAGCATCTCGTGGAGCGCCGATTTCATATTGAACATTAGTAAAATGGACCAGAACGCCTGGCTTTCTTCTCTCGTCTGTAATTAACGAGTTGATTATTAAAATGAAGCTGTAGATCGTTCCCTTAAGCATGCTGATATCATAACACGGAGTGAGGAGCTCCATGCAGATGATCTCACAAGGGTAACTCTAGTGGAGCTGCTCTGTATCAGGTGCAACTTTCAGTGGCGCTCGGGGGCTCTCACGAGACCAGCGCCATCCCTGACCTCTGCTGCGGTTTCCTCTCTCTACTCGCTTTCCGAAATCCTCCAGAAATAGAAGAAAATATTGATATTCGATATTGTGTGGGGTTATAGTATCATCTTGCTTGTCCACCAAGTGATAAGATGCATACATTGAAGCCTGCATTTATAGTCCACATGGTAGCTGTACATGGTCAACATTTTTTGAATTTTAATGGATAAAGATTGCACATTTTTGATAACAATGAATTATATTCAGCACAATTATTTTAGTTTTTTATTTGGACGTATAAAATATATTGTATGCTATTTGTAAAAATATATAAAAATACAAGGCACTTTAAAAATAAAAATAAAATAGAAATTAAATATTTTACTATTTACTTTTTAATTTCCATGTTTTTCTTATGTTATTTTATTAAAACTATATATGTAATTATGAAATGTGTAATTATTTTTAACAACAAAGTATCTATACATATACATATGAGATATGTTAAAACTTTTCAATTTAAAAAATATAAATTATTTTTCCCAAAACATTTTTTACATAATAATAAATATAATTAAAATTATATTATCATCATCGCCATAACATTTTGAGTGAAAATTTAACAGCCCGTCTGGAACCAACAACCATTCCACGTTCAAAGTCACTTAAATCCTCTTTCTTCCTCATTCTGATGCTCGGTTTGAACTTCAGCAAGTCGTCTTCACCACATCTAGATGCCTAAATACATTGAGTTGCTGCCATGTGATTGGCTGATTAGCAATTTGTGTTACCAAGCAAACGGGCGTACATAATAAAGTGGCCGGTGTGTGTGTGTGTGTGTGTGTGTGTATATATATATATATATATATATATATATATGTATGGATGACCCTGGACCACAAAACCAGTCATAAGTAGAATGGGTATATTTGTAGCAATAGCCAACTATACATTGTATGGTCAAAATGATACATTTTATTTCATGTCAAAAATCATTAGGATATAAAAGATTCAATTCCGTGAAGATATTTAGTAAATTTACTACTGTTGAGATATCAAAACTTACTTTTTTATTAGTAATATGTATTGTTAAGAATTTAATTTGGACAACTTTAAAGGTGATTTTCTCAATATTTTAGATTTGTTTTGCACCCTCAGATTCCAGATTTTCAGATTATTGTATCTCAGCTAAATATTGTCCAAACAATCCATACATCACTGGAAAGCTTATTTATTCAGCTTTCAGATAATTTATAAATCTCAATATCAAAAAATTGACCCTTGTGGTCCAAGGTCACATATATGTATAATTTTTGTGCTCAATTTTATTAATTTCTAATTATTGTATTACATAAAAAAAAAAAAAAAAAATTTTATATTTTTTACTTATAGCTAATATTCTACAAATAAATATACTGTAAATGTGCACGCATGCACAGACACACACACACATACACACACACACACTAAAACATGTAATCATATTTTTGAATACAGATTACAGATACAATTGTCATCAACGTTTTGAATGAACATTTTAATTTACTTTAAAATAAAAAATGTAAATGTTATATTATAACATGTATTATGCATTTTGTATTATTAAAATAACAATAAAATACCTTCCTTGCACAATTCACTTTTGTTTATATTTTATTTAAACGTATTTAAATGTAGTTATATGTTTAATGTAACATTTCAAATGGTTTGGTTAATATTGATTGCATTATTTTATTTTATTTTGACACGCTTATGGTTATTGTCAGTATATGTTAAGGTTAAGAATTGTTTTTAGGTTTATTCATATTACCATTTATGTTTATGAACTGTACTGGCACCACAAACTTTAGAGTCCCATTTTAACATCCTATTTTGGTCACACTTTATATTAGGTGGCCTTAAATACTATGTACGTACTACTTACATAAAATAAGTACAATGTACTTATTGTGGTCATATTGTAAAACACTTTTTCTGTTATTGAGGTGGGATATGGGTACGGTTAGGGTGGTATGGGTAGGTTTAAGGGTGGGGTGAGGTGTAAGGATGGGGCAACAGTGTAATTAATGTAAGATGTAACTACATATAGGTATTTAAAAAATATAAGTACAATGTAAAACATGTATGTACATATCAATCTAAGCGTAAGTACATAGTAGTTAAGGCCACCTAATATAAAGAG